>OX392463.1:135764828-136289023 GCA_947623515.1 Neoascia interrupta
CCTGCCTCCTAGAAGGAATCTTCTACAAAAAGTGGAAGGAGCAGCGCTTGGTTCTAATCAGCAAGGGAAAGGGAGACCCAGACTCACCATCAGCATATCGTCCATTGTGTATGTTGGATACCACAGGTAAACTTTTGGAAAGGATGATAAGGTCCCGACTTACAGCGGCGATTCAGACTGCAGGGGACCTAGCAGAAAGACAACATGGCTTTCGAAGAGGACGATCTACCGTAGGAGCAATCAAGGAAGTAGTTAAAACAGTAGAAGCTGCCCAAACAGGGAATCACTACTCGAGGAAAATAGTCTTGCTTGTAGCCTTGGATGTAAAAAATGCATTTAATTCAGTTAGATGGGCGGATATCCTCAAACCACTGGAAGCTAAGTTCAGAGTGCAACAATATCTACTGCGGATACTGAGAAACTACCTCAAAGATCGAAAATTGATCTACGACACCGTTGAGGGACGCCGAAGCAAGCAAATTACAGCTGGTGCAGCGCAAGGGTCAATACTAGGCCCGGATCTCTGGAACGTATCTTACAATGAGATCCTTTTGATGGATATGCCTGAGGATACCTATCTCGTAGCATTTGCTGATGACATCGGAGTCGTTGTGACTGCAAGGGATGCAGAGGAAGCTCAAAGAAAACTAAACCAGGCTATGAGACGTGTGCAGATGTGGATGGAAGACCACGCCCTTAAACTCGCAACGGAAAAAACAGAAATAGTCATTTTTACTAGGAGACGGATTCCGATTCATGTGGAGTTCCAAGTAGGACAAAAAAGAATCACCAGCAAGAGTGCAATCAAATACTTGGGAATGACCCTAGACTGCAAGCTGACCTATTGGTATCATATTAAATCAGCTTCGGAACGAGCAGCCAAAATAACGGTTTTATTAAGCAGGATTATGGCAAATGTAAGAGGACCTACTATGAGTAAGCGTAAACTGCTTATGTCTATCACGCACTCTATTCTCCTTTACGGGTGTGAAATATGGGCCGAGGCCCTTAATCTGGAGAAATACAAGAAGAAGATGGCAGCAATACAGAGGCAGGGAGCCCTCCGCATTGTAAGTGCATTCCGCACCGTTTCAGAGCCAGCTGTCCTTGTGGTGGCGGGGGTAACTCCAATAGATCTGCTAGCAAAAGAGAGAAAATACATCTACGACAGCAAGATGCAAATAGGACCTGAAATGGCAGCCGCTGAAGCCAAAGAACTGACAAAGAGAACGTGGCAGAGCAGATGGAACTCAGAGACTAGAGGTAGGTGGACCTCCAGGTTATTGCGAGATGTTGCTGCGTGGACGGAGCGGAAACACGGTGAGGTAAATTACTACACCACTCAATTCCTCACCGGTCACGGATACTTCAACAAATACCTCCACAAACTAGGAAAGAAAGCCAGTACAGCCTGCCAGTACGGTGACTCTGAGGCAGATGACGCCGACCACACTTTCTTCAAATGTAGTAGGTGGGCAGAACAGAGGACCAGACTTGGGCTGGAGGTAGGCAGCATCTCCCCAGAAAATGTAGTCCAGAAGATGATATCCAGCGAATCCAATTGGAATATAATTTGCTCTTTTGTTGAAAAAGTCTTACGTACAAAAAAGAGAGAGGAAGAAGCACATATACCTACTCCAAATGTAAGCTGACGTGAAGCCTAAAAAAAAAAAAAAAAAAAAAAAAAAAAAAAAAAAAAAAAAAAAAAAAAACCCGCATACGGAAGAAGATGGAACAGCCGGCCCTCAATGGGAGGGGAAAAAAGGACACCACTCCGATGTAATGCTAACGCGGTGCCAGAGTGGATCGTCAAGAAGAAAAAGGTTGTGTTTTTAATGGGTGAGAGTCCCAGAGCCTTGGAGAGATCGGGCTTTCCAAGTGCGCATAATGCGTTTCACAACCTACGAAAAAAAAAAAAAAAAAAAAAAAAAAAAAAAAAAAATTATTATTATTATTATTATTATTATTATTATTATTATTATTATTATTATTATTATTATTATTATTATTATTATTATTATTATTATTATTATTATTATTATTATTATTATTATTATTATTATTATTACGCAGTTGGGTTTTCCTTTTCTGAAGAATCGTTCATGTGTTATTGATGTTCAGTTTTCAATTATGTAGGAATGCAGAAAATATTAGTTATTCAGCAAAACAAGAGCAACAGTTAGGAAACAATCCAGAAAACTTCCATTTACTTGCGTAAAATTGAAGAAAAATGAAGAAGTTTAGAAGCATTAAATATAGTTTTCATTGGATTGCATCACTGAAACTTTTTTTTTACTTGTGATTAAATTTTTTTGTTTAATGAATGCTTCTTATGGTGTCAATCTCTATTGGTACCTACAAAAATATACATAAAAATTTGTCTTTCGACTACTTTGCCATTTTACTGACAGAAATCAATTTCAATGTGCTACTGATTTTTTTTTACAAAATGGTTTCACTCAAAAGTGCATTATTCTTCTGTTCTCAGTTGTCAATTTGACTTTTCTAATGACTTTTACTTTTTAATATTCTAATGATTGATTTCGTCAAAACATGTAGAAAACATTTCATTGGTACTTAACCGTAAATTTTGCTTTTTAAAGCTTTAATCCGGTAACATAAAACACAAACTTATCAGAGGCACAGGCATTTAGGCAGTAAAGAATCAGTTTCATTTGCGCTTTTTGTGTTTTGTTTTTACCTATATATGAAAAAAATTAGAAGGCATTTGAATTTCATATCATATAACTGGGCTCCAATTTAGATAGAAATAATTTTAAGGTCTCTAGCAAAACAACATTAATGTAGCACGACCCATTATGTGGCGACTTCCAGATATTGGAATTCGTTACAATTTTTGTCCGGTAGACGGAGCAAAAAGCTGATTCCGCCATGTTTTCGTGGTGAATCACTTGAACTTCGTGGTGAATCTCTTCAAGTATGAAATACATTGACAAAATGTGAGAGTATGCGTAGTTTTCCAGGTATATCCATGGCAACAGCTTGTAGGCCCCTCGGCTTTCCAGTCTAGTTGAATATCTAATTCATTAAGTAATTTGTGGTTTGAACCTTGCAATTTAATGTTTAAAGATAATTTCATGCAAATGTTGACCGCGGCTGCGTCTCAGGTAGCCCATCCGCTGAGTCCAATTTTGGCATACTCTTTCACACATATCGGCCGGTATCTCACGAATGAATGCATGGATGTTGGCTTCCAGTGCGTCAATCGAAGCGGGCTTGTCCCTATAGACATTAGCCTTGACATACCCCCACAAAAATAATCTAATGGTGTCAAATCGCACGATCTAGGCGGCCAATTGACCGGCCCGAAACGTGAAATTAATAGACTGCTCAGAAGGTCGAGAATGCCGACCATAAAATGGAAGCAGCGCGCGATGAACATTTCGAACCGAGCACGAATTTTGATAGTAAAATTCAATAATTTGCAAGCGTTGTTCATTTGTAAGACGATCCATGGTTAAATTGCAAACCAAACTGAAGCTGTTTGACAGTGACACAAGGTACTAAACACACGTCAGCTGTCAAAACCAGTGTTGCCAAAACTAAACCAGCTAAAAAATCACCCGTTACAAAAAATAAAATTTTTCTCGTGCGGCTTGAAAGAGTCACAATTCGGAAATTTGTCGCAAATCGAGTCTCGCGACTATTGTCGTTGCCGTAAACGTGTGTTGTCTCCTATTTAAGCGCTTGCTTTTCTAGTCCAACTGTGATAAGTCGCGCAATTTTCTTTTGCCGTGTGTCCTTGGCCCGAGTATATTTGTCAATTTATTCATCAGTTCCATGCAACTCCGTTTTGGCTTTTTCAAGGTAAATTGTTGTTGCAACTTCTCACACATATTCACCGATACGGAAATTTCAAGCTTAATAAAAGCTTTCAAGGCTTTATATAAAGCGTAAAAACAAGGTGTTGGAGGACAAAAAGGACGCCAGTTGAATATCTTATAAAATAAATAAATAGAGTGGCGCAACAGCTCGAGGTGAACAAGGGCCAACTTCTCAACAATGTATGCTGTGTGTGTAAATTTCCTCACATACAAGGGGACCTACAATTTTTTGCCGAATTCAGACGGCATTTTGGAGAAGTTTTTCAAGACAAATGATACTCTCGGAGGGCTTGGCAGACCCTCGTGGAGGTGAGGACCGTGAAAAAGAACGAGTCTTTTTTTTCAGGTGACAATGGTATGATTCGAATCCAGACCTCCGGCGTAGTAAACACAGACACCAACCACTACGCTACGGTATAAATTACTGAATAACTAGATATTCAACTTCGGACATGTAAAAGCTTTGCACACAAGCTGAAATTGATTAATTCTCCGACATTAGTTTACAAATGTGAGTAAATTCATGAATTCGTTATTTCCATGCAATTTCGTTTTGCAACTTCTACATCAGCTGATCGCGTAAGGTAAATTGTTGTTGTTTCTTTTTACACGTGTTCACCGACACGGAAATTTAAAGCTTTAAAAATTTAAAGCTTTAAAGGCTTTATAAAAAAATGTAAACAAATGGGTGTTGGAGGGTAAGAGGGACGCAAGTTGAATATCTAGTTATTCAGTAATTTGTGCCTCCGGTGTAGTAAGCACACACACCAACCACTACGCTACGGCACCCCACCCTAAAGTTTATCTAGTTATTCAGTAATTTATGATTGAGGGCCTTAGACAAAAACTACGAACTCACCTCAACAGTTTCGAGGTCCCTGTGGTAAATTTGATCAGGCCACTGAACTGCAATCAAATATTGTTTCGTTTTGACATCTCCCAGATTTGTGTTTTGTCATTGCGGCAATTGGAAGAGAGTTCTTTTTACGAATTTTTCTTTAATTAATTGAATTTTTGTCTGAAAATAAATATCATATTCCATACTAAAATGTCTGTAGATATTGCTCGAGATATTCCAAAAGCTGGATTTAACTTCGACAACTGCAAGCGGTAATTATTTCACTCGGAGTGCTCCGTCATTGCCCGGGGCCACATAACCTCATTGGAATTTTTGATTTGTTTTATACACACGATTTCATTGTTCTTCATTTTTAGCAATGCACAACTTTTGCAGAGCGGTTTCGTAGCCCCAAAGGTTGTAAAGACCGGTACCACCATCGTTGGAATAATTTACAAGGATGGCGTCATTCTTGGAGCTGATACGCGAGCTACCGAGGGACCTATTGTCTCGGACAAAAATTGCTCTAAAATTCACTACTTGGCCAAGAACATGTAGTAAGTGAAGACATACAAGCTATCCCAGTCCACCAAAGTCTCATGTTTTTTTTTTACTTTAACAGCTGCTGTGGAGCTGGTACGGCTGCAGACACCGAAATGACCACCGATTCTATCGCATCGCAGTTGGAACTGCATCGATTGAACACTGGCCGACAGGTGCCCGTTGTTGCGGCTAATACTTTGCTGAAACAAATGCTTTTCCGTTACCAGGGACACATTAGTGCCGCCTTGGTACTGGGTGGAGTTGATAAAACTGGTGCATACATCTATTGTATCCA
Source organism: Neoascia interrupta (assembly GCA_947623515.1). Lineage (NCBI taxonomy): Eukaryota > Metazoa > Arthropoda > Insecta > Diptera > Syrphidae > Neoascia > Neoascia interrupta. Next base: position 135,770,350 of record OX392463.1, read on the forward strand.
TCCCCATGGCTCGACAGATAAACTCCCCTATGCTACTATGGGTTCTGGCAGCTTGGCAGCCATGTCTGTGTTTGAGTCACGCTGGAAGCCCGATATGGAAGAAGAAGAGGGAAAACTTCTGGTGCGTGATGCAATCCGCGCGGGTATATTCAACGATTTGGGCTCCGGATCGAATGTGGACTTGTGTGTCATCCGCAAGGACTCTTGTGATTACTTGAGAAACTATGAGCTGTCCAACCAGAAAGGCGAGAGAAAGGTAACAGTTTCGACCGTGTTTTTTCTTTATTCGATAAGTAATGTTTTGTGCTGCTTTCAGTTGAACTATGACTTCAAATCGGGAACCACCGCAGTCTTGGATACGAAAATTCACAAATTCGAAATTACAGAAGAGGTAATACCAGTTCCAATGGAGGAATAAGAATATGGCTGACGTTGCTAACAATTGTCAAATAATTTGTAAAATTTAATTCAACGGGAGTAAAGCGGTATTGTCTTTTTTTCTATCAACTCATTAGGCATTTTGAAGTCTTTAAGCAGGGTAAAGAAACCCAATAAACGAAATTTATTTGGCTTAATCTCTCTTTGGCTGCTCATAGATAGTCTGAAAGTTCTTTTACTTGTTCTTGATTTTTTTTTTCTTGCTCTAACATCCTTCGAGGTCTCGGTGACAAGAAGCAGACCAACACTTTTGATGTTCGATGGATTTTCAACAGTTTTACGTACGAAAAAACGATTGTTAGCGAACCGGAAACACAACAAAATAAAAGGGAGGGGGGCTGCCGCTTAGGAACAGCAATTCACAGCTTGGCTACAAAAAAATTTGCAGGAGATGACTTCCTTTTCAAAAATAAACGCATCAGTTTAGCCAATTAAAAATAATGTGTTGAAAACACTGGTTGTTCTTTCTTTGAGTATATCTACAACTTTTGAAAAAGTATTTTTAACAAAAAATACATCAGTTAATTGCTGGAAGCGATCTATTCCACTTTATTCTGAGCTTCGATTTATAAAAATGTTGTCCCACGTAATCAAGATGTGACGCCTCTAGTCATAGTCACCTTGTCTAATGTAAAAATCATTCGATGCATAAAATTCAGATTTAAAATCGCATTCAACATCGCCATCATCAACAACGTCAACGAATTCAACATTGGAATCTTGCGTGTACTCAGTGTTGTTGGTTGGCATAGAACTGCGACGAGGCTTAATTTCTAGCTTCTTGTCGGATGGCCTTCTATTTTTCTTTCTTTTAAGCTTTGGCACTCTTCCATGCATGCGGACATGCAATGCCAGTTCTGTAATAGTTCTAAACCCAATTGGACAAACCATGCAAGTAAACAAGCCGTCTTTGATGTGCAGCTTTAAGTGCGTCTTCGCGATATATTTGTTTCTGTACAGCCTATGACATATGGGACACTCGTTTTCACTCGATTGCAAAATGGGTAAAAACTGATAGTCGTTTATGTTTTCAATGCAAAGCTGTTCGCTTTGCTGAACATTTAGTGTTGTTTGCTTCAGATCGTTCTGTTTCTTCGGCTTTTCTTGTTTCTGCGGTTCTGGCTTTCGCAGCTCTGGCTTTTGCGGCTCTGGCATCTGCGGTTGGGGTTGGAGTTGTGGCAAATTTGGTTGCCACTTCTTTATGTTTTGTAAAATGTCTATTTTTGATGGTAAGCGATTTTCTTCGGGAATTTTACCCAATTCCTGTACCAGTGACAAAAGAAAAAGTTTGTCTTCTGCGGTTTTTTTTGATTCGGCTGTAGAAGAAGTCACAGGGTCGCTTGATTGAATGTCTTGTAGAGGATTGTATTCGGCCGTCTCCATTGCCCATTCCGGTGTTTTGCATGGATCCGCAGGAATTCCGCTTTGAGACACCGAATTCACGTCTCTGGATAAGAAATGGAGCTGATCAAAGTAAATATACTTTTTCCTGTTTGTTCTGCTTCTGCCATTCTTCTTTTCTGAATTTTGAAGATTAGCCTCTCTGTGGTAAGAATCACGTAGACTTTTGTATTTGCGTTTGAGAGCATTGCCTGAAATTAAAATTAATAAAAATGACATTGCTTGTGTTGTAAATAATTGTTGCTTTTTGAAAACTTACAAACATTTGCTTGCTTTTCGGCTGAGCGCTGGTAATAACTTCTATCAAATATTTCGCACAACTCCTCCCAGGCTTTGTTTTTCAAGTCTTTATTCTCAAAGAACTTGCTTTGCTTGGAATCCCATATGATGGGCCTTATTTTGAGCTCCGCGATAAGGAGCTCAATATCAAATTCACCATCAGACATAACTTTACTTTTCGAAATTTTTTTTAAAGAAAGAGAAACAAAAAAAAAATCTGTAAAAAAAATAATCTGCCGCTGTCTTTTTTTGACTTTTCTGTGGCCAAGTGGCGTGGTTTGGTTTGTGACTGTGCTGCACAGAAAAAAAAAACGGTAAGGTAGTTCACCAGTAAATCACCAGCTGATTTTGTAAGGTTATGCAGTGCAATGAGTGAATTCAATGAAAAAAGCGTGTTTATCCATTTCAAATTATTGTGGATTTTCGCAGACAAGCCAAAAGCTTTATCAGCCAAGATTAGGTTAAATTTACCGCTTAATTTAAATGTTTTTACATACAAAAATTTTCCCGTAAGTGCATACAAGGCTCGTCAGCTGTGCCCAAGAGGGTAGCTAGAACCTCAGAGTGGAGCCATAATGGGTCTTTTCACTTCGACAGCAGGACAATCTATGCACTAATATCACAACTGTTCAAGACACCACTTATTCACAATAAAAAATACTCTGTATTTTAAATTTAAAAAATTTTTTGTATTTTTTAACCGTTTTACCGAATATGGGCAAATAGAATGAAAAATTTCAAATAAATTCCCTCTAAAGCCGCGTTGTCACAAGCAACGAAACAGGAACAGGAACAGAAACAGAATCCCATACATTAGCAACTGAAACGTAAATTCGCAGAATGCTTTTTGCGTTGCTAATGTATGAATTTCTGTTTCTGTTCCTTGTGACATCGCGGCTTAAACAAACTTGCGACTCCATTTTTCTGAAGCCGATTTGATTTGTTTCTTTCATACCATGTTTCCACCGGGCACTAATCTGCGATTATTATAAATTTTCATCAAATCTTCTACAAATTACGCGATTAACCATACAAATTTAAATCCTCTTGGCAAGCAATTAAAAATAAATCCCCTCATTAATCTCATTTACCATATTCACGAACCACTTTCAACCCTTTTTGAACACCTTTTTAACAGTTTGAGAATCGAAAAAGGACACTGAAACTGTTCAGGTATGACAGATCTGTTAGAATAACGATTTCTATTGGAATGTTAACAACGGTAATCTTTGGCAGCGGCATCTTTTTTCGAGCGTGTAAAAAAAGAGTGCTCATGTGAAATTAATCTGGTGAAAACACCTTGGAATTTATTTTTAATCGTCTTCTGCTAATCCTCGTATTATTGCCGATGGAAACATAGTATTACTCCAATATCTGTCAAACTGGAGTTTTTATTATCATGTTTAACATGATCAGGGTAACACACATGTGCTACCATGAATACTCACCGTCATCGTACATCTACGAAGCAAATTTTACGTAGAATTTAATTTTCGGTTTTTTTTTTTGCAATCGGTCTATGATTCATTCAGGTTTGGTAGGTGCTTGTTTGAGATGTGTGGTTCATGCGATTTAAAGTAAACTATGGTGTTTTGTAGTGCATTGCAGATTTAAGAACAGCCTTAACAAAAAAACCGAGCAACTGAATTAGAATTTTAAAATTAAACTAATACTATGTAATGGTGAAAAACAGGGTTACATTAATGAAACCAATCAAACACCGAAAAATGCTCTGAAAATGGATTCACAGTTTTGAAACCAAATGGACATTATAAAACAAGTTAACAACTTTTCAATCAGCACTTAACTTCGAATTGACTCGAAATTGACACTTAAATTCCGTGTCAAGTCAATGGTACACTGTCAATGGGAAATTCAATGCAAAGCTTCTGCAGCAAACCACCGGTACCAAATAGCAGCACGTATAAGGGTAGCATTTCTGTCGCAGGGTTAAGCCGGAGAGTTAAATAGAGTGGCGCAACAGCTCGAGGTGAACCAGGGCCAACTTCTCAACAATGTATGCTGGTGTGTTAATTTTTTTACATACAAGGGGACCTACAATTTTTTGCCGAATCCGAACGGCACTTTGAGAAGTTTTTCAAGACAAATGATACTCTCGGAGGGCTTGTCAGGCCCTCGCGGAAAATATACTGCAAATATTTTTCTTCTTACGTCAAACATGCCAACTTGGCATGCAGTCTAATCTAAGCTTAAGACCTTCTAGAGGTATGATCTAGATCAATAGGTGGACTTAAGTAAGCTTTAGTTAGCTATCATAAATGTCCCATTACACGCACTTCGTATGACACAACCATAAAAGCCTCGGTTTTATAAGGTCTTCATCAGCTTATGCTCTCTTTAGTCTAGTCCCTCTCAAGTGAGAGGTTTGGCACGGAAATTTGTCAGCTGGGTAGATAAACACAAATTCCATACGATTTCCGGAACGTTTACTGAAGTCTATTATGGGCACAGTAAGCATTTGGCAGAACTTGAGTTGCATTTTCGATGAATTTTGACATTAGGTTAATCTTACTTAAGTCTATTATGGTTGGGGCTTGAGCTATGTCCCTCTGTATTTGTTAAGCTAGTTTAGCTTAGACATGGGGCACGACTTGGTTCTTATCTTGTCCATACGAAATTGGATGAATCCGTTTACGGCTGCGCCCACTATTGGCTAGAATCTAGGACAGCCTCTATTTCACTTTTTATTTCAAAACACCTATTAACCAAGATAAACAGAGCGTAGGTGCTCAAATTTTGGTACATAGAAATATTGGATAAAATCGGCCGTACCCAATTTTACAGTGTTATAACTTTGAAAACTTGATTTCTCTAAAAATTCACTCTAAATCAGGGAAATATTATATGGCAAATATTTAAGATATTTGAATTCTCTTAGTTTGTTCCATTCCTTGTTTTGAGCCCCGCCCAATTTTAAGGGTGTTTTTGGGATTTTAAGGGGCGTTTCATACTTTTTTTGCTCAAGAAAATATGTTAAAAGGGGATTTTAACATATTTTCTCGTGATTCTAACGAAATAAGATAAAAAGATTTTTTTAGGGCGTGACCCACCTAAAACTGCTACTCCACCTGCTACTGCCACGTACTTCAGCTATGGTGCATTGTGGTCGTACGGTTAAGCTTAGACTAGATATCATGTCATTTTGACATATTTGAGGAAAGCATAAAATGTTGCAAATAGCTCTTCCTTACCAATTGACGTCTCGTATATTAATTATTATTGCCTCATACCAACAAATATGACAAAAAAGTACCTGCAGGCATACAGTCTAAGCTAACCTTTACCAAGCTAAGATAAGATTGCATGACATCTTCGCATATTTGGGGCAAGCATAAAAATGCTTCAAATGCCATTGCCGCCTCGTTCGTCAAATAAAAGACTGTATGCCATTTTTACTGACATTTGTCACAAAAATATAGGTACGCTGGCAGCTGGTTTGCAAAAAGCAGTAACTTACTTTGTCGGACTTCACTACACAGCTCGCGATTTTTAGTTTCGAATATAGACAACATGCAACTCAAAACTTGCTTAAGTCCTTCTCTATTAACGGATAAATTTTATTTCGGGCATGCTTGATTTTTTTTCAAAGAACGCAAAGATTAATCTTCGTCTTCGTTGCTTTAATAGTAGGTATTGGTTGAAGTTGTTTTCTTAACAATTAAGAAAAACCTGCAACAACTAACATCTACGAGACAAAGCGGGTTCAATTACCTACTTGTAATAAAAACAACAGAACAAAACATTTAATATGAATCATTTAGTAATTTTATTCCTTCAGCTCTGGTTAAGACTTTTCTTTATTATATTTAGTTGCATAACTTAAATGACGTGTAAGATTTTAATTTCTTTTCCTTGTAATAAGATATTCAGAGCAACTCAGATTCCCAAAACTTGGCATTGGGTATAAAAGATGTTAACAGTTCTAAATTTGTTCATACGTCCGTCAACGTTTCCAACTGTCAGAAGACTCCTTTATTCCTTCACACGTCCGCCTCAAAATGAAATTTTTCGCAATGATTTTTGCTCTCTTTGGTAAGTGTTAATTATGTGGTTGTGTTTAATATATCATAACAATTTAGTAAATATTTTAAAATTATCAGCCTTTGTTACCTTGGTGGCCTCTGACGATGTTCGCCCAACACCACCCCGTAGATGTGACTACAAGTGCACCAAACTGGATGGTACTATTTGCGCTACTAATGGAATATGCCAGCACTTATTCCCAAGTCAGTGTCTGTTGAACAAGTATAACTGCCTCTTTCCGCAGAAGGCTTTCAGACAAATCCAAGACTGGAAGTGCCATGAGAGTGCACTGCCACAGTGTAGTAAAGCTGAATTGTAACAGTTTAGAAATTTCTTCACTAAAATGATTGGGTGATTTCTAGTTTTGGCAGAATTATTAACTGGTATTAAATAAATACTTTTTGCTTTAATATTGGTTTTTTGATTTAAGGTCATCGTACTACCTATGTATTTGAAAACTTGTGTAACAATAATTAGCATTGTGGTGTCAGCTGATTCACTGAACTTATCACGGTCTTGGCTTCAGCTTCAGGCATCTTAATCTAAACAGATAATTGTAATCCTTATTAAACTTAAAAAAATGGCAAGTCGGGCAACGGGAGAGGGATCATTCTAGGGATATCAATGAGCCCGTTTTTGAAGTCTGGTGTCTGTCTGGTTTTTTTTAGCACAGCTCTCTCTAACCTTACCTAACCTTGCTCGATTTCCTTTATTGGAATTACTTTCCAAAGAAGCCTTATGAGGAATTGACATCGTGGCAAAGCAAACTCACAAATTAAAAACAAGTGAGTAAGTGCAAGAGTTCGTCTTTAACGAACTTCTATAGATCTGACCCTATTTACCGTGTGACATCAAGTCTAAAAGTTTTTTTGCCCAATCATATACTGTATGTCAATTATTTGTATTGGCCCCGCCGCGAAAATGGGCGTATTTTTAGCTCCTACGTCTGTCTAACTTGACCAAAAGACATTTTGAAAGAAAATGTGAAATAGAGGTTGTCTCACATTGAAGCTGACATTGGGTGTGGCCATTGACGGATTGAACCAATTTTCATACTTTGTTTGTGCAACAGAAGAACCAAGCTGTGCACCAAGTTTCAGCTCTCTGGCTTGATTTTGAGGAACTTAAACCCTTACACTACGGAGGGATGGACGGTCGGACATGGCTTAATCAATCCATCTGTCGGTCTCGATCATATCTCTAAAAGGTCTTAGGGGTCTACGGTAATTATTTAAATGTGTTACAAACTATGCATTAAAACGAATATACCCTGGGTCGGGTAATAAAATTAAAGTTTTTGACTTGCATTTTGGCGTATAATGCATTCAGAGTAGGGAGAAGTCAAATTGTTCAAAACGTTAAACTCAAGGACGCAGATTTCATAGATGGAGCGGTCACTAACGATATGAGTTGTTCAACAACCTCCTTTAATAGTTAGTACTGTAGATAAGAGCTTGAAGTTAGAATATCACTCGGATAGGTTATAATCCAAAAGTCTCAAATCCCCAAGGCTCAAGAAAAAATTTGACTGTCGCTCACTCCTGTCATTAAAAACGATCTGGAAACGGGTCGGCACTTGGTAAAAAGAAATCATAATAAAAACGGTACAAATGCGTGGTCCGTCCCTTTTCAGAAAAAGACGCAAAAGAGGTCATTCTTACTTTTCCAAAAACTGTAGTGCCTATATATTCTGGCATAAATATGTGTACATTTATGTGCATATATGTGTATATTTGTATGTAACTGCTTTTAACAAGTCCTTTCGCTTTTAGAGTTGCTCTAGGTATAGTTATGCTTACTACGCGTGAGATCTGGGTCCTGTCTCGGTTATCTGAAAAAAAGAGTTGCTCATTTTCGTGGCACCCATTTCCAGGACCCTATTTTTTCAGACGACATGGGGTAGGAATCGAACCTGAGCTTTATTCCTACAAGACAAATCACTTCCCTTGCCCAATTTGAACCTTATTCACATTTTGAAATGTTTACTTTTTATTTTCAATTAATTTTCTACAAATCGCCAAGCGTACACAACGGCAAAGATTTTTCATTGCACTTCCAATCGTCGACCCTGCTAAATGCTTTTTGTGGGAACAAGCAATTGTACCTCTCCATTTGACATTGACTAGGGAATGAATTGAGACAGATGCCGTTACTGGCGCACGTTGTTTCATCCAATTTTGTACACTTGAAGTCGCACTTGCGTGGTGGTGTTGGACGAATTCCCAATACAGCAGCAAATAGAGCTAAAGATTTAAACAAAACATACAATACAATACATACAATTAGCGTTTCAATAGTTTATGAAATTTTTGTAAATATATTACCTACCAGTAAAAACAACAAAAGCAACACTTAACTTCATGGTTAGATTTTTTGTCAAGCTTATTAATTAAAATACTGTAACAGGAGAGGACTTACTGTGGTATAATACGGAATCGTAATCCGTTTCCGTTTTTATACTCAGCCGACCACAAAGCGAAGATCAGCTAAAGACACGGTTAAAGGATGAAAAAACGGTATTTGATTCTATTTTTAATTTCATTTTAAAGTGGCCACACGTTTTCCTTTTTAAATAAAATAATGCGGATGCTAATTTTACTTTTTACCTCATAAGAATACAAAGTCTGACATAAGCTTGTTAATGGTTTGTTTTTTATTTTTGGATTGTAAGTTAATTTGACAGTTATACCGTCAGTTATCAGTGAAGGAATGTTATATAAGTGCATAATGTGAGTAAGTATGGGTTTCACGTATACAAAGTAAGTGACATAATTACGTAAATAGCTGTCACATATACATAGGAATATTGTTGCTTTATTCTTGGCTTAAAATTCGACAGTGGTTATCAAATTAAGTCATTAATTTATAATTGATAAGAATAATCCAAATTAAAAAATCGTTTTCCTCCTATAAACCTCTGTAACAGTCTAAAATATAATATGTATAATGAAAAGCTGCAATACCTATTATCATTCTAGAGCAGGTATATATAGGTACAGTCTTTAGCTGCTATCTGTTGCAGATTCATGGGGGTTTTTCGGACCGGTACCAAGCATATTTATTGTCTATTATCTATCTAATTTGTTTTCTCTGACGTTTGTAAAGGATTGATGTCGTGGAGTACTTTTACATAGTATAGGTACGCCTAACAGGCATCAAGTTCAATTGATTTCTATATTCATAAGATTGGTCTTATTTGTATAAATTGACTGACAAAATCTTATCTGTCAAAAACTGTCAGCGAATTGACATTCGACATCGAAATTTCTTTATCGAAAAGACCAATAAAAATGGCGTTTTCCCAATTGGTTCGAGAACTTGATCTATTTGTACAAATAGGCGGATAGCTGCGCTAACAGTTAATGTAGTTTTTTAATTTTTGCATTTTGAACATCGAAATCGAATATACGGTTATCGTTATAAGGTTAATAACTCTAAGTGGAAACTGACCAATCAAACTAAGGCGGAAGAACAGCATTGAAGTTTTTGTCAAAAATCGATTTGGACACTTAAAACGGTTTGTAAAATTGTATATGCTATCGGTTTTCCTCAATTCGATATCATTCAAAGCGATTTAACGTATTGGATAAACGGAGGTATATGTAATTTAAAAAGTGGTATTTGGATTCATTCGGCAAAAATTCACCTTGCAAAAGTATTACTTATATTGCGTTTTTATTAAAGCATAAATGAGATCATTATGAAGTAAGAGTAAAAAATGCATTCATTATAGTTTTCCTATAAGCTTGGGTAGTTGCTAAAACTATCAGCAAAAACTCTGGCTCGAATCTTCATTTTACCTGTATGATTAAATATTTATTTACCAAAAGTTAATGAGAGCATAAGAAAGATTGTTTATGGCGCTTAAATCACTGAATAAAATGCAAAAAGTTTAAATTCTGCAACAGTTTTTTATCTCCCAATATTAATCTACAAACAAAAAAGGTGAAAGCCCTTTGAGAGGCGCTCTTGAAAAATAATTGTGCACCGAGTTTTCAAATTAAATGCATGTCTATAAGAAAATCGAATCGCAGAACATAAAATTACGCCAAATTGGAAAAATACATTTTTGGGGCATTCCTACCTTACTGGCATAACTTTAACATTTAAATAGCAGAGTCAACATCATTCGTTTGTTCCCAGGTCTGTGATTTCTGTATTCTGTAGACTAGTGGGTAGATAGACATTCTTTTAAGCATTTAAGGATTGGTGATTTTACCAAATGGTCGCTTGTAGTAAAAAAATCTGCACACATTAACATTTTAGAAATTCCATCATTTAATAACAATCATTTCGTTCATCAATTCAGACAATGACACCGGAACCCAGGTAGACAAAGTCTCTAACTTACGTTCTAACTCAGGTAGACAAAGTCTCTCTAAGTTATAGCTGTCGATGGTGATGTTTTGTCCAGGACTTCGATTTTGGGTGTCTTTTCTTGATGGCAGCATAAACTTGGTTTTGCCCTCGTTGACTGCTAAACCCATATTCGCCGCTTCCGTGCCAATACTCACGAAGGCTTCACTGACCGATTCACTTCCGATTATGTCAATGTCTTCTGAGTATGCAATTAATTGAACGGACTTTTGAAAGTTTATGGCTCTGGTGTTGGCGCGGGAGTTCTGCACAATTCGCCCAAGAATGATGTTAAAGAAGTCAGATGAAAGCGCGTCGCCTTGTCTTAATCCTTTTTTGACATCAAAGTGGTGCGAGGCCCTTACCGACCTTGACGGAACAGCGTCGTCAAGGCCGGTTTCCATCGTCAACCTGCACAGACTTACGAGTGTGGCAGTGATGCCAAAACTAGGCATTGCAGTATGTATGTAGCTCGTCTCTATATGGTGGTGTGTATCGATTTGGAATTAAGTCCCAACCATAAGCTTCAACCATAATGTTCATCGAAAATTCCACTCAAGTTTTGCCAAACGCTTACGGTGCCCATAATAGACTTAAGTAAACGATTCGGAAATCGTATGAAATTTGAGTGCATCTGGACCCAGCTGTTGATTGACCCAAAAGTTGATGAGAACCGAACGAAACCGAGCAAAAGGCTATTATGGTGATGGTCATGGCATACGAATCGCGTGAAGTGCAACATTTATGAAAGCTAACTTAAGCTCACCTAAGTCTATTATCTTTAGGCCTTTAGTTTTTTTTGCTTAGAATTTATCTCATTACCAGCCTCATTAAGTGTTTATGTAATGTAAATGATCTATTTACATAATGTGCATTAGTAAGGGGAATTGTACTTCATTAGGGCTCATTAGCTCGAGTGAAAATCTGGGATTACAGAAAGACAAAAAATGGCGGTCTTCCGCAAAGTCTCCGCGATCCCAGTCTATTATATTTCTCTTTCATTCAACTTGTATGGATACATAAAAATTTTAATGGATAATGACTTCTTGTTCTAGTAACAAATAAGTAATTAACCTTAATTATCAACCCAGGCCCAGGTTAAAAATCCTTACTACACATCGCTCCCTTGACTTTAATTCAAAATCACTAAACTATTATGCGATTTAATATCGGACATAAAAGTTATATCCTGCAATACACATTCCTACCAATTCGGCCAAAATTCTAAAAATACCAAAATGGACTGCCGTCAGCAAACAATGAATGTGTTTGTGTTCATCTTGGCTTATCCTTGATTCATTTGGTACAGTCTTTCGCGAAAGTATAAAACCGGAAACTGTTTTTTGATAACATTATACACTATCATCGTCGTCTCCTGTAGTACACATCAGATCTTGGAAAATATTACAATATGAAGCTCAGCACAATTTTACTCGTCTTCGCAGGTATACATACATATTTTTTTTTTTTAATATTTCACAAATTTGAAAATTTCTTAAAAATATTTTTGTCGTATTTAGCTGTATTTGCTGTCGCTTTTGCCGTGCGACCAACAGGACTACGTAAGTGTGATTACAAGTGCACCAAATTAGATGAAACATTATGCGCCAGCAATGGAATCTGCCTAAATCGTTTCCCAAGCAAGTGCCAGATGGAGAAGTACAATTGTTTGTTCCCTCAAAAGGCTTTTATCGAGGTCGATGACTGGAAGTGCTCCGAGCAATCATTCCCTCAGTGTACTCTTGGCGATTTGTAAACATCAGGAAATAAATATTGAAAATAATCGCAATAAACCGTGAACAGAAAACAAAAAATTATTCTTTTTTTTAATTTAAGGATGCACAATCATTGCATACCATGCTTTTGCTTTGAAAAATTTTTATTAAGCGAATAGATCAGGTCTTAACTCCAGTTTGTTAATCGACGTGTGCTTCGCTTGAGATCAATTAAGATCACAATAATCTACGGTTTTCTATAAGCACCAAGAAACTCAAAAACAACGATTACAATATATTTTAAACAGATAAAATAAGAACTGGCCTTAAGATTGCTGGATTGCAGTTTAATCCAGCAATCGTATTTTAAGTCTGTCCTGTCAAACCAAGACGATTAACAAGAAAGTGTCATGTCTTTACCCTCACCAAGTTCCTAAGGGCGGCCTGCATGGGAATAACACGGACTCTAAGGACCATACCCACAACCCACCTCAGCATTGGAAGTCCTACTAAATCTCACACTCTTGGATATATGCCGCAGCTGCAAAGGGAGCTAAAACAGCTGTCCGTCTAAGGAAATCCGGACTGTGGTTCTAGGACACCTTATGGACACGCTTCTATGGAAACTCAGTGGTGTGCCTCTATAGATAACCCAGCCCACCTGGACCACCTTCCTACGATGTTCGCTTTCAACAGGAGATTCGCTACTAGAATGAAAGATGTAAATGGGAAGGAAAAGACGATCTTAAGCCCTCAGCCCAAAGAATCCGTTGCGTCCCTCACGTCGAAGTACACAATTATGACAACTCAGTTAAACACGCAGGCTCTTATGGAAAGCGGCCCATAGACCTTTTACCACGGCTGTCAAAATCTAACGTCTTTCACATTTTTTGACCGCGGAATGCCAAGCAAAGTTGACGTCAAACTGTTAAAAGCTCTAAGTAAGTACGTGACGTATGTCGCTTCCCATAAGAACATGTGCATTTCGCTAAGTTGTGTATACTTCAACGTGACGGACGCAAAGGATTTATTGGGCTGAAGGCTTTAGAAGGGGCCAAGATTGCCGTTTATTGACGGCTCTAAAATTGATGTCGGAATCGGAACAGGCGCAGGCGCGCAGGCATTTTTTGTGAAACTCTGGGATTAAGTTGAATGATTATTCCGGATCAACGACGACTGCAGCATTTTTCAGGTGGAGCTGGCGGCCAAAGTCAGCTGCCGGCCATATTCGAAAAATATTCGAAAAGAAGACCATTACCATCTACTCTGACATCCATCAAGCGGCAATTAAAACCATGGACTCAGAAGTGGTAAAGTCAAGAGCTGTGAAACTGTGCAGGAAAATTCTAGACGAGATATCACTTGGAAATACTGTAGCTCTTTGTTCGGTGCCAGGTCACACCGATGTCCCGCGAAACAAGGAAGCGGACAAGTTTGCACGATCTGGGTCAGGGATGTATGCATCTCTAGCCTTGAAATTTATAAGAATTCCGTTGAATCCTTTAGTAGAACTAACCATTGTTGGACAGGCTTTGAAACGTACCGACACATAAGGGAGCTATGGCCGGCGGTAAACTAAAAGAGATCACTTTTTATGATCAGACTTGGCCGCAAGTATAGCCGAGTACTCACGGGAGTCCTTACGGGCATTACGTTGTGGATGTACATGCAGAATGACTAGGTATACAAGCTGCAGGGACACTGAAGAAATTGAATCTGTTCGTCGCCTGCTATACGAATGCCCAGCCTTTGTATAGTATAATAATGGTATAATCCGAAGTACCCTCGGCAGTTATACTTCTTCAATAAGCTCAATGATCTAAGCAATGTTCTTATCTACTAATGGGGATCTGAAGGTCATCCTAAGATTTGCATTAAACTACACTTAGAGCTTTTACCAGTGGTTTATTTTCGTTTTCATTTCAGGTTTTAAGAAGGTTCTTAAATGGACCTAATGGACACGATGGACGCAACTGCTGGTCTTAGTCAAACGTGGATATTTTCACAGGGGCATCCACCAACAGACGTTCTTAATAATCTCAAGAACTTGGCCGAACTACTCTCTTGTCAACCAAACGCTTGAACTGCCGAAAAACTCTTCGCTTTGTTTTCCATGAGGCTGGCCAGGATAATTCGCGGCAGTCAATTGCGGCTCACCACAACTCGTCCTTTCGCTAAAATATGGCTTATTATGCCTCATAGCCGCATACCCATACAATTTTAAGCTGGCTCAGGAATAACTCTACAGTGACCGATAAATCATATTCAGCGACTTTTCCATTGCTGGGTTAATTAAATTGTCAACAAGGAACAAAATTAACAATAATAATAATAACAATTCCTGTTGGTCCCATTCCGATGATATAGACATCAACGACGACATGCTTGTTTTAATAGGATGGCGCTACGTGTCATACAGCTCGTGGCCCAACTGAGACTTTACACGTGCGATTTTCCAGCTAGTTATCACAAACGGAGGCGATTTGGCCCCGGTATGCTTCTGTTCAAAAATAGGAAATAAAACCCCTTAGCTGTTATTGAGAGGGCCATTGTTTTCAGGATACAGTTGATCATAAGAGGTAAAAATTACAGTTGACAATAAGAAAAAAATGGAAACCTTCGAGTGAAACAATTTTGTTCTAAAAATGCAAATGAAAATGAGCTCTATTGAAATAAAGCCTGCCAGTTAAATAATAAAAAAATGTAAGGAAAGTTTCAAGTAGATAAAATTTGTGTATGTATGCAACTAGTTTTGTTAATAAAATAAAAATGATGTTACTTATTATTTTCATTTCGTTACCAATATAAGCGAATACAGCATTATCAAATATGCAATACATTAAAATATTACCTATATATTGCGTTAGGATAACAAATGTTTGCTATTAACACATTGTCACATGTTTTACCTCAAAATCTATCAATATTATATAACGCTTCAACGAAATAACGCCCTAACCTCCAATACCTATTAAGAGGGTATTTAATACATTTTCGGGGACTTCTGTCATCTTCGATTTGGGGAGTAATTTCACAGTGAAACTATTCCCCAATTTCGGGGGTTATTTGATTTGGGGACTTGTTTCGTTAGGGGGTTTTTCTCTGAGCCATAAGACAAGACTCCATATACTTATAGCTCGAGATGCTGATAATTCCATTCATGTCCTGAAACATAGTAAAGCTATATTGAAGAAATCCTTAAGGTTGCCCTTGTACTGCCAAGATAATCTCTTTCGAGATGTATTATCAACATTAAAATTATCAAAGGTGGTTAACAAGAGTGGTGATTAGAAACAAGAAAATAAAGGCATAGCACGTCGCATCACGTTAAGGGTTGAGCAGAGGCATATACGAGCACTGGTTTAAGTTTTAAAATGACTTTGTAGGTGTTTTATCAATAACGAAAAATATTAAATAGAATTTTTCTTATTGCTTTATTATTTTTCCAGAAGTAAAGAGCCAGTAGAACAAAAAACAATCTTTTTTCAATTATTATTTATTAATGAAAATCTCCCTTAGTGCAAATGGGGGCAAAACTTTCATTACATCTGTAATCGTCGATTTGTCTGAATGGCGTTTGTGGGTTCAAGCAGTTGTAGATTTGCATTTCGCAGAGACTAGAGAAATGATTCTGGCAAATACCATTCGTGGCGCACACCGATGCGTCTGATTTTTGGCAAATGTAGTTACACCGCTTTAGATCCTTGGGAATAGGTGCCACTCCGCTTAGAGCAACAGCAAGGAGAGCTAAGAAGGATAAAAAAAAGTATAAAAGAATCTATTTGGCAACTTTGAAATGAATATTTCTTTTTACCAGCCAAGACGATAATAGCGACAATATACTTCATTTTAACTGGATTGGTATAACTTCTTGTTTGGTGATCAAAAATGATGGCAACTGACTGTGAAAATGTTTGACAATGATCTCGTTTTATACTTAAGCAAACTTAACTGAAAAGGTAACTTGATTGCGTCGAATATGCAAATTCGATCCAAAAATATCATTGCATTCAATTCTCTTTGGGCATTATTTCATTCGTTCCCTTCGGTTTTTATTTGAAGCTGCATAATACTAACTGCCATAAGTGTAAAAGATCGTGTAATAATGTTGGTCCTAACAAACCAAAGTTTTTTTTAGAGCAACAAAACTTGAAACTTTTCTTTGCCATACAAATTGGGCGTAAAACATCTGGTACATTATAACGTTTTGGTGCACTTTCATTCGCTGTTGCAAAATTTGGTTTGCCTGCCGTATATAAGGCAATGCCAAGAAATTGTGTTTGCAGTAATAACTGGGTTCGTATTTCCAAGAACAACTGATTCTGATCCACAAAAATCATGAAGTCTTTTGTAACAATTATTGCTTTCACTGGTAAGAAATTCTAGATTCGTTTAACTCAAACTATTTTTTGAATATATTTACAAATGTTTTAGCTCTCTTTGCTGTCGCCTTAAGCGCTATTGCACCGATTCCAAAAAATCTCGGACGATGCAATTACATTTGTCAAAAGTCGGATGCATCAGTATGTGCCACCAATGGAATTTGCCGACAAATCTTCACAAGTTTGTGCCAAATGCAAATCTATAACTGCCTGAATCCACAAAAACCCTTCACACAAATCAAGAATCAAGTGTGCAAAGAAAGCTGGCAACCTATTTGCACTAGAGGTGATTTTCATTGAAATTTATGACAACAAAATGGAATACGAAATAAAAAACAATCAACGATTTTATGTAAAGAAAATCTTTATTTTTATTAGCTAATGCTTAAGAGTTTTAATACAGGTAAGTAACTGCCTTATTATCTTTGTAAAGGATAACTATTTTGCAGAGTAACCAATCCGATTTGTATGAAATTCTTGAAGTTTTGAAGGTTAAAATGCATAAAGCTGGTAAATGTTCCTCGTATAGTATAACCAGCGATTCTTATTAATTGAAGAATAGAAAATTGGTAAAACCTACAAGTAATCGTTTTTCTTTTGGAAAAAATTAAATTGTAAGCTCAGAAGGATGACTGACTTTGAAATTAACCAGACTCTTTGTTATGGGTCAACTGTTTTTAAGCTTTGATTAAAACCTTTGGGGCTGCGATTTTTATGAAACTTCATTTTCATTGATCGTTTATTGATTTCTATATCCCATAGAATAAGGTGTTAAAACCATCTAAGCCATTAATGTAAATGCTCTCTTATGGGAAACCAGAGGGAGAGTCGTCACTTAATATATCCATATAAAGGAATCTGAGGATGAACTTTGAGCAGCTGGCAACGTTCGAAATTATTATCATTGAGTACAATGTTTGTAGAGGAGTTAAAAATCGTTAAAATTTTTCAACTTTCAGTGTTTTTTAGCAGTCGTCCGACCTTCGGTCTCCTTGTAAGTTTTGAAAAGTCAGTCGTGGAAAGATGAAGCTTGGCATGCTTATAAAATCCGCAGAAAAAATGAGAACGAATACAAGAAGTGCAATGTTTTGTACACACACGTTCAATTACATGCTAAAATTTTATGTAGATAAAAATTATTCACTTGAAAAGTTTCGTGGCTCGAAATTTCAAAAACGTAAACTCAGCCATGTTATGTATTATGTATGTATTTAATTTTTTTTATAACATTTGTTTATTATAAATAATATTATTATTTAAATGTTTTTGAAAATTGCGGAAAGTTTTTGAAGAATAGAGAAGTGAAATTATATTCGCCTTTGGTAAAGCAAAGCCGATATTTAGCAGTTGGTACTAGGTTAAAGCAAATGAAACAAAAGTTAGTTAATCAAAAAGCTAACCGAACGTATCATTGCTTATATTGGGGAGCGGCCCCTATGGCAATGCCATACAAAATTAAATTTGATATTGAAAAAAGAAAAATTACAACAATTCTACAAACATTATAATAATGGCTAGTCCCATGATCATTTCAAACGCGGCCAGGTGAACATCGTCAGGAACCTTTATATTATTATGATGCTAACATTAAGCGACAACTCTTCCTACGATTTCCTATAAGAGAACAAGTTTTTGAAAAACAAATAAAAGCAACAAACAGTATCAAAACACACAAGTGTGGCTACCAATACTGCGAGCTACCGACTGCAAACTTAAGAAACAAGGAATACAATGACGAAAGCATTTTATGAAAAATTATAATACTGCTGCAGTTTTTCGGTCTTTGATCCATTTCTCTCTCTTCGAAACTCAAGTCAATCTTTAAAGAAATGGCAAATTCTGAAATTTCACTGTTAAACTTTCAAATATTCTCGAAGTCCGATCTTTAAAAAAGCTTTTAATTGTCTGTAGAACGGAGTAAACGACCTCGCTTTAATTTGGTTTAAGTAGAAAGCAAGGCAATATTACTGTTTCTAAATTTATTTAAAAAATTCCATTTCTAACTCAGTTGAGCGTTTCAAAACATTTAAGTTAATTGACTGAATCTATACGGCTGCTCACCATCCATCAACCAAATTATAACTAAGGTCACATCGCACATTCATCAAGCCAACGCGTGGTTAAAGTTTGAAAATAAGGAACTAGTGTAGCAGTTTTAATACCCCATCCCATAGGATAGGAGGTATATTGAGTTTGACACATAGTTTGTAACACCTTGAAATAATAATGGTAGACCCCCAAGACCTTAAGGGCACATGATCGAGACCGAATTCTGAATCGAATCAGCCATGTCCGTCCGTCCATGCGTCCGTCCGTCCGTCCGTCCGATAAGTTTTATTACACGTTTTTGTATCCTTTCCAGCGGGTGCAGTGCGGTTTTAGGAGCACCAGCCCAGACATGAGAATTGTATTTCAGTTTAGGGCGGATGTAAGCCTCGTATAAAATAGCCAAATCAGAGGGGGTGGAATATTTCTTGCATCTTTTGAGGAAACCTAGACATTTCGCAGCGTTTTTGGCGACGTCGAATATATGGTCATTCCAAGTCAGGTTTTTATTGACATACATGCCGAGGGTGGAAAGGGTATCGGTTACGTCGATGCAAGTGCCATTCATGGATAGTGGCTGAGTATTTTGGTTTTGCTTCAATGACAGAAGACAGCATTGAGTTTTGGAAGCATTAAACTCTACTCTGTTAAGAGATCCCTATAATGAAATGCTGTTAAGATCAGAATTTAATGAGTTTCGCTACCGTTTTAGTTCTATGTCCAAAGAGCAGGGGCGAGAAACCGCGAATGAATATGAAAAACTGAGGTTACTGTCATCGGCTTAAATTTTGAAATTGTCTTACATTCAGGCCAATAGTGGGCGTGGCTGTGAACTAATGTGAGTAATTTTCACACCTTGTCCTTAAAGGGTTGGGTATGAGGGTGCAAGGGTGTTAGTTTTGGTGTAGTCGTTTGAGTTTGGTTGCATCAAAATTTGTTTTTGTCCTGAAGCTACATAGTTAGTTTTATGTTATCTGAGTATTAAGAGAAGCGAGTAGTGCGCATACCTTAACAAACTTTGGAAAAAATCCTGTTTAACTTAAGAAATCATGTCACAAAAATCATGTACCCGGCCTTGGAAACTTTTGAACCGCTACAATCCTGTCGTCCCAGTGTCGTATCGCATCGTTTTTAATAACATGCCCGACAAATTCTATTTTCCTTTTTAAAAATTTTCATTTTTTCCAATTGATCATCAATCCATTCTGCCTCTCAGGTAGATAAGACCTTGTTGAGCTTCACAATGCTTTTGTTATTATTTTTGACTGGGATGCATCTATATAATATATATCAACATGGTGCCCTCGCGTACCAGTACTTCGAAAATTGCACTTATGTAACGCTGAACAGCTAATGGTGAGTTGCAGTGTCTGTAAGGTGCTTTTAGAAATTCGGTTGTCCATCGGCCACTACATAAACGCTTTCTGGATTATTTATCTACGTCTACATGATAGAAACCATTACAGATATAGCATCGTATCCTACACTTCTGCATCGAAAAGACTCTCCAGTAATGTTGGGGGCGGGGGGGGGGGGGGGGGGGTATCTTTCCATAATAGTCTTCAAATTTATCTTTCTTAAATCAACACTCTTTCTTAAATCAACAACTTTAATCCTTTTTACGTGCTCACACCACTTGGCTAGCAATATCTGACTTGCGTTGCAAGACTTTTCTCTACTGTTGGCTGAAATAAAGCCCATGCACGCGAATATTCAAACATCCTTTGAATAAGTTCAGTTTACCGTTTTTGTATTTTAATGAATCGATTATAATCCACGCGAATTTAATCGTTACAAATGATTGTGAACAACAAACCAATATAAGTGTTATTTTTATCTTGCCAAGAACAACTCTTTTTTTAGTTTATTCCTTAGGACCACGAAAAAAGTTAAACATATAAAAGCGCTGCTGATTTTCAAGGGAATCATACACAACCGAGCTTGTCTCCTGTTACATTCATCTTTTAAATTGTAAGACCAACCAAAACCTTCAAGTATGAAACTCAGCATTACCTTGTTAATTGTTGCTGGTAAGAAGACTTTTTACATTAAGAAAATTTTAATATTCTTTTTGAAAAACTTTACTTTTTTAGCACTCTTTGCTGTGGCTCTTGGAGTGCGTCCAACACCTCCGCGTAAGTGTGACTACAGGTGCACTAAATTAGACGAGACTATTTGCGCTACTAATGGAATCTGCCAAAATCGGTTCCCCAGTGAGTGTCAAATGGAAAAGTACAACTGCTTGTATCCACAAAAGGCATTCATCAAGATAGACGATTGGAAGTGTAGTGATCAATCTCTGCCCCAATGTACTCTTGGAGAATTGTAAATAACAACAAAATAATAATACATAATAAAAGGCTATGAATAAAATGTGAACATTAAAGCTAAATTTTTAATGGGCTAGACAGTGTTTTTCAATCTGTGGGTCGCGACCCTCTGGGGGGTTGTGGGCTCAAAACTCCTTAAGGATATGTGTGCTCAAAATGGTAAGAAGTGGTGAGTCCAACAGGACTTTTAAGGCTTATTTTTGAGCTCAGAATATGCTAGTCTTTTCTTCTCTTCATAGAGTAATTTCGGGTGGTTTGCGGAATTTTATTCTTTTATCTTTATCGATGGTCGATCCATCCGTTGGAATGACATTAATTTCTTACCCATCTCTGTCCTTGCGGCATAAGAATCAAGTTCCAAAAGGTGCCTCTTCACGCAAAGTTATGGTTATGGTTTATTGTTATGGTTTACTCGAATGATTCATCTGAAGAAAGAAAATTAATTATATCCCCCAAGAAAATTAATTAAATCAAAAAATGATCCACAAAATGGCGCTTTATTAGCTTTTAGAGCTCAAGAATTTTAAAAACTTTCCATAATTTTAATAATTTGTCCTTCCGTACTCAACTGGCATCGCTGAACAATCTAAATTTCGATGAAACTTACCCAAATGATTAGATATCAACGCAACCGCTCAACTTTTGAATACATACTTATAATTGGTCTCCGCCTTCTTTTGTGAACGTCGATCAGAAAGTTTTTTTAGTGGTTTTTCTTTAAGTTTTGTAATAGTTCGGGGGTCGCCAGGGATTTTTTATTGTTTAGGGGGTCGCGCATTAAAAAAGTTTGAAAAACACTGGGCTAGACTAACAAAAAAAATGTAATTATTCACATCAGTGGGTGGATGGATTTGGGAAGCAAGCAGCATCTTGGCAGATGTGTTCAATGTGCTACTACCTCTGCACGCTCAAGTTGAAGCTCAAAAGTTTCCTGTCACCCATAGGTCCCAAAGGTCCTTTGTACCACGGGTTTTAAAAATTAAAAAATTAGTTCCTCAAATACTATTATATGGGGTTAGGGTTATTATAGTTAACCCTTATGTTCTAGTTTTGTTATAACTGATATGTTTAAAAATTTGACGAACTCTGGCCAAAGTCAGTTGCCCGTAAGCGTAACACAAAACAGAACCGAGTCTCTTTGTTAATGGAATGAAATGTTGTAATTTTGGACGGTTTAATGGAAAACATCAGTGAATCTGTTGAACAAAAATATGAACCAGAGCTTTCATCAGATCGTTATGAAGAAAATGATCATAAGGCTTAAAAAACCAAGAATCAAAAAAAAAAAAACGACTTTCTCTTAATTAAGGAATAAACTATTTTAGTGGTTATGCTTACTTTCCAATTCCAACTTCCGGATTAGGTTAGGTTAGGTTAGGTTGAAGTGGCTGTCGGATCCAAAGAAACCAACACACTTAGACCTATGTAGGTCCATTGTGATACCACGCGGATCTGACTCTATTGCCTACTCGTTGAACCATTTCGAGCTATTAATGAAGCGTAAGAGACGTTTCGGGTCAGTCGTGCTGAGATCACTGAGATCATTATAGAAGAAAGCTCCAATGTGAAGATTTCGGTTCTTGGAAAGAGCGGGGCATGTACAGAGAAGGTGGAGAGTGGTCTCTTCTTCCTCCTCATCCATGCAGCTCCTGCAAAAGTCGTTGGAATAGACACCAAGCCTTGTCGCGTGTTTGCCTATCAGACAGTGTCCTGTAATGACACCGATTGTAGCACTAATGTGCGATCTATTAAGAGCGATCAAACTCCTAGAGCGTTTAAGATCAAGCTTTGGCCAGATCTGTTTCGTCGCTAGACAGGTACTACCACTAGTCCATCTGAGATTTGTTCTTTCTATCGCATCTAGTTTAATCATGAGTTTACATGTCGAAATTGGAATGCCTACGGAGCCTTTATCAGGCAAAATTGGGAGGGTAGTTCAAAGTTTGGCGAGTTCGTCAGCCTTGCAGTTACCTGGAATGTCACTATGTCCTGGCATCCAGCACAGGAGAATGTTGAACTGCTCCGACATCTCCTTTAGAGATGAATGGCAGTCTAAGGCTACAATAGAGTTTATAGAGACCGATTCCAGGCACTTGATGGCCGCTTGGCTGTCAGAAAATATGCGTATGTCCTTGGCGGATATAACATTTTTCTTAAGCCAGGACAAGACTTCCTTTATCGCCATAATTTGAGCTTGAAAAACACTGCAATGATCCGGGAGACGGAAAGAGAGACTTAGATTTAGTCGGTCTGAGAATACACCCCCGCCTACCCCATCATTTGTCTTCGATCCATCAGTGTAGAAGTGGATCGATTCACATTCCAGAGGCGCACAGTCCTCCCAGGAAGACCTGGGGGGGATCGTTGCCTGGAAGTTCTTGTCAAAATGTAATTGGGGTAAGGTGAGGTCCATGTTTCTAGAAGGGAATCTGAATGTGTTCAGAATAGCAGAGTGGCCTATCTCACTATTGGTCCACTGAGAGGTTGCTTTGAGGCGAGTAGCCGTGATGGCAGCTGTTTGTCTGCTTAAGATGTCAAGAGGAATTAGATGGAGCAGGATGTCTAGTGCTGCTGAGGCAGTGGTGCGAAGTACTCCACTCATAGATAAGCAAGCTGACCTTTGGACCTTGCTTAGCTTATCACGATTTACCGCTTTATCCAACTCAATCCATGATCTGCTAATCCCGGGACAAAACTAACCCCCGTTATTGACTCCACCAACTCTCACTTTACATAGAAAAACACAGGAAAAGATTTGTTATTGTTGCGATGACAGGAAACGATGTTCAAGTTGTTCTCAGATGTCATTTTTGAGAAAAGTATGCAAAGAAACTCCCATTTCACACAAAAAACATATTCAAAGAAGTCCATACTGTTTTCCAGACTTTGATCCGGGATTAAGTTACCAAATTTGGCGATTAAGACGAGATTAACCCCGAATATAAATTTAATGAAAAACTTATTTCTGGGATTAATCTTAGTTTAACTCCGAAACTCGAAGGATCTCGCACTGACAAACTCGCCCTTAGAGGTATAATCGAGACCGATAGTAGGATCGATTAAGCCATGTCCATCTGCCCGTCCGTATGTAAACAACTTTTAGGCCTTAAATTTGAGCTAGAGAATTTTAATTTTGTGGTTGAGCCGGAAATCTTGCTCTACTTCAGATCAAGTTTGAAAATTTTTTAAATCTGCTAACAGACACGCACATTACAAACCAGCCTGTATGACCTCCTCTGTTTCTTAAAAACACTTACATCACATTTTACCTATGTTTCTATTGCGATAGCGCCATAAATTTTGGAATAAAGTAAAGCTTTGTTATTGGCTGTAAGGCAATAGGAAGAGGGTTACAATCTGCTTAGGCGAATCGTTGGATACCCCATCCCAATTGAGCACTGTGAAGCTCCGAATTGTGTCATAAATATTGGTTGTTGAATTTCAGTTAAGAATCTTCTCCCTAAGAAATGGGCGTGCCATCTACCCCTTCTCAACAACATCGTATTTTTGTTTATATTTTTTATCAGAAGTGGTATACACGTTTTGATTGCATTTTCATATTAAAAATTTGGTTTATACTTAAAAACGCCCCCAAAAGTGGGCGTGGCGAAAACTTAACCACTTGAGTTGATAGCTTACGCACATATCTGAACATTTTATAGTGCAAGTTTTTTGGGTTTAAAGAAAATATATCAAATAAAAACCGTTTATTAGAATGCATATTAATTATGACCACGCCTACAAGGGGGGCAGTATTCGCTTCAAATGCCAATCACAATACTTTTAAGCGAGGATATTGCATACCAAATTTCAGCTTCCTGCGACAACCTTAATTTTTCATGCTAAGTAAAGTGGGCGTGTCAGTGGGCGGATTTCAAAAATTTTTACACTTGTACTTCTTCGGGACCTAGAAAGAACAGATATCAAGTTTCAAGCTCCTAGCTCAAAATTTAAGGCCTAAAACTACCGACAGACGGACGGACGGACATGGCTCATTCGACTTACTGTTCGGTCTCGATCATATGCTTTTAAGGTCTTGGGGGTCTACGGTGATTATTTCTCTATGTTACAAACTATGAATCAAACTTAATATACCTCCTATCCTATGGGATGGGGTATAAAAAAAAATTTCACACAAAAATTAGCCACGCCCATTTTTTATTAGATTTTAGCACCAAATTACATTTTTTTATTAAGTTTATATTAAAACGGAAACAGATTATTTCTACACGCTCCAGCTTTTATCTGAAAAACCTTGTATAGATAATTATAGAGATATCTACATATTTAAGTATCATTATTGTAGTCTTTAATGAACTACCAACGATTTTTTTGGGAACATTATAATATACGATCTATATTTACATACGGAACTCTCGGCATTTATTTTTATTCGTCTCTTAAAAATTTTTAAAAATATCCTTTAAACATTAAAATATTTTACCGTTATCTTTATTATAACCTGTATATTATACGCGAATGCGAACACACTTGCGTGCGTTATTAAAACACTTTTAAACGACAAACAAGACTTACTGATATTTTTAGCTCAATACTCTACCCAACTAAAGGAATATTATGATTTCAATCCTTTTAGCAGGCTAACTGAATTCGGTGTATAAAAAGCCTTGCAATTTTTCAGAAGCAGCATATTACATCCAGCTTGTCTTCTGTTGTATTCCAGCTTAAAAAACTAGCACCAACTTTCTCAACAATCATGAAACTCTTCGTTACCGTTCTTATTTTCGCTGGTAGGTTTTCAAGGAAATAAGTTTCGAAAATGTATATTTTTGTAATTACTTTATCTAAAATTGATCCATCATTATAGTTTTTTTTGCTGTCGCTCTTGGTGTGCCTCCAACACCCCCAAGCAAATGTGACTATAGATGCACCAAATTGGATGACACTGTTTGCGCTAGTAATGGAATTTGTCAGAATCGATTCCCAAGCCGGTGTCAAATGGAAAAGTACAACTGCTTGTTCCCACAAAAGGCATTCAACCAGATCGACGATTGGAGGTGTGCTGAACAATCACTGCCGCAGTGCACACTTGGAGATTTGTAGTCAAAGAAATTGTTAAAACAAAAATAAAAATGACCATGAATAAATGTAAACGCACCGAATGACAATAATTTTTTTGATTTTCTGTTGTGCACTAAATGTCAGCTAAAAATAGTTAGTAGCGAGTTAAGAAATATATAATAATTTCAATTTTCAACAGTCGCGTCAGAAAAAACAAATTACATACAAAGGTTCTTTTTTGCTGAAAGCTCTTCTTGACGATCATTAAACTCTCAGTAACTAGACCTACCAAGAACTATCACCCATCTTCTAAAATCTAAGGCATAAGAATAGCTCTCATAGCAAAAAAAAGAAATTTTTAGAACCATTGGCATAATTGGAAACGTTTTCACAAGCTTATAAAAATTTCTAAATTCAAATAAAATAAAGTGATGTAATAAAGCAACCTATTGGCGTTTTTAAGAATCGCGACATGTTTTTGGTGATTTTTTTCAATTTTTAATTAGTGGAGGCCGGCTTTTTATTGTTGCATAATAAAAAGTTTTATTTTAGTAATGGTTTTACGTTCGGATGTTGATGTTCAGTTTTTTTGGTTATTTTTATTGAGTGACGCTTAAACATGTTCATAAAAATAAAACATTTTTAAGACTTAACTTACTGAATTTGTATTTTTTGTGGCAGAGTCAGGTTATTTATTGCTTTATTAGATATTGGTTAATACAAGAATTTAGGGTTGTCGGTCTAAATAACAGTTGTTTTGCAGGCAAATCTAGCAATAAAATAAATTTTATTAAGAAATTTCACAGTTCTCCTTAAAACTTTTTAATAAATCATAAATAAATCTCATTTAAGACGGGTCGTTGAGTCTACTGCTCTGATGAAGAAAAGCAACAAGTTCAGTGGTTAAGGGACGAGGGTAAAACCTTAGAATTTATAGCAGATGCCCTGTAGGAAGATCACAGAAGTTCGTAACCAATGCTCCTGCTGCATTTTACTTTTAGCGAAATCAAAAACGTTTGTTACGTCACGGACTGTAGACGCACAAATTGGGAATGGAATTAATGCACGCATATTCCACAGAAGGCTACAGAACTTCCACCTCCCAGGACGAGTGGCCAGCAAAGTATCACTCCAATGAAGCGAAGGTTCTGAAAGGCATTGCTTTGAACCATATAAGTTGGAACGGACCAGAAGGAGTAAAAACAAGTGGAAAAGTGCAACAGTTCGTATGTAAAAACTTCAGTCCGTCTGCGAAGCATCGCAAAATACCTTACCCTACCAAAAACTTCAACTGCCACGCCTCCTGAAAGTGGGCAGGATATGAAAGCATAACTGTTGAATGCTTTATGCTGGTTGTACATTTCGTACTAAGACTCCGCCTTTTTTACTAAAAAATCATCTTTTCTTTTTTCATCTAATCTTTTTTTAAAGCTTTTGTGGCCTTAAAAAAAGTTAGAAAATGTTAATATCTACAACTTTTGTAATACAATTTTTTGTCAAATTTCATTGTGTATTTATTGAAAAACAGTAATTTTAAGTTAAAATTTCTAAAAAAGTAGGCGTGGTCAATGCGTGGTCACCAACTTTCAAATTTGTCTAAATACGAACGGACGGACATTGCTTAATCGATTCTCCTATCCGTCCCATTCATATCTCTTAAAGGTTTTAGGGGTCTACGGTGATTATTTCCTATTTCCTACAAACTATACATCAAACCTAATATATACCCTCCGTAGGGTGAACAAGTGGGAAAGTGCAACATTTTTTTTACATACGCACTGTATTCTGGATGCGACGGAATGCAAAATATCCTATCCTACTAAAAAAGGAAACTGCCCCGCCTCCAAAAAGTGGGCGGGATGTAAAAACATAACTGTTGACTGCTTAATGCTATGTGGTTGCATACATTTCGGACTAAAATTCCACCTTTTTAACTAAGAAAAATTACTTTTCTTAAAGCCACGCCCACAAAAGTGGGCAAAGGCGTTTACTGTATATACAAAAAAGTTAGAAATGCTTATATCTACAACTTTTGTAATGGATTTTTTTGTGAAATTTCATGTAAATATATTTATTGAAAAACAGTCTTTTGACCGACGGACGAACATGACTTAATATAATTTAATTAAATATATATGTATTTAATTATTTTTAATCGGTTTCTTAAATCCGGATAAGTCATGGTGGTGGCAGCGACGACGCGTGATTTTAATTGTTCTTCACGAACAATTTTTTTTGAAGTTGAGGTCAATATCTAATTAAAAATCAAAAACTAAATTTTTTCAGAAATCTATGTCTACAAACTGACGATCGATGTTCTCGGGGATCTATCATGACAGGGTAGACAGTAGATACGTCTTGCAGCCACAACCACAATGTACGTTCCTAACCCCATCGAAAGCTTTAAGCATTTATCACGAAGAATGTTTATCAGATGGGTTTAAGGTCAATTGTAGTTAATAATTTAGACTTTAGGTAAGTCCAACCTTTTGTCCACGTTTATGGACATCATCAAAGAGGTCCATACGAATCCATTAAAAGAAGTGGAGCTCACTACAATTTTCAAATTTAGCATTAATCTATAACGATCTTTCTTCAGTGTTCTAAATAGGTAAAGGAACGCACCTTTTAATAGAAGATAATGTGTTTTAACTCATGTGGTTTGAGCTTGTTTTAAATCACAGTTACGTTCCCACAATACGAATGTTAATACAAATTTATTATTATGCCATACAAAAATCGCCCGTCACACTTAAAACATATATGAAGCTACTAAACACTTCACACTCCTGCCGTTGGAATTCCTTTGTGACTGAAGTTTTCAAAACAAACAAGCCTTACATATCAATTCCTTCAAAAGTGTTGTCCCAAATTACGTGACGAATCACCCAAAATGTTGCACAATCATAAAAGCAACACGCCCTTAATAATAACATATGTAATAATTATCCTTGATTCTCCCCTTGATGGACGACGCCCCATCCGACAATCCGGAAAAACAAACAAAAATTTTAATACCCGGTAATTAAATTAACATACGTGTGGGTCCCTTGAGGAAAAAAAATTAACATGCATACCTCACTCCGTACAACCTTAAATAAGTTTAATTGCCACTCACTTGTGCAATCCAGTGCACAATGTCAATCACACAGTCAGTGTGTCAGTCTTTTGTATTTAACCATTTGCATCGACCTTCCATAGAGGTACTGTCCAAACCGAAACTCTGAAATGCATTACGAATACACCTACACGTACAGACCCTCTTGTCAAATATCGAAAGCTTTTTCTCTGGCTACTTAAACTGATTGACACTGACAATGAACGCGTAAGTTGAACTCCCACCACAAGCGGAGGTGTGAGCAGAAAATTTTATCGAGCTTATTATGCAAATTAGACACGTGCTAGTGTCAATGAATGATCGACCAGCATAAATGTCAACATGTCTCAAAAAGCTCATTCGCTAAATATTGCATTATACCGCTTAGCCTTAAAGGAATCCCTTCCGGAAGAGATAAGCAAACCATTTGTTCTAGCTTCGGTTTCATCACTACACAAACTAGATGTCGACCGTGAATTTCCAAAGTTCATTTCCAGGTTAGTAAAATGATCATCTACCGCGTCAAGTCAAGTCAGAGAGTTCATAAACTCGCGACATTTAAAATGAATAATCCAAATCAAACTGTGTTTTCTTAAAATGTATCGCATTGAATTCGGTGCGGGGTAGATAATACAATGAAATTTTCGCTGAAACAGCTATCGTGCGGAACACATCTCCGAACATCCCACTATAATTAAGTGATCGAACGAAACACGCCATACTGTTCAGCAGGAGCGGATTTAGACTTCGGGAGGCCCATGCTGACATTGTTGAAACGTAATGAAGAAATAATATTTCTTTTATAGGATTTTGGGACAGTTTTTCAGTGCAAGTCATCTGGGTTTCCGAGTTAAACTAAGACACAAATTACTGAATAACTAGATATTCAACTTACGTCCCTCTTACCCTCCAACACCCATTTGTTTACGTTTCTTATAAAGCCTTTAAAGCTTTTTTAAAGCTTTAAATTTACATGTCGGTGAATACGTGTAAGAAGGTACAACAACAATTTACCTTACGCGATCAGCTGATGTAAAAGCTGCAAAACGAAATTGCATGGAAATGACGAATAATTCATGAATTTACTCACATTTGTAAACAACTGTCGGAGAATGGGTAAATTCATCAATTTCAGCTTTCGGGCAAAGCTTTTACATGTCCGAAGTTGTATATCTAGTTATTCAGCAATTTATGACTGAGGTTCACCCACAAAAAAACTTTTTTTATACTCGACCCAGGGTATATTCATTTTAATGTATGGTTTGTAACACAGTGAAATAATCACCGTAGAACCCTAAGACCTACTAGAGATATGATCGAGACCGACAGGTGAATCGATAAGGCCATGTCCATCCGTCCGTCTGTCCGTTTGTTCGATGAACAGACAGATATCCGTCACGTCGAAGCACATCACTGACAACTTAGTTAAGTATAAACGTTCTTATGGGAAGCGGACTATAGAATAACTTCGTGACGTACGTCGCTTCTCATAAGCACATGTGTATTTTAATGAGTTGTAAATTGTGTACTTCGACGTACACTATGCAACGGATTCATTGGGCTGAAGGCTTTACTGTCGTGCAAATATTATCGGCAAGACGATACAAGTAAAAAATAAATAAGCCAAAATAAAACCGTCAAGACGATATTTACTGCTCAACTGTGAAGCATAACTATCGGAAACAAAGATCTAAAACGATGTCATCTCATCGTTCCTTCGCGATAAGTGCCCTGTTTGCATAGATTTGTCTGCTATTAATATTTTTTTAAAACAACTTGTAGCCCTGTTGCTGCCATATAAACATACCCACTCAGTCCAGCCCTGTAGATGAGTCAACTGTGGGGGTGCGAGATACAAAAGAAACTTGCAAATTCCAAATTTGCCAGTGCATTGACACTGTCCCTCTCTGCTCCGCACTGCCTGTGTGTTTTCTATCTTGACTTCAATGTGAAGGCCGTCGAAGCATGGCAAAACTGTTTGCTTTATTATCGTTAAGTGACTGACTCAAATGTCACCGACTCTTGCCAATGCCGGCTGTGTGATAATCTGTCAAAGCTCGTATGCGGTAGACAAGACACAAATGTGTAATAGGGGTTCTATCACAGCAGACCGGCACGAGATCTGTTGGAAAGATCTTTGCTAAACGAACGGCTTTAATATTGTATGGTGTTGACGAACGACTTGGATTGCGCAATGTTTTGTTTACCTTTACCTTCCTACTTGCAGGAAGCTTTTATCGATGTTGTGTGAATTGTGATTATGATTATGGTTTGACCCAGTGCCCGTGAAATGCACGGTGCAATTAAGTTGAGGGGACAAAACTTTCCATGCTTTGTGTTTGTGTAACACAAACAGGTGAGGGAAGTGTTATTTTTTGGCGGTTAATGGTTAATCAGTTCTTATCAGTTAAGTTTAGTTTAAAAAGCTCGCTAGTTGCGATGGGAGTGAATCGGATGCGAGTTCTCGACTTGAAGTCTTGGGCATATAAATGGCATGCTTGACAGGTAGAAGCGCACAGTTCACATCCATTGTGAGTTCATTGAGGAGGATTGGTGTTTCTGTCTGTCAAGTGTTTGGCTTTATTTTGCTCCTGAAAAATGGGAAAACTATTAATTTTTTGTATTTTATTGGGCTTGAGCTTATTTTCCGGAATGCACACTCAGAAAAGTTGTAAGTGGATACCGTAAATATCGTTTTATCGTGTTCTTGTGTGAAATTTCCCGAACTTTTGCAGTTTCGATTTTTTGGTTTGAAAAAAATATAGAAATACATTAGAAAATATAAAAATTAATTTTAAAACTGAAAAAAAAGAAAAGAAATGGTTGATATAAAAAAATTAAAAAAGTTATAAATTAGAGGTTAATACCTAATAGCTCTGATATTTTTTTTCAATAAATAATTAATAATTTTAAAAGTCATAAGACTTCAAATTCCAAATTACACCATAGTGCGGGATGTCCCAAGCAAAGAGGTCGAAAAAAAATTAAAAGCGAAATGTCTTTGTTGTGGCTTTTCTTCTGTAAAAATAAAAACTCAACAAGAATAAGACTGATAGAACAAGAATATTTTAGAATCAGTCTCGAAATATTGGCTCGAGCAAGAGCATTTCTGATAGATAAAAACTATTGCCGTATTCTTTTGCACGCCGAACTGCCACACCAAGCTGTCAAATAATACTCGGTGTTTGAGACAATTTCAGCGTGGTTTACACCCGGTTTTATTGTATACAGAACGACAAATACTGCACCGGTGGCGTCATCACGTTAAGTGTCAAATTGCTTATTTTGTTTAATTTTTTTTTTCATTGTTGGCCCCGGTTATTTGTACTTTTTACCTAAAATTGATTTTGATAGCTTTTAGTTTGAGATATTTGGTAAATTTTTATCGATTTTAGTCGCGTTGTAAAAAATTACGAATAAAAAGTGAGTCGAAACGTCACTTCACGTACACAATCAAAGCTACCCCCCTCCCCCACCGTCGAATACGCGAAATTTCAAGCTCAGTGTCGCAGTGAACGAATTCGGAGTTCAAGCCAGCACGATTCTGTCCATGTGTACGAGGAAAGATAATTTTTTACTGTATTACATACCAGTTCTACGATTCGGTGTTGCAAAGAATACGCCATAATGTGTTTTGTGGTAATACTATGTTTCCACCGGCAATAATACGAGGATTAGCGGGAGACAATGAATAATAAATCCCTAAGTGGTTTCACCAGACAAATATAGGATTAATTTGACATGAGCATTTTTTTCATAAGTGGCCATGTCATTTTCCAGAAGCGAAAAAAGATTTCCAGAAGCGAAAAAGAATTTTTGTATCGCCAAAAATTTAGAGCAAAAGAGTCGTTTCGGAATGCCCGGGTGTATTCAAGAACGATCTCAAAACGTTTTTGGATGAAGCAAAATTATATTTCTGCCGTTTGCAACAGCATTAAAGGTTTCGTGGATCACATAGTAAAATGTTTTCCATAAATTCGATCTTAAACAATTTTATTTTGAAAATCAATGTAGAACCTTATTAATTGATGACTTCGAGTCTACGCCAATTGTGAATGGAATACAAGGCACACAGTTCAAGGGACTATCAAGCAGGATTCACAAGCAAGCTCTCTGCTTCGACCTGACGTTTATTAGTTTAACCATGCGATTTCAATGTTCCCTAACACAATGTATATTCGGCTCCAACGTTTTGTTTGTCAATCGTAATGTGACTATAAAACACAGCTCAACAGCTTAGGAAAAAAAAAACAAAATCAAATTTTTTTTCAGCAGCTTGTTATGTTACTAACTGAATAAGTGATTTGATGACCAGATTTGTCGTTGGCAGTTCCAAAAACAACGTTTTTTTTATTTACGTACCCATATGCAACTAATAATGGTGTTCATCGGATAGGTTATTCGACAAAATTATTATAGGACAAAATTCGATAGGTTATTGCTTAAAAGATCGCCATTTCATTATAAGATTGAGTTACGAAAATTTTATTTTAAAAAATAAGATTAACCATTGAATTCAATAAATAACTTAACTGTTTCCTTACTGTTAAGGGCCTTACCACAGCTATCAATGGTTTGCTGACATTGAAATTTTTATTTTCATGTTCTTAGATGATTGAGCAAACGATGTTGACTTTTATACGCATCAAAATAAAGCTTATGAGTAACACACGTTACATGAGTAACACATTCTAATATATTTATAAAATTAAGAAAATTTTATAAATATATTAGAATATTATATTATATTATTAAATATATTATAAAAATATTATATTTTATTAAAAATATACTTATTTAATAATATTATATATATTAAATAAGTATAATATTATATATGTTATTAAATATATTATATAAAAGGAAAAAAAAGTTAAAAAAGAAACAGGCAGGGCAGCACAAATGTTTCACTGTGTGGCTTTGTGAAAGTGGCATTTCCAGAATTCTGCAAATGGAATTTTGAAAAGCTAAATTTTTAAAAGGTTTCCTTTGATTAAGCAAAACTCTGCTTGCCCCAACTCTAATTTTGCCTAATTGCGTAAGAAAGTGAAGTTCTCGTACCTAAACACCTCTTTTGAAATTCAAGAGGCTGCACGTATAATGGCATGATGAGTATGGTGCTTGGTCGGTCATAACTTATCAACTTATCAATATTAACGGCCGTGCGGAGTCGTTTCGGCTACCCGGGGCTTGCCGAGAAATTACCGCATCTATCACTAAAATGATGAATCCGGTACTTGGTCGTCAAAACAAAAATTGATATGGTAGAGCACAGACTTTAAGTTTAAAGACCAGTTTCATGACCTATGCTCAACAAAAAAGGGCTCGCTGTATGTTTATGTAAATTTTTATAAGGAATTCCGGATTTGTAATGGTGCTATAAAAAAAGCTTTTAACTTGTTGTTTTTTAGTTTCTTCTATATCCTGCCAAGGGCTGCGCAATCCGAAAATTGTTGGCGGACTAGAGGCAGACAAGCATGAAATGCCCTTTATTGTGAGCCTCACACGCCGAGGGGGACATTTTTGTGGAGCATCAATCCTCAACGAACGATGGCTTCTCACAGCGGGACATTGTGTCTGCAACGGACTGAATAATATAGTAAGGCCATCACAAATTCAAGGTGTACTCGGACTGCACAGCATATCCGAATATCTCAACGGGGTACAAAGCAGACACCTTCGCCTGAGTCCTACTCAGGTGGAGTTCATCAATATTGTTACTCATCCAGGCTATGCGTGCAATCACGTCAAAAATGACATAGGTATGTATTGTTAAATAAATCAAGCCTCCCTGTTTAGTCATAATTAAGCTTAAATTATCCGCTTTAAGCTCTTCTTGAAATGGGAAGATCGATCGCATTCACCGAACACATCAGACCTACATGCCTTTCTGTGGATACAGAGGGTCGTAGCTTTGAGGACGCATTTGCCACAGTTTCTGGTTGGGGTTGGACTGATGAAAACCAATCAAATGGCCAAAGAGCTGATGTATTGCGAAAGGCGACGGTTCGAATATGGAACAATGAAATTTGTGAAAGATCCTACCAGACGAATGGGAAAAGAAGCAACTTTATAGCTGAGACGCAAATGTGCGCTGGATTTGCAAATGGTGGTATTGACTCATGTTGGGTAAGGCAAAGTTCCAAAGATTATTTTTAGGAACTTTAGTTTTATTCTTTAAACTGTACATAAAATGCTATCATTCTTTAGGCTGATTCTGGCGGTCCCTTGGTAACAAAGGAAAACCTCCTTATTGGGGTTGTTTCCACAGGCATAGGATGTGCAAGGCCGGGTCTGCCTGGCATTTACACTAGAGTGAGTAAATACATTAGTTGGATGGAAAATGTGATAGGTCGATAGCGGGACTTAACTATATGAGAGTTAACTATGGAACTTGTGTTCTATCTGTGATAATAGATAAACGTGTAATTATTAGAAGATAAGAAACAAATATATGTTCGAGTACATTACTATATTACTTATAAGATATAATGATGTATTCATAGGACACCAAATAAAAATCATGTAACCAAAAAATCATAAAATCTCATCTTGGATATCCGAACTTATAGCTTCGAAAATATGTTTTTAAGCGTCTAATATGTCTTTTACAAGCATCAATAAAACGAATAAAAGTAAACTTCAAATACAAAGTCTCAATTAATAAAAAAAAACCAAAGTTGTCCAATAGTATGAATTTGAGTCGCTATGGATAAACGTTAGATGAGAGATAAGACTGCATGCCTGAGGTATTTTGTGTGTCATATAGTATGATGAGGACTTGTTATTATTTTGCATGTTTTTAAAATGCATAAAAATGACAACCAGTCAAAATGTTTTTAAATGACATGATTTATGACAGTCCAAAATGCCAAAATACGCTATCCGTGGAAACAGACATTTTACCAAATGACATTGTTAAGACATAAGATCCACTAATTCCGTTTTTTTAAGAAATGTCCTACAGGAATTTTGACGGAAATGCCGCCCATTTAGTAATGCCCATTTCTTTAATTTTATCGCTTCTATTGCTTCGGATGAAAGACAGCTAACTTAAAAATTTTCAGCTTTCTAGCTCAAAATATAAGGCCTTAAAAGTGGTGACATACGGACGTGGCTGACATGACAGGCGGGCGTGGCTCATTCGACTCAGAATTCGGTCTCGATCATATCAAACTTAATATACTCCATTCCTGTGGAATAGGGTATAAACAGTAAGAATGGCATGCAGTGTCTAATACCATGTGACCTACAGCATTTTTCTGCTTGTCCGAAAAATGTGAAAATTGTATGAAGTTACCCTTAGCTTAAAACCTAAATGAGAGATGCGGCTGGCCAGCTTGAGATTAAAGTTCTGTGCAAAGATTCTTGAGCTAAAACTGTCATTTTGGCTTTTTTATAATAAGCTCGCGATCACGGTGTTACACTTATACTGTCCTTACACTTAAAATGCGTAGCCAAGAAAAAAAAAGGAGTACAAGATACCGTATGATATGTTAGGCAAACGCATTTTAGTCTCTCATGCGAAGATTGAAAATTGATCGTATAACTAATCTCTTCCACGCAGGAGTTCTTAAATTAAACCGATCAGAATCGGTTTCTGATGTTTTCTGACGAAACAAATGAAATAAACCTTTTATTACCAGCTGGGTATCTTCAACTAACCTAATGATGAGTAATTTACTCGAAATTTTCAGTGGAAATTGAAGGCTGAAGTCCAAATTAAAATTTGTGCTCTTTATTTATAAAAAGAGAGAGCAAACATATATATAAAAGTCATGTTCATATGATGTAAAATCATAGTTTCTCATCCCTTTTCAACCTATGGCTACCCTTCACAATTATTTTATTGTTTTCAGAGTATCCGGATGATCCCAAACGACCAACCGAAAAAGCCATTAGAATTCTGATACATCAATTGAAAACATTTCTTAAATATATTTCCAACAATTTCCTTTTAGGAATGTTTTTTGAAGTGTTTTGTTGATACTATGTTTCCACCCGGCTATAATGCGAGGATTAGCGGGATACGATTAATAATAAATCCCAAAGTGGTTCCACCGAACATATATAGGATTATTTGACACACTCTTTTCCTGTCATTTTTGCTCTCGGAAATAGAGTGGCGATGTGATTTTTCAGGAGCAACAAAAGATTTTCATTGTAAGAACCCCAATAGAAATCGTAATTCTGACAGTTCTGTCGTACGTGGACAGTTTCAGTGCCCTTTATAGGATTTATATTTATACTATGTTTCCACCGGCAAAAATACGAGGATTACAGGGAGGCGATTAGTAATAAATCCCAAAGTGGTTCCACCAGACAAATAAAGGATTAATTTGACATAAGCACTCTTTTTCTGTCATTTTGGCTCTCGAAAAGAGAGTGGAGATGTCGTTTTCCAGGATCGAAAAAAGATTTTCGGTGCAAATATCCCAATAGAAATCGTAATTCTAACATATCTGTCATACGTGGACAGTTTCAGTGTTTTTTTTTAGTGAGAACCATTGACATAATATATATTATGGACTGCTAGTTGGTGTCTCCGATCATGATCCCATAATGTTTCCTTTTAAGCACGCATAAACTCGCTCTGTTTGGTACCCATGGCCAAATTTGGAATCACTGTCAATGTGTAATTTAAATGGGGAATGCTGTTTCTGCAACACACCACCAGTACCAAACAGCAGCATAAGCGGAAACATTTTTGCCGCCCGTTTTGTATAAGCGGAGAGACCAACTAGCAGTCCATATATATAATGTCAATGGTGAGAGCCTTTTTCGATTCTCAAACTGTTTAAGAGGTGTTCGAAAAGGGTTGAAAGTGGTTTGTGAAAAGGATGAATGAGATTTATGGTGCGATTTATTTTTAATCGCTTTTATCGCTATTGTATCAGCAATAACTAGATTCTCGGTGCAAACTAGGATCAACGAATTTACACATACTCTGACATTTGTTAACAAATGTGAGTTAAAATTCTCAATAAGTCAGTTATTCAGTAAATTATGACCAGGTGATTGGAACCAACAAATGTGTCCACACATAAAATACAAGCAGATAAAAGTGGTCCGATTACTTTACGCTTGAAAAAATAAATCAAATGATCAAACCTTTCCCACCGACAATTAAAAGAAGACTAGCGGGAGACGATTAAAAATAAATCCTAAAGTAGCTCCATCGGAAAAATATAGGACTAATTTGACACGAAAACTCTTTGTCTGTCATTTTGGCTCTCAAAAGA
The DNA here is from genome assembly GCA_947623515.1 of Neoascia interrupta. Taxonomy (NCBI): domain Eukaryota; kingdom Metazoa; phylum Arthropoda; class Insecta; order Diptera; family Syrphidae; genus Neoascia; species Neoascia interrupta. Next base: position 135,808,702 of record OX392463.1, read on the forward strand.
GAGTGGCGATGTCATTTCCCAGGAGCGAAAAACGATTTCCTCATTAAAAGTCACAATAGAAAACGTACTCGTGACAGATCTGTTGCACAGAGACAGTTTCAGTTTCCTTTTTTAATTCTCAAACTGTTAAAAGGTGCAGAAAATAGGTTTGTGAATAGGGTGAATGGGATTTATGAGAGGATTTATTTTTAATCGCTTGCCGAGAGAATTCAAATTTGTATGGTAAATCGCGCGATTTTTAGAGGATTTAATAAAAATTTATATTAGTCGAGGATTATTACTCGGTGAAGACATGGTATTACATTATTTACAAATTGCAAAATTAATTTACATGAAAACAATCATCATTACGATTTTTGCAAGAAGAAAGACTCGAAAATATTTTGTGCTCTCGTTTTAAATTTAATTACCGACACGTTTTCAACTAAAAATAACTGTCATTTCAGTTTTCCTTTGCTGAATGCACCACCGCGAAACAGCTGGTTTGAACGTCAAATTTGACAAATTGAAAACTTGTTTACCCTTCTCCAGCATCGAAAATTTGCACCGCTGACGAGCCGGCAAATGTGTCAAAATTGCTTTGTGTTTTCGCCAGACTGGGCGTATTTTCAATCCATTTTCACGTAATTTCATTTTCATTTCGTTGCTACGCCCTTTTTTGGCGAAAGCAGAACCTCCAGCCAAATCCCAACAAATGCAATGAGTGAGACTGAAAAATCCAAGTCGAATAAGGAATCATCGAACACGGCGACAAATGCACCAACAACGACAGTCGCTAATAAAGCTAGTGGCAGCAGCAGTAGCACTTCTAGCTCCACAATCCCCACTAGTGCAGCGACAAGTGGTAGCAATAGTAGCACAAAACATACCAGTAAAGTTACATCTGCGACGCCAAAGTTACTGCCACCGCCGGCTCCCGTAAGCAGACCGAGAGTTAATGCGGTCTCAGAACAAGTGATCAAAAAGGCATTCGCTGATTTTATGAAAGATCCCGAATGCTTGGACAAAGCTGCCGACTATCTTTATGAATCCCTACTGGAGGACGCCGTTGTTGGTGTTTACTTAGAAGTGCATCATGCAGTGAAAAGCGGTGCTCTTGAAGCCCTTGAAGGACAAACCGAAGATGATACAGCATTCAAAATAGTTGACACGCCAAATTATGATGTTTTCGGAATGAGCACCGCTCGAAAGGCGATGGATTGTAATTGTCCAAACTGTGATCGTCTAGTGGCAGCGTCCAAATTTGCGCCGCACTTGGAGAAATGCATGGGTAAGTTTTGCACTCCTTTATTTTTTCAATTTAATATTTAGCCTTGCATACCATGAGTATCATCCTTGATTTAGTACGTCTTGGCCAGTAAAACGGTATTTTTTGAGGATCCACGCGACTAGAGCGTTGGCTCTTCCGTCAATGCAATCGAACCAAATTGCGACTGCGTGTTCGTTTCCATTCTCGTTGCTAGATTACGGGCTAAAAATTATTCTTTTGAGTGAGCCTATTCTCAATTATTTTCTCAATTTAAGACCTATCATAAAAATGAGACTCTTAGGGTCGTTTTTTTTTTCTCTGCAAATTGAACTGAGGATACCTTACTCCAGAAATGAGTTTTTATGCAATTTCGATCCAGGGTTAACCCAACTCGAAAATCATCTACAATGTATCGTCTATCTAATTCCTTTTACTGCAGCCCCCCCCCCCCAAAAAACAGTATTGCCAGCGGAGGAGCTGTAATTAAACGACTTCAGCTAAAAAGTAGAATACGGACACTCTGACAAGGCACTAATGAATGCTATAGGTCGGAAAATAGCGTCTTGTAAGATTGAATCCATTAAAGTTGGCAGATCTTCGGCTGATTATCTAGAGACATTAAAAATCTCCCGGATCGGTTCGTTACTTTTCTCTAAGCCTTCTCCAAAGTCTAAAACTTCAATCAATTTGAAGATTGTCAGCTTGTCAGCCTATGGACATTTGTCCGCATCAGGGAGAGATTTGGTCATTTGGATTTTTCATAATCTAAGTAAGCTGGCCATAACATTGTCTGGGAGTGAAATGATTCAGACAAATGGGGGAAAATTAACTTAACTTAGGTATCCTTGTTTCGTCATACTTAAAACTCCAGCTCGCGCCTGCAAAGTTTGTAGACATCTGTTATAAAACTCGATAAAGAGTTCATGTGAACAAATTACAAGTAATGGTGTTCCGCCCGTTGAAATACGTGGAGGAGTCCAGATATCAAAAAAGTACGTTTTCAGACAAACTTTACAAAACGAAATATCACTGCCGGGCTCCAAAAAAGGACCAGTTTGGGCACTTTATTCGAATGATCCCGTCAGTCTTACTGGACAGACCATGTTGGTCAAGATACGAGCGAATCGGTCCCCTAGCTCGATCCTAGGAACAAGCGTTGTGACCGAATCGGGAACCTTTTCGGAACCCCTGGATTTCTAGGGTTGGTGGCGGAGTGTAGGGAAAGATGGAAGGACAACTTAGCCGCAATAAGCAATTTCTTCTCAATTCTTCGTTGAATGAAGCGAAGACAACAACCCAGTGCACTCTGCACTGTATTGTGTGTGGCGCTGTGCTGCACTTCGATGCACTGTGCTGCACTTTCTCCTCGAATTTTCAGGGTTGCACTGTGTTTTTGGTAATCAGTTGATCATACTGGTGCAAGTTCATTTTCAGAGCTCACTATGGCTACTTTCGTCGATGATTTTAATGATTAAGTTTATTCGACAAAAGCCCTAGTTCGCCATATGGCACCACAAAGCCCACTTTTTTACAGTTCTAAGTTCGGTGAAGCGAAGACAACACCCCAATAAACTTTTTGAAATGTTTCTGTGGGATGCCGGACAAATAATTTTGACATTAACTTGTCGCGTTATGCTGACAAAACAAGGACTCCAGCGACCTTTTAATCCCTGATCTGCGAGATCGCACTCTGGATTATGTCTCAAAAGGACTTTAAAACTGAATTTGCCATTGAAGGCAAACCATTAACCCAAGATAAACAAAGAATGCTAAGACTTAGTTTAGAGAAGAAATTGACAGAATTGAACCCTAGAGACGAAGGAACAGCAAGGAAGATATTCGTTCGTCACACATACTAAAACAACTTCTAAAACGATTTTTATTTTATTCATTTTAGGAATGGGTAGGAAAACATCTCGGCATGCTAGCCGTAGGCTTGCCAATGCCAAGGAAGGTAACTTCAATTATTTTTCTTCCAACGTAAGTGATGACGAAGACGATGCGGATTGTTCATCAGAAAAGCGGCGGAAAAAAATCCAAACATCTCGAACGAATGGTTCAAAAAAGAACGGAAAATCTTCTTGAAATTAGTTTTATTTTATTTATTTGTTTGTAAGAAGTTGAGCATTATTAATTAACCAAGTTTTTTTTTCTTTTTCTTTTACTAAACACTAGAAGAGCGACTTAATTATTTGAAAATAAATGTTTGTTGATCATTATTGTAAACTATTTAAGAAAAAAACAAACAAAAAACTGTCGAAGTAAGTTTCAAACATTTTTAAACAAATAGAATTTTTGCTAGATCGCAAACTAGGTTCGTGTTTTACTTAGGTAATCAGTACGTCAGAACTTTTTAATGCAAACTAATTTACAAACCAATAAAACGAAAATAATTTAAAGTAAAACCAAACTTCCTTTAACGAACAAAACGTTTATAGACTTAACGACATACTCTTTTAAGCAGAAAACTATTTTATAAAGGATAACAACTCAATAGTGATATTGAAACAAAATATTGGGTTGTATACAACTTTATTTCGTTTTTAAAGTTTAAACAAATTATGATTTAATAAAACATTAATTTTAATAAAAAAAAATTAACGCTTACGTTTGTCTTCGTACAAGGAACATCTCAAAAACTTATATTAGCAATACATAAATGAAAAAAATTAGCTGTAATGGATATATTTAAGCAGTTTTCAAGACGTTTGCTGTCCGATCCAATTCTTTTTTAAACAAGAACACTTCAAAAGGGAAAAACCGTGAATGGCGCGCTCAAAGATGAATCGGTGAATGTATATATTCAAAAGATACCAATATTTTCAAGCTTTAATTTAATTTTCGATAGTATCGCAATAAGAACGAACCATTAAAGTATAGTAGTGAACGAAGGCTCGGCTTATCGTGCTGAGACAAAGTTAACTAATGTATAAACTCAATTCGAACTACAGGATGCAAACAAGGCAAACATTTTATCACTTTTAGCCATATAAAGTAAGTAGGAGAACACAGTTAAAAAAGGCAACAGGCTTAAAGTCAGGCGGAGGGATGCATTTTATACCTAGCTGCCAGGTTTTTATTAGGCTGATCCTAACATAGACAACAGACGCCGACTACGAAGCTACTCATCCCGAGACGGGCGCTCTTGGATTTTTATTTTTTAGAGTTCAGCCGCCCCTCTGAGATCAGCCGCTGACCAGTTTGCCGCACACTTTTACCAGACACTACTGGGTTTTACTTAAACCTTCAGGTTCATCTCTCAGTTATAACTTTACTGCCAAGAGTGGCCGGCAGGAGTTTAACTCCTGACAGCATTACTTATCATGCTTAAGACTACTTCTTTCAGTGGATTTTAGTCAGCTCTTACAACAGGCATACCTTACCTCAAGGCTGTTTTAACCTCGACCTTGCAGGTTAACGAACGTTTTGACGAAGGTCAGCTCCTCGCAAAACGCGAATATCACAAAACATTTGCGCTCTAGCGAAAGTATTCCTTTGCCACCCAGGAGAAAACCAAGACTGGTGACCCGTATACGGTGGGAAAGGTTACAGGAGGCTGAATCTGATTACAAGGGGTGATTTGCACGGGACGTTTCGGAGACATTTGAGGAAATTTACCTTTTAAATGTAGGTATGGCAGCTGTTTCCATCGGCAGTCATTGCCTCTGCAAGAAATGTTTGTGGAGTGAAGCGGCTTGGTGTGGCGGCTGGGCTGGTGTTGAGAAAAAAAACTGCGTCTGCGTTGTTTAAGACGCCTGGAGTTCAAGGAGCCATCAGAGAGAAGAATATATATATTGTGCGGAATCAATGTAGGAACTCTTTTTCTCGAGCTCGGTACATTGTGGCGCAAAGAACTTTCAATATGGCGGTCAGAGCAGTCAAAGAACAGGCTTGGAATAAGTTCAACGAGAGGTAAGCGCACGATTACAGATCTGCAAACAAGATGTTTTGGCAAACTTTTCGCCGTCTCAGAGGAAAGAACTTACACACGTACACTTCTTTCAAAAGAGAAAGACGTCTAACGCAAAGGGAGCGAGCACTTTTCGGAGCTACTCAATTCCCAACAGGGCACTGAAGAGTGCAATCCCATTGCTGACAGGATCAGGGCGGAGAATAGTCCTACAGTAGATGAAGTTACTGCCGCGATTAAAAGGCTAAAAGTGGGAAAGTCTTCTGGAGTGGATGCGATCCTGCCAGAAATGCTCAAGGCAATGGGTGAAGAAGGTTCTCGAGCTGTAATCGAGCCTTTGTTGCGGGAAAAGCAATCCGGCTTTCGCTCTGTCCAGAGGCAAAATCCTCCAGCTTTTTACTCTGAAGGTTGTTCTTGAGAAGGCCTGAGAGCATGCCTAACCGTTCAACACGTATTTTGTAGGTTTGGAAAAGGCCTAAGACCGGGTTCCTCGATATGAACTCTGGTGAGTTTTGCAAGACTATGCATTGAGTGGGCCTCTTCTGAGAGCCTTACAGTCTTTGTATGGGAACCGCAGAAGCTGTGTTCGTATAAATCGCGTTAAAATCCATCCTTTTCGTGTATGCGTTGGACTTCACAAGGGCTGTGTTCTATCGCCACTCGTTTCCATAGCAAATATATGGATTGGATGGTGATGCGCAGTCTTGGTAAGGCACATTTCGGAATGGCTGGCGTCAGGATAAGCCTCTGTTTTGGTGAGATGATTTAGCTATCCCGGCATCGTCCGAAGAGGAACTTCCGCGAGCACTGGATGGGTTTGCGGCCATCTGTGCTGGGAAGAAGGTAAACGCCGAATTGATGGTTGTTTCCTGAACTCCTGTGCAGTGTACCCTGATGCACATAATTGGAGTCCCATTGAAACAGGTACAGAAGTTTAAGTATCTCGGGGTCTTCTTCACGAAAGATTGAAGGTGTGATACTGAGTTAACCTACAGGATTGGTCAAGCTGGAGCAATAGTAAAGGAAATGCGCCAGCTTGGAGTGAAAGCCAAGATCTCAGTTTTTAATTCAAAGTTCGTTCCAACCCACTACCAATCTATGGTAATGAAATTTGGGTAATGACCGAAAAAATTAGATAGCGGGTACAAGCTGCCGAAATGAAATTTCTGATAGATTAAGACACGTCAGTATTCGTAGGAATCTTAATGTTGAGCAGCTACTTCTGCTCACGGGGAACAATCAATTATTCGATGATTTGCACACATTGTTCGCATGCCCTCCGACAGACTTCTTAGACAGAGATGGTAGACCAAGCAACAGGTAGTGGGATGAAGCAAAGAACATCTCCAAGACCCGTCTGGCGATCGCGCCTGTGTCTCTTGAGATGGTGGCGCAGAATCGGGAACGAAGGAAGACCCAATTACCCGCCGTCGCTCCGCCACCCTTTCAAAGGATTGGCGGAAACAGAAGGTGATTGATTAAAAAAAAAATACATACCTACATATTTTTCTATAAGAACATATAAGTCTCATTATTGGCGTTTTTGTTAACAAAGCTTTTGGAATTTAGTGCCAAAAAACATTTCCATCATTTTCACATCAAACTTCAAAATGTAGGTAATAAAAACGTTATGTAGGTGTAGAAAAAATTGTCTTTTTATTCCTTTTCCTTTAATTTCTGCATTTCAAATGACAAATTTCGTCTTCATTCGACATGCAGTCTAGAAAGTATAACGGTTATAACGGAGAACACACGAGTGGACAAAATAGTGTACCTACCTACCATAAGAGGTACTTTTTCCATTTTAGGACGGACCGCTTAAAATTAAAGAGGTTAATTTTTCTCCAGAATGTTGAGTCATTCTTTGATCCATGTGACCGCTTACCCCTTTTCGAGTCACGCATTCAAATCCCATAATCCGTGCTTATTTAGTAAGCCCAACGACCCAATAAAATCCCAATTTATTATTCATGAACAAAAGTTTAATTTAATTTATTTGGATGAACACTTATGAACTAATCATGACAAAAGCAAATATACAAAACAAAACAATGCCTTATAATGCGGCACTCCTGGACCGATGAACTCCACTTTAAAAGTCAGCGCATTTTCCTTTGATGTTTAACTGACTGCCTGGCTGGCAACTAAATGCATTACTCACCTCTTCCAGATTTAACATGATTCTAAATGGTAGATTCTTTTCTCGATCCAATCGTTTGCACTCTCTCTGTGCTAGATTTAGGAAGAATGCTTGGTCGCTTGTTAGGTGGAACTCTTTGAAGACACTATCCAACTTGTGAGAGGGATCGTACTCACCGTCCCAGTACCTCTTGAAGTCCAAATACGTTTGTCGAATGGCAGTCAATTCCTCGACATACTCGAAGTAGTCAAAATCGTTGAATCCATAAAGCTTGTATGTGTCCGCTTGTGCAGCCAAACAGTCACGCACCTTTTCGTATGAATACTTGGGAGTGTTCTCCCGGAAAAACATCTCCCACAGGAAGAGTCCTTGTGAGGCGAAATGGTAGAATACTGGCTTGTTTCGATTGACTGGATTGAGCAAATTTAAAAGGTATTCTTCAGAGGTTGTCAATGCGTTTTTCGAACTGTCTTTTGAAAGGTACCTATAGATTTTCGACTTGGCCAGGACGAGATAATTTTGATAAAAATTTTCCTTTTCGATACGAATGTCCTGGTACTCTGCGTTAATCCGTTGCGGGTCTAGAATTTGGTCAAGATTCTCGATGATCTTTCGTTTCTCCTGAACTCGTGTAACAACACCTCCATTAACTCGGTCAAATTTAGCGGCAATAGATTCATGAGATCGCTCAAACTCCTTAAGGACGTCTAGATTGAAAGCCTTATCCGATTCTTTGAAGTACAAGCGATAAAATTCAGCGAAAATTGGCAGCTTGAAGTAGTCAACAGCAGTATCACATCCGGTGTCAATAACTTCGGCCATGAACTCCAGAGCTGTGATCAAGCGTAGAACCTGCAAATCAGTGTCGTGGGCTAAGTTAATAATCTTTTGAAGGTTCTCAACATCCTCCAGGGTATAGTCTAGGACAGCATCCTTTAGATTTGGTAACGTCTTTAACTGATCCAAATACTCCTTCCAATCGAAATTGATAATATCATTTAGTTCATGGCCGACTGCTGCAGTACCATTGAAGCTGGTCAAAATAGTTTGTCCTGTTTTAATAAACGCATTTATTTTCTGCTGCAGGTCTGCTTTTTCAGGTTCAGGCACTGCCAGTAGTTCCATATTCAGTTGGATTTGCCGCTCGTTGAACACATTCGAGAGAAAGAGTTCATCATCCAGTGAAATGACGAGACGATATTTGTTCGACCCCAACACGTTAATGTTCGTTTTAAGGATCGTATTAATGCCAGAAGTCTTCAAGACACCCAAGGTCCTTGCTAAATTGAATTCTGCTGGATTTTTGAAAACATCCACCTTTGTGAGAATGTTGTCGGGACTTTGATACTTTTGGCACGACTCAATAAAGTCCTTTGCCTTTTGTGTGGCCTCAAGTTTAATATCCGTAAATTTTTGTACATCGTTAGCGATATCCGAAAAGTACACTCTGTCGTTGGGATAATCTTCTCCGGAGACGTTTCGGAAGCGTCCACACGCGAATTTCGGAAAATTGTCGCACGGATCGTTCTTCTCGTCCAGTATGGCTTGAATTTCGCCCAAGTGTTTTCGAAGATTTATCAGATCCTGATCCGTTGATCTGGACGCGGCGGTGCCAAATACTATAGCCAACACGGTGAAAAATCGAACGAGTCTAAGCAGCGTCATTGTTGCTGCGCGAGGTCTATTTTGAATACTGTTCAGGTAAGACAAATTCGCAAGCAGTATTTATATTAGCTATGGGAGCTTCAGATGCAGATGAAGAAATTCTCGCAACCAGATTGACGAGTTCGAGCTTAGTTTGGTTATTTTGGAGATGCCTTGAACTTGATTCGCAACGAAACCGAGAGTTCACGGGTGGATTAATAGTATCACCACGGGACGATATGGTGCTAAAGATGCATAATATTGTGACTGGGAGTTTTAATGTTAATTTAAATTTTTCGTTCTTTTCAGGATTCAGTATCGTGCGCCAGCGTGGGAGCTAACGAAGTGGTATACAAATAATTCTTGTTTACTCAAATATTTTTGTTCTTTTTTTTTGCTGCAATGTTTAACGAACTTTTATGACCAAACAGGTAAATTAATGATTTTTTGGTGAGTATACAATGAATAGTATTTAAATGACTGTGCGCTGCACACACAACTCAGCAAGAGACACTGGCCCACCGTTGAATTTACACTGAATCATCTTTGCTACAAGGAATTTTATTTATACAGGACGCAGCAAGGGAAAGCATTTTTTTTATCTCTGAATAAAAAATAATCTTGCAGCGATATTAAAAGTGTAAAACGGATCAAGAAGCTACAAAGAAGAATAAAAAATATTTTATTAAGCCCGGAAGTAATGAATATACGTAGACTTAGTATTTGATGCAAAAAAAAAATGCCCCTGACTAGATAAAGAAGTGAAGCTTACTTCAAAAAGTAACCGCTTGACTATCAATAACATCTTCCTAGTCAAAGCTGTCACAAGGGAGACACCGGTCAATTCGCTCTCTTCGCTATGCACTGGCGAGTTTTTTCTTGGCCCGATGTCAATGTCATCGAAAAGTGACAAATCTTATGATGAAAATTAGATTCTATTGTAATGTATAAGATAGGAAGTTATGGGGTAAAAATTATTTATTTCCCAATTCCGAAAATGCCATTTTATTCTACCTTCGCTTTTATTCAAAAAGAATTTTTACCCAAACAGATTTTTGACAGCAACCCATTCCCTATGTTGCTTGATCAAAGTGATATTTCGAGAATTTTGCAAAAAGAATTTCTACCCAACCAGTATTTTGATGCCAACTGAAAAGTTTGTAAGGCTGAATAGGCAGAATTTTAATTAGTCAGAATTTTGAAAAACAGAATTTTGAACGTAAGATTTTTGAAATCATTTTCGATGACGACGAAATATCAAACCACCAGTCTGCATGTTTAATCCTTTTTTTTTGCCTTGTCGAAGCTCGTAGGTTGGTTAAGTTTGTTGTAAGTTAGAATAGATCTCTATTCTGGGATTATTTTTATTACTAGATCGCTGTATGCAATATTGCAATAAGCGGTATGAAATAAATCATTAATTGCTACATTTTCAAAAACACAGTACATAATTTGAAAACAAACGACGCACTATACAATGAACCTGGTGAAATCATTTACATAAATAATCATGTTGGGCAAAGTTTAATGATTAAGACAAAAAACAGCTTTAATCATTTGTGTTTCAAAATTACGTAAACATAATGCAGTGATAAAGCTAGAAAAGCGACAAGATGCAATAAACGGCAGGCAAAAGTACCTTTGCATATGCGAACGAGTATAGATATAGGCAGAATATATATACTGTGACTGCAGGTCATTTGAAAAGGGACAACGCAACTTAAAATTATTTTACCTTGTTTCCTAATTTTTTACGACAAAAATTGTTGAACTGTATAAAAGGTTCATTGTCCTCTCACAAGATAAGTTATATTAATGCTTTCGGAATATTTACAAATATTTTCGCATACTTTAGTTTGAGGATCTAAATGAAAAGTAACAAAAAATTATGCATTTATATATTGTAATTATGAGTAGGTATAGGTACTTCCTACTGTATAGAAAACTCAAAAATTTTTTAATAATTTCTAAAATCTATTTCCGAAATCTATTTATTTTCGTGTTTTTGGAAGGTGAATGGTATCGCACGATTATAGGGTGCAACTCCCCACACTTGACGTCACCTTTTCTTCCATGATCAAAAATCGCTCATCTTTCGCAGATCATAAAAATAGTAGTTTAATCCGCCCGGTTCATCAGGTTACATTTTTTTTTCATCAGAGAATACAACTTTTTACAACTATGCCAATGCTGACGTGTAAATTCCAAGCTTGTTTTTTAGTGATGTGGGGCATTCTTAATCACTCGTTTAACCGTTGGTAAACTAGTACTTACTCTTTATCTTTTATATTATTACTTTTTGATTTTTGCCGCTGATCTAGCCGAATTAGAGGCCTTTCGTAAGATCTATCGTGTTAATATCGAATACTCGAATATTTGCCATACGTTCGTCGAAAACTCAGTGAGGTGGTCGAATTCGATCATAGAATAAATCGTCTTCACAGTAGCTCAATGTTCGGAGCATTATTCCGACTGGTAAAGGGTGCAGGATTATACCTTGCCAGTGAACTACATACGATTTTTCCTTTTTATATTTTGACCTCGGCGCTAGCACTCTACGACTTTAGTCTAAAGATTTCAGGTCAACGTTACATCTGGACACTGTACTGCATAATTGATCCATTCGAATCATAAATTCGTTTTTGCACAACTACGAACATACATAATATTTCGAATATTTTCTTATCAATATCACACGCTAATGCCAACAGCTTAAAATTAAGTGTGAATTGAGTATTACTTAATTCCTTTCGTACTTGTGTTCTTAAATCATTGAAACGCATGGCGATGGCTTATTCAATCAAATACCTAACAGCTATTAAAAGTCAGAGTAAATTATTCAAACAAATGTTCGATTTAACCAAGCCTGTTTAGCCTGTTCACACCTTCTTCAAATTATACAATTTTTTGGGGACATGCGGACGGGACCAGTGAAAGTATGTATTGGTTAAAAGAATTTTATGTTTTAAGAACATCTTGACTGCATTTTTCGTCGGCAAATATCAACCGGTGTGGAAAAACGTGAAATTTTAGGTAAATTGCTTTTATAATGTTTGGGCAATGGCGTCACACTTTTAATGTTCTTTAGATGTTCATGATATTCTAATGCCTGAGCGATGTGGTATGTATCTATAAATTCGAGACCATGTTTTTAGCGAAAACTTTAGTAAATAGGAACCCACGGCCTCGGAATTGTAGAGTCCACTTCTTAAGAAGGATTACACACGAAGCATGCAAGGGTGTGCGAAGCTGAGCAATATGGCCCACCGCAACACTTTGTTCGATGAGATCTTTTTAGGTACCTAGTGCTTATGTTGTCTGGATTGTAAATCCATAACAATCATAGAAAATTGTTTGGATTACTGCCACTAAATTGTATGTATCGACATGACGCATGGTTTTTAATCAATTCATCTATACTGTGATCTGGCGACAAGTTGCGAAAAGACATGCAGGAGTCACTGAATGAACCGATCGATTCACGGAACGAACATTGTCCTTTCAGTCAACTGGCATTCGATATTCGTGTATCGCAATTTCTCCTCCAGTGGAAAGTAGCAGTTGAAAATTACCAAGAGGAGAATTTTGAGCGCTTGTTGCTTGCTTTGTCTGGTCAAACCGAAAGGTGCTTTTTTGGCATCTCATTTATTAAGACATTAAAAAAAAATAAATATTATGGTGCGTAGGTCCATAGACAAAAAAGCTATACCATGTTTCCACCGGGCACTAATCCGCGATTAATATAAATCTTTTTTAAATCCTCGACAAATTACGCGATTAAAAATACAAATTAAAATCCTCTCAGCAAGCGATTAAAATAAATCCCCTCATGAATCTCATTCACCCTTTTCACGAACCACCTTTTCGAACACCTTCATAAACAGTTTGAGAACCGAAAAAGGATACTGAGACTGTCGACGAAAGACAGATCTGTTAGAACTACGATTTCTATTGACATGTTTACAACGGATATCTTATTTTGCTCCTTGAAAAAGAGTACTTAAATTTAAATTATCGCTATATTTGTCTAGTGGAGCCACTTTGGGGTTTATTATTCATCGGCTCCCCTTAATCCTCGTAAAATCTGTCAGGAAAACCTTCTCAAAGTTCCATGCATTCTGATTTGACAAAAAATGTTAGGTTTCTATGTACCTAAGTATTTACCAATTAGTCAAAAATATGATACACACAGCTGGAACTTCATATCGATCCGTAGAAATTACCGGTATTTTTTAGGGTCAACCTGACATCTTTTCAACCGAACCAAGTCCTTATTTAATAATGGTTTAAGAATTGGCCCATTTTTTTCAATTTTACTTTTAATTTGTTTTTATAATAGGAGCACATTTAATTGCGCCTTATTTGCAACGTTATTTTATTTAAGATCTTTCTAAATTACACTCACCAATGATGCTACATTTGCTCTTAATCGTGCCAGGCTTATGAATGTATTTTCACAAAGCGATTTTCCACATTTAAATACACCGGAAGTATATTTGAAGAACAATTTGGAAAATTGTTAAAACGAATAAATTTTAAACAATTAATAAAACATTCACTGTTGGCAGCCCTTACACGCACAACAGAAATAAACTTGTTGGCAACGCGGTTAGCGCCATGCACTTTCAAATGTAGAAAACACAACCTGCAATTGCTTAGAAATATGCATTATGTATTCGCACTATTCAATTTATTTAAACACTTACATAATAACCGTTTTTTGAATAATCTCTTCTATTTAAACTTTTATCATGATTTACATGATTTAACATGATTTACACGATCGAAAGAATTCGATTTTTGTTAATTTAAAGACTACTAAGAGAAAACAATAGCACTTTCAGCGAGGTCAAGAACACACACACTCCACTTCACTGGATGAAAGTCAAAGTTTCAGGTTGTCAACAGACACAATGTCAGCTGAGTTATGACACTGCTTTTGTGCGTGGTTTTGTCATGGCGCATTCGTTCGATAACTCCTCTTCTAAGGCCCATTTCACACATACCCGACAGCCGGCTAACCCGGTCGCTGGGAATACATTTTTATGAGCTCGTTCACACCTGCAAACCCGGTTGCCCATACAAACGACCGGGTAACCGGTGCCGGTTAGTCGGCTGCCGGGTATGTGTGAAATGGGCCTAAAAAGGAGCCCTATGGTGCGAGAGTGTGAGCTCCAAATAAAAACCAAAAGCACGCACACAATCATGCACATGCACAGAAGCGTCACAAATGTCATTTTTGCATTGTAGCATAATTTTGATGAAATGCGTCCTTGAGGTTGGGGAAGTGTAAATGAAATAGTCAAAGAAAAGAAAGTACGCTACAAGCAATGCCAACTTTCATGGCAACATCCTTCTACATTACAAAATAAAAGTAGTTCTTAAGAGTTGTTAATTTCATCGTTTATTAAAAAACAAAACAAGTTTTTTTTCGTGCGACTTCAGAGAAGGGGGTTCACACGGTACAACATGCTGTACAACATGCAGGAAAACATCCGATGTTGTATCGTGTGAACGAAAGAAACAACCAATTGACAAGCGTGCTTGAATGTTTTCAAAAAAATTTGATTTTTCTGCTCGCTTGTCAAGCCATACAACCCGCGTGAACGGATGTTGATTGAACTTCCTTTGTGTTTGGCATTTGGAAAAAGTTTTCGTGTGCTGAAGATGGCGGAAATATCAAATAAAGCGTTTCGGGCGAATTTTTTGAGCGAAAAACCACAAAGAAAAAACTAAAGTTGTACAACATGCTTGATGATTGTGAACTGTAAATTTTTCATCAAAAAATGTTGTACAACCTTGTGAACCCCCCTAGAGAAACAGTCTGAAATATTTTCCCAAATGAAGCCTGCCAACTAAATTGTCGGTTCACAATCGTTTAATGTCTGCTATATAATTGCTAGAGCTTACTTTCGATCGGCAATTCGCGGCAGGGTTATGTCATCATTTGTCTCTAAGTTTTAAAAAATCCAAATTATGTAGTTTAAAGCTTGTACTTGAAATTTAAGGTAAAACAAGTTTGTGGGTTACAATCCACTTAAGCAAATCGTTGGACACCCCATCCCAATTGGCCCCCTTCAAGCTCCAAAGGGCCAAATGTCAAATATGATAATTTTCTTCAACTAAAAAAGGGACGTGGCTTCAACCCCTTTTTTAAAACTTTGAAGTTTTTGTTTAAGTATATTGTCCAGATGAAGTTTTCATAAAGAGTATTTTTAACAAAAAATTAGGTTCTTATTCAAGTTTATTCAAAAGTGGGCGTGGTTTAAATTACTATATGTTTTATAATTATAATAGCATATAAAGCAAGAATTTTTAAATTACAAGCAAAGCACATTGCATAAAAATATGGTTTGGAAAGCAGTAAATTAAATGTGACCGCGCCCAAAATGGGGGCGTTTTTCACTTTTATTGAAATGTCAATCACAATACACATACCCGGGGATACTGCTTACCCAATTTCAGCGTCCTACGAGATTTTTCATTTTTCATGCTTATAAGAAAAGTAGGCGTGTCAACGGGCCAATTTCAAAACTTTTAACACTTGTAGTGCGTCGGGACAAAACGATCAGATATAAGGTTTCAAGTTCCTAGCTCAAAATTTAAGATCTGAAAACTACCGACAGGCAGACGGGCGGACATGTCTCATTCGACTCACAAATCGGTCACAAATCATATGTCTTTAAGGTCTCGGGGGTCTACGATGATTATTTTTCTATGTTACAAACTATGAACCAATCTTATGGCGTATTCTTTTCAACATCGAATCGTGAAACTGGTGTGGAATACAGAAAAAAATTGACCTTTTCTCGTACTTCTAAACGGAATCGTGCTCATGTAAATGTTTTTTTGAACTCCGAATCAGTTCGGTGTCGACACCGAACTCGAAACTACGCCACCGTCGTATTTGACGGTGGAGGCTGGGTGTAATTTTGATTGTGTATGTGAAGTGACGTTTCGACTCGACTTACATTCGTGATAATCTACCAAACGACTCAAATTGTATGAAATCGTTAAAAACTCAAATTAAGAGCTTTCAAAATTCATTTTAAGTAAAAAGTACAAAAAACCGACGCCAACAAAATCACGCTACGAAATGAAAAAAAAGCAAACAAAATGAAGATAAAGCAATTCGTGCACTATTTCTCGTTCTGTACACAATGAAACCGAGTGTACACCACGCTGGAATTGTCGCGAACTCCGAGTATTATTTGACAGCTCGGTGTGGCAGTTCGGTGTTCAAAAGAATACGCCATTAGTATACCTCCTATCTTATGGGATGGGGTATGAAAAATGTGGTGCCCTCCGACACCAGAACGGACCGACATGGGTCTTTCCGCACATATTTCGGTCTCGATCATAATTTACTTAAGGTCTTGGTGGTCCACCCTAATTATTTGAACTTGGATATTACATGCGATTAGGCGAACAGGTATATAGAGCAACTGAACTAAGGTTTTTTTTTACAGAAACAATAACACCAAGATACCAGCCATTAAGTTGAAATATGGAAAATAAAATGATACCGGTACGATAATTCTCCCAACGCAAATTCACGATACTACAATTTCTATACCAGTGGCCAGTCGCACAGTGGCCAGTCGTACACGACCTAGTATTGGTTTTCGATCGACGGCATTAAACAATCCGATTTCAGTACAGCCGGAAGTGTCGACAGCTCTCACGTGTATACCCCGCCTTACATTTTATGTAATACAAATCTGGCATGCCTGATCTACTTACCAGCAGATGTCAGCACAATAAAATGTCAAAAAAACATCGAATAAGAACTCACCACTCTGAAAAATCAAACTGTATATTTTTATTCCAACATCACTCAACTCTTTTCACTGAAATACTCTATCTATCTCGTTTTGGTTCAAATGCCAACTGCCGCACGCAAATGAAAGGCACCAAACAAGACATTTTGCCGTCACCGATTCAGTTGAGTTGAAATCGTGAGGTAAATTCGTTGTTTCTGCGTCCGGAGAAGAACGTCGCCGTGTCAACTGAATTTCTTAGAAAAATTAACAAATTGGAATACTCCTCTGTTCTAGTAGATTGAACAGAAATTTATACAAATTCTGAAATGTCTAGAATCCCCATAACCAGTGCATGAAATTGAAGAATATACCGAATCCTAGTAAAGAGATTTTTTTGTTGAGTGGCTCCTACAAGGAAGAGCAGCAAAAAGTGCAAGTGTCTGTCTGTGGTGCCGCCTAGGCACACGAAAAGTGAGTCTAGATAAGTGAAAAAAGTGAGAAAACTTGAAAAAAAAGGCGACAAAAAGTTCCAAAAAAGCCGACCGGAAAAGTAAAATGTGCGAAATTTTTCAGTGAAAAATCTGTCGTGTATGTGCTTTTGTGGTGTGAGTGAAAATCAATCATTACTCTGCTTGGAATTCTCCCTGCCGCCCTTCTATTATTAAAATTATTCAGTTTTGTTGTTGTTGTGGGCACTAGATTAACCGCACTGAGGGTGTAGTGCGGCGATAGGTGCAACATCTCGTCATCTTCAACGACCGCAGCAGCAAAGGAAAGCGAAACCCGAGTTGTCCAACGAACGATTAGAAAATGTCCTCCACTGACATGGCTTTGGATATATCGGCCCTGCCCGATGATATCCGGGAGAAATTGGCCGAATTGGATTTAGAACTATCTGAAGGTTTGTAAAGTTTCCCTTTTCTAAGTTATATCAGGACAAAGAAAACTCAATAAATAATTTGGAAGTTTGTGCGAAAAAAGTATTCATTTTTGTTAACCCTTTTGTGTTTGAATTCTCAGACGACTCGGGTCGATAAAATTTCATTCGATTTCTTCGTTGTCAGCTTGCGAAAAAAAAAATCCCTTTGCCATCTCTTTCGGCTGTTTGCGAGTTCAGGTCTGCAGGTGCTATAGTTGTCGCATTCTATTCGAAATGTCAGTTTCTTGTGTACTTTTGTTGTTTTCATTCTCTGGTGCCTGGAGGGATGGTGTGTGGTGTGTCCATTTTGCAGAAATCGCTCAAGTGGTGAATATAATACGTACACAACACAGATGATGTAGAATTGTGTGTTGTCATCGGCTTTTTTATTGGAATAAATCCAAATCTGGGCGGTGGACGATTCTTTTATATTTTTCTTTTGTGTCGTAGTTGAATATCAACAACATTATAGGTACAAAAGTTAATATAGTAAAAAAGTTCTGATAATACTAGAAAATAAGGTTTATAAATTGTTTTGTGGCTTGTGACACCATTGAAAAGTAATGCTCCTTTCTTAAATGTAGTTCCTAGGTGGAATACACTTCAATCGAAAATGGTTTTGGTTTGGCTCAGAATAGGTTCTAGAAATGTTTTAATGTTTCATTTATTCCTGGGGTTGGAAAATTACTGAAAGTAGTCTTGTTAATTTACGTCACCACTAGATGTGCCTATTCCAATCATGGAAAAGCTATGAATCTGACGAATGGAAACACCAGGCAAGAGGCGTGTTTACAGTCAAGAATTACCTAATAGACTGTTTTCACCGAGCATAAAACAGCGATTAAAGTAACAAGATAAAAAGTTAATCCCAGAGTGTTTCCATCGGGAAAAAGAAGACTAAATTGCGCATGCTTTCATTTTGGACATTGCATTTAAAATGTTAATGCCTGGTCGTTGGGTCTTCTGCATCTGAAAGCGTAAGTTTGTTTTTGGGAAACTCGGTTAATCTGTCAGTTTCAGAAATAATAAAATTTATTTATAACTATTTATTGCCACCGAATTTTCGATTCTACGAAATGAGAAAGCCAAAAAATACAAAAATAAAACGTCAAATATCTTAATTGGATTTCAGTCCACAAAGTCGGTAGAAGACATGATCCGGCAACCGGCAGCATCAAATTTAACATGCACCATTCTGTTGCAGTGTCCAGACCTCAGTGCCTTTAACATTTTTGACAAGTCCAACCACATCCACTTACAGTTCTGCGCGTTCCTTTACGCTGCGTCTACGTTGTCAATGCCCAAGGCAATGGAAATGGACATGGCATGGCAATCAACATGAAAAAATAACTGGCAATTAGGATTTTCAATCCTTTTCAATGTGGGCCATTGCCTGCTATGCCGCATTAAAAACGGAAAGAAAATCGTAAGAATTTTAAAATTTCATGATTTGATGGAACTAGCCCCTAAAAACGTACTCGCAGTTTTCATTGCGATCAACTGATTGTCACAAAATCAGTGAAATCCTGAAAAGTATACTGTTCATCGAACGCAAAAGTGTTACCTGGATCCTGTCATTGGCAAAACCAACTTAGATTCCATTTGTTAAATGCAACATGGTTAATTTTTACCATTGTAGAAATGCACCTAAAATTACAAAACTGTGAAAAAAATCATAATTGGCGATTGGAAAAGTGAAAATGCGATACCTGGTAACTAGTCAAATTTGGAATATGTGAGCCTATAGCTTTCAATACAGATGCCAAAGTTGACAAGTTGACTTAACTTCGATGAATGAATTCACGTTTTTCCGTGTGAGCTATTAACCTGATTTGTGAATAAAATAGGTTATCCTTTTAGAAGAAGCAAATTAAACGGAAAATATTTTTCCTAAACAAATATTTTTCGTACTCGTATGACAAATGGGATGACCACAACAGCCAGCCGTTGACGTATAGGTCTTCACATATTCCAAAATTGGTCGCCAGGGGTAAAAAAATCTTGTTTTCTTCTTTTTCGGAGAAATTGTTTAATTCTAATCCACAGCTCACAAACAATCGAAACGTCAAATTTTCAAAGCACAATACTATCTGCCCCACTGACAGATTTATGGCAATAATTGCTCTTCTACTGAAACTCAATCATTGATTTGTATGACAATACAAATCAATATTGCAAATCTAATTTTCAACGCGTCTACACTAGCAATGAAACAGTCAATGGAAAAATTTCTATCAATAAATTGCTTTATCTATTGTAAGTGGAACTCCTGGGTTAAAGAACACTACAAACTCAGCTGATAGTTAAGTGGATTCAGCTGTCAATAAAAAGTTTGTTCGAACAAAATGCGTAGAATTCTGTACAGTTAAATTTGAGAATTCGTACGTGGAAGAAATTAATTACGCCATAAGTTCCGAATCTCTTTGTGAAAAGAGATTAGTACCATGTCTCCACCGGGCACTAATCCGCGATCAATATAAATATTTAACAAATCTTCGACAAATCACGCGATTTACCATACAAATTTAAATCCTCTCGGCTAGCGATTAAAAATAAATCCTCTAATAAATCATTCACCTTTTACCTTTTTCACAAAGTTTTTTTCTGCACCTTTGTTACAGTTTGAGAATCAAAAAAGGAAACTGTCTCTGTACGACAGGTCTGTTCAAAGTACGTTTTCGTTTGTGACCTTTATAGCGGGAATCGTATATTTGTCCGGTGTAGCCAGTTTGGGATTTATCGTCTCCTGCTAATCCTATTTAAATTGCTGGTAGAGAAATAGTATAAAATTCGTATTGTAATCTCGTGATTAAGAGAGGATTTAAGGATGATTGGACTTAATCGGGGATTTGTGTCCAGTGGAAACACCCTAAGTTTTCGGAGACGGCACGTCGAGGATATTTAAATTTAGGGCATTTCCAAATTTTTAAATAAAGTATTAAGGGCGAGCATTACAGTGCAGAGTTAAGCCGAGATAAATTTAAATCTGTTAATCCCAAATCTAAAAAATATATATTTGGAGTAGTTACCTAAATCCAGCGAGCAGTATTTCAGTGCATAACTAGCTCCATCAAGAAAGTTTTCGAAATCTTCGTCTGTTGAAAAAATGTTGAATCTCCCGATTGTAACACTTTACATAAAAAAAAACAAGCATAGGAGTTCAAGTTGTTCTCAAATGCCATTAAAAACATGAACAGAAGTTTGAACTATTCTCAACAGTTTGATCCGAGATTATTCCATCAAATTTAGCGAGTTCAACCTAGATCAAAAAACAGGCATAGGAGTTCAAGTTGTTCTCAAATGCCATTAAAAACATGAACAGAAGTTTGAACTATTCTCAACAGTTTGATCCGGGGTTATTCCATCAAATTTAGCGATTTCAACCTAGATCGAAATTGACTGAAGAGCTCAATTTTGGGATTAATCTCAGTTTGACTCCTAAACTCGAATGATCTCGCACAAAAAACCATCCCTTATAGGACAATAAGAACTGCCCTGCCCGTGCGAGCGTGTAGAAGATTCTTTCGCACTTAAAACATCTCTTCCTCCATAGGTTCCACTGAAGCATAACATATTTATTACTCTTTATAAGAGTTCTTAGTTTCGGAGGTAAACCAATTTTAAACTCAGTTTATTCGAGTTTTTTAGTTAATTTTTGATGTTGTTTTTTTTTGGCTTAGTTTTAACAAATGTTAGAGTTGTTTCAACCCCAGATTAACTCTGGAGAGCAATACGTATTACAATTTGTGTAATTCTATGAGAGATTCGTAAGTTAGCAGCGCAGAGTCTAAAATGTCGACAACTTTATCGACCGACTAAACTTTGCGTGCAAAAAACGTTTCCTGGGATAACACCACCTACGTTTTAATCCTGGTAGGTATAATTAAGGGTTAAATCTGCAATTAAAAACTAGGTATTTGTTTCTTTATTTAAAAAAAATTTAAAGGAGCGAGATAGGTTCAATTCCTGAAGTTGTATACCATATGCTAAAAACAGTTTAAGTATTTTATTATACCTATACGTATTTTCTGTGACCGCTTATCCTTAGAAGGGTCGCGCAGCGAGGGCGACTAAATTGCTCTTCCATCGTTCCCGATCCTCCGCCACCAACTCAAGAGATATTATACGTAAACAGTTTGTTACACCTATAATAAACATAGTTATTTAAAGTGTATTGGTTTATCGGAAGATCTTTATTCCGATAAACCAATACACTTATCTAAGCCTGATATCGAGCATGTAAGAATAAACCTGACATCTGCGTATAAGATTTACCATATTGAATTCTGCAAATGACAGTGCATTATGACAGTTAAAATCCTCCTAAACTGTAGACACACTCTTTTTTCGGAAATTGTTATCATTGTTTACATAAAATGTGTGCGGGTTGAATAAGTCACGAAAATTGAAGTGGCTTTTCTGTAGCATGGGTACTACCTATTGGGTAGCCATATTGACATAGCGAACTACGATTTCGCCATTCCCTCATGTTGCCGTATATTTCTGTTGGATACAATAAATATTATGGGACCCAGGACGCTTCCACGCGTTACATCGGGACCTATTTTTTCTTCACCCCTGTTGTCAGCACACGAAACAGGCTAGTGTCATAGTATTAACTGCGTTTTGTTTTTAAAAATTGAACATCGAAAATTGAGTAGCGTAGATAAAGAAAATTGTTCTTTTCTGCTTTCGGAGTCCTTAAATGCCAATTACACACCGCATCCAAATCCGAGATTTCACAAAATATATATTGAGAGATTTGCCATGCATTTTTAAACGATTTTAATAAACTCTTTTCCAAATGTGTTTTCAACTTAAATATTTTAAAAGAAGCAACCTTTTTGCGGCTGATTGAATTGTCAAACAAAATCCCCTCACGCGCCGGTTGTCTTAATTGAATTAAGGGATATTAAAGTCTCAGTCAAAACCTTGGATTTTGATGCGGTGGAACAAAGTGTTATCGTTCTTTTCAATCACCAGAACCCAAAATGCACGACAAGCTTTTGATGATAAATGTGTAGTGAGTTGATTTTTCACAATCACAACCAGGCACATAAGGGAAAGCAACATTTTACAGATTAATAACTATTCGGACCTGGGCCGGAGTCTCTTTTAAAACTGATATCTGACCCGGCTTAATCGCGTTTTGGTGCACACTTGTTAGCTTTTGATGTTAATGTCTGCTTCTTCTTCTAGTATTGAAAATCGTGCCTGAAAAATTGTCCTCAAAGATCCCCAAAATAGTAGCACGGCTAGTGAGGAATAAGCACAAAAAACAAACCATTTTACTTACTGTTTACTAATATAAATGCGAGTTAATGAAAAATTGAACTTTCTCTCTTTCAAAATCATCACACAATAATTTTCTTAACACTTTCGATCGTTAAACTCTCCATCTCGATGCAGCATTTATTGCTGGCTGTTATCGATATTTAAATTAAAGTGTCATGCACTTGGCGCATCGTGACAACCAGAATGACATTCATGATGAGATGCTTTTATAACTGAGACACGCAATAGTTATTTTATTGGTTATTCTTTTAGTTGCTCGACAATAAACTTTATAGAGCATAAACATTGCTAAACTTGAAAGTGCAGCTTTGGTGTTAACAAGTAATTTGTACACAAAAACACAATGAAATGTTTCATCTGCAAATTTCTGAACTCCTACTGAAAGTAGTATAGTATGACTTGTGGAAATAAGTGCAAAAGATGTAAGCATCAATAAGACTTCAATGTTAAAAAAGCTACCGAGCTGTGATCTGTACACAGATAACTTGCTTGTTACTTTCTTGTAGCAACTTCTAGGGGGGAAAGTAAAAAACCTTTCACACCTTTAAAAATACTCACTGTAAGAATCATAATGATAAGTGAAAACATTTTTTTTTTTACAGATTTGTACAATTCGTGATTTTGCTTATTGTATATATATTTATCTTTTTTTAGAACTCAGCAGAAAGTAGGTCAAGTGGATTATATTGACTACCAAATCAAATCAATGATACCCTTCAAGTTATATTCAGTCAATTGTGGTGTTCATTATTGCTGGTGTTGAGTGTGGGTCAACGAACTTACAAGTCTGAGGTTTTTTCTTGTTTCTTACTATTCCTTGGAGTCTTGCAGACAAAAAACAGTCTTCGCAACGTGTGTTTTTTTCATTACGATTTGCGTTCAATTTTTATTCACGTTTTGTTACCCAGCATGTGAAGTAGGAGATTAAAGTAGATGAATGGAACAAGTGTGAAACTGGTTTGTGGAGGTCGTACGGATATGCAATCGAAGTCTAAGCTGGCAGAGCAATACTTTTTAAGCCTTAAGCAATGTACAAATGTAATAGGAATTGGTTTGAAAACATGGCAATGCTAATAGTTAGTCAGGAACACTTTTTCTCAGACATGCTTGCAACAAAGAACAACTTTGATGATCAAAATCTTTCGGTCGATAGATATTGTCGGGCAATGCATTCTTTTTCAAATATATTTTAGTGTCTAACTTTATATAATTCTCTACCCAACGCCTTGATCATTTTGCTTTATCCATTTTAGCAGAGTCGGAAGCGCATGTGCATAAGACTTGCGAAAGAGGGCTTTCAGGCTTCTACGGGGAGTTTTTATCTCCACATCCTATTTGCACATTCGCAATAGTGTTTCAGGTTCTGACAAACTTTTACACGGTCCTACTCATAGGCTGTTGTGTTTTGTTCCTATTGGTGTTTTGAAGCCAGAATTCATAATTGTTGAAATTTACTTAGGGAGACGTGTTCGCAAAAAAAAATGTCTGACCTGGTATTGAATCCAGGACCTTCTGATTTTCTCGGGAGCCATTTAAAGTACTACTAAACGTACAAAAAACCAATTTACAAACAAACAAATGGAAACCAGTGTTTGACTTTTTCTTTTTTCAAAAGCGACTTTTGAGTAAAAACACGATTTGCCTTAAGATCAAGAATAAGACGCTGATTACTTGTCTCTTGAGCTTTGAAAACACTTAATCCCATACGGTTAAACAAAAGCAAGTAAAATTATAAGCACTATTTTCATGATTGAATTTTTAGATAGTTCGTGAAAAGGCGTGACTCTGTTATTAAAGGTATTTCAGCCTCAAGAGAAAGTGATGAATGATGCACAAAGGTAGTTGCCTACTTGTTGTACAGCATGCAGCATCAAACGATGAATTTTTAAGTGCTCGCCCGTCTGACAGCTCCATCAAGTGCCTTTTGCTTTTCCATCGAAAACCATCATCTAGGTGTTGCATTTGAAGCCGAACCGGACAGCACCTTTGTACCGAATGTAGGCCTTAGGCCCGAACTCCCCACACAAACACATGTGTATGCTATCGTCAAACACTTCTAATCTTCTTAGACTTGTTCTCGCTCAATTGCCGGTCAAGTCAGTCAGTCAACTGTTCCCATTCAAGCTCTCACCTTTGTCGCGACACCGCGTTTCATTTGAAGACCGACAACAACAGCAATCGCATTAACAACGACAACATTTCACTTGCAATAGGCAAACCGAATCAAGTGACTAATGCACTTATAGACTTACCAAGGGAGGTCCACTTTTGAGGACTGCGGTTGGCGCTGAGAATCGCTTGTAATACGATGAACAACGCATCACATGGCAAATTTTCTTCCCCAAAAACTGACTCATCGCACCATCGTTCGAGGTTCGAGTCGAGTAGCTATATTATAGTGGCTCTAGTTTATAAATATTCATTACAAACATGGAATCGCATTAGACTAGAGTCAGTGAACGAAACTTACATCACGCTTTTTGTTCAACATATGAAAGGTTAAATGGGAGTTGACTTGAAATATGACACATGTACACTAAACGTCACTGCACTGTCATCGAAGTTCGTATATTTGTCCGTATTTATTTTTCTTCATAGCTACCACATCTTGTGCCCCACTGAGTGTCACCTTGTGCCTGCATAGATTCATCACCAATTCAGATTTCCTCTGCCTCGTCGCAGTTAATGACAGTTCGTAGTCGAGTAAATAAATCTTCCACGATCATGGAGGGGGAAAAAGTCATCATCATGTTGTGCCTCCTGTTTTGTCTTAAAAATCCTGTCTAGGGTAAAGAGTAAACATGAGTGCAAAGTGCGTCAATAAAAGGCAGGCTTCAGATTACTAAATGCCGCTAAAACTGTGTGTTTTTTTTTCGCCCCTCGCCTGTATATTGATGAAGTTAAAATTGACAGTTCTTGTTGACAGAAGGTGTTTTGGGGTCTGCCTGTTGTTTTTATTGGAGGGATTCTCTAATTGGATTTGTCATCTTCTATTTTTAGTCAACTGGCGTTATGAAAGAAATTATTTTCTTAAGATTATGATTTTATGACAGTCGCATATTTTTTTGGTATCTTGGTATAGACTGATGTTAACGTCGACATTTCACGAGGAAAATGTATAATGAATTAGAGATTGTAGGGGCAAGTTTCGTAATGAAACCTGTGTTTTGTCGCGTAAAGACAGCGACATGGGGCATTTCTGCAATAATTTTTTATAAGAGAGGATCACCCAGTTTAATGGAAGAAGTCATTTTGTCATAGATGAAAATCGGCACTGATAACGTGTTTAAGACTCGCAAACGAACTTCAAGAGCCATGAAATACATATAACTAGTGTGCGTGCAGCCTACCATATATTTTTTGAGCGATCTTTTGACATTAAGCGCAGCAACCCATATAAGTGTTAAGGGCTACGCCCACGTCCTCCGCCTTCGAGTCACGGCTTCAACCAACAATCTTCGCCAGTGAGCTCTGTTTCTAACATGCCGTCTCCAGTTTTAAACGTGAAGGTGGCTGAGGTCCCTTTCTACTTGAGTGCGCCACCAGTACCTCGGCGATCCTCGCTGTATAGACGCATACCCTACAGTTCGATATTATTCCTTAAGATGGCTCGATAGATTTTCCTCTAGAACCAGCCTGAAGCGTTCATCCGCCTTTTTACAGGGTCTATGTCTCTGTACAGAAGAATGGGATAATGAGGGTCTAGTTGCTCGCAAGAAGGCTGTTGTGCTAGTCAGCCTTTCTTGGCCCAAAGAAGCAGCGAACGACAAGAGTTTTTCGACTTCGGAGCTTTTGTGCTGTGTCGTTAACTACCTGAATACAAGAGGAACCTTGGTAGACAAACTCCCTAACTAAAAGACTTATTGCCCTGGTCGGAAATCGAGCCCGGACTTCGTCCACAGTAGTCCGACACACTAACCACTGCATCACGGCGCCCTCGTTGACTGCTTAACCCATATTTGCCGCTTTCATCCCAATACTCACGAATAATCACCAACATCACGTTGTCTTCTTCCGGGAGTTCTGCACAATTCTCTTTATCTAAAGTTCCTATGTTGTTGAAGACGTCACATGACAGCGCGGCGCATGGGGCTTTCATCGGCTAAGGTGATCCGTGATTTTCACATTTTGACTGTCACAAAAAGTGATCAAACCAAATAATCCGTCTGCGTAATGTGATCAGTCATCACAAAAATATTGTTCCAAATTGTTGCTTTTCTAAGGCTTGTGGTGTAAGAAAATTTTATTTTATTATTTTTGCATGCAAGTAAGTGTAGACAAAAAAAAAAAAAACCAACTAAACCAAAATTTGGCAACATGCTAATTTTGACGGTAATTGATCGAGCTGTGCCAAGAAAATTGTGATGATCAGAGTCTACGCCGATGAATTTTTGTGATCACTTATCACACATCACCACCTTCCAGCGGTCGGTGAAGTCTTTACCGATCTTGATGGATCATTGCGCTGTCGATGAATAAGAGTATCATTGGCATCCCGCCGAAACTGATGAGTAGGTATAGTAAGGATGTCAAAATTATTCATTGAATTATACAGCTTGTCTTTTAGATGCTGTCATACGCCTCCTTGAAATATATTGAAAATTGGAAAATTGTATCGATTTGGAGGTCCAGTGTTTTTTCCAAGTTCTGCCGCAGTGTGAATTTCTTATCAATGGTGGACTTTCCTTGTCTGACTTAGCTTCTCCATTCGTCAAATTAAAGCCTTACCAATTGCACGATTGGAAAGTGACTTGAAGCATCTAGAGGAGACACCAATTTTCAAGACTATTTGAAGCCGTTTTCCAGTAATCTTCCAATCGTAGAAATCGGCTAGGGATTAATATGGCGAATGGATACGCCAAGTAAAGCCAGATTGATATGGACCTATCAGATTATTAACAAACGAATTTAGGCGTTCACATTAGAAAAGGTCTTCTAGGTT
This sequence comes from Neoascia interrupta, assembly GCA_947623515.1. Lineage (NCBI taxonomy): Eukaryota > Metazoa > Arthropoda > Insecta > Diptera > Syrphidae > Neoascia > Neoascia interrupta. Next base: position 135,836,564 of record OX392463.1, read on the forward strand.
ATGCCAAGGAGACTGATGTCTGATAGAAGTTGTTGGCGCAATTCCAGGGTCTCCTTTCTTGAGGATCGGTTCCATTCATCGGGATTGCTTCCCTCCTATCATATTTAGCAGATGAATTGATGCATGCTCCATGCCAGATCAGCGCCAGACGCTTTGAATAGTTCGGCAGCAAAACAGTCAGCACCGTCAGCTTTGTTACTCTTAAACCTTAATTTTATCAAGGTCGGATGGGCGGTATCGTTTTTATTTGTCTCGGTGTCCTCTTCACTCATGTTGAATAGTTCATTATACCTGATTACAGCAGAATTAAAGTCGTCTTCGCCGTTATACAGTCTGCAGAAATGTTTTTTTCAAATCCTCAGCACCGACTTCTATTCCACTACGATGTTCCCTCGATCGTTCTTACAGGCTTCAATTCAAACTTTATACCCTTGGTAGGGTCCTTTTGACCCTTTTGGAAGAACCTTCGAACCTCCTTTCTGTTAAAATATTTCTCTATCTCTTTAACCGGACGCTCTCTTTCTTCCTCTTTCCAGCACGTATAGAGCTCGCGAGCAGCTCTTGTCCCTCTGTGCAGAGCCGCTTTATATCCTGTTTATTTTACTACATTTGTTGTGGTGCAGGTGTGAAACCCAGCATATCAGAGGTTGCACGTGGGATAGCGTTTGGGCAATGTTGTCACTGGCTGCAAACAGTTGATGCTGGCAGCAATGTACTTTGACTCTATTGGAGAAGGACCTATCAATTAAAACCTTCCGACGTCGAACTTCGTCGAACTCCGGCGTCGATGAGTGTCTTGATTAATTGGGACACTTCCTTGTCGCTTGAGATGTTGAAATTGTGTAACTATGCCCCGCAGGAAAGTGTTAAGGGTGTTAAAAGTGTTAAGTTATAGATTATTTGATCCTTAAAAGATTCCCGTGTTGCGAGTTGCATTTTGAAAGAGTATTTTAAGTCATTTGGTCGCAAGTTCGCCGCCTGTGAATTCAAGTTAACCTTCATGCAAATCGTCTTGAGTTACTCATTGACATACTTGAACCTCAAGACTTTTTGCCTCAGGAACTTTCCTGCTCTCAACAGCGAAACTACGTCCATATAAGCATTGCTGTTGTTGTTAGAACTCCTACTCTGTAATCCGCAAGCAAGGATATGTGGCTGGGAGCGAATAAACACTTGCCTTAAAAAACCTATATGGATGCTTCTTTCTTGAATGCACATATCTATCGTTTGATTGTTTTAGTTAATTGTTCTTTAATACCTACTTTCTGATAACAAAAACTTAAGTCAAAAAGGTAAAAAAGCCAGAGTGACAACCGATAGTTGTTAAAAAAAATCCAAGCTATTCAAATAATCCGGCGAGGCAAAGTAGTTCCGTATTTTCAACAGTGTGCGTACCTACATTCAGTCCTCACCGCTATAGCGTTTTTATAGTTTATTTAACTTCTCTCGCCATATGTCTAGATAAAAGCCCCCCAAACTGATAACATTCCGTGCATCGAAGTATGAATTCAAGGCTCACTTATTAACCGATAAACATTCGTTATGCGTATTAATAAAAAGCAAATCCCCTGGCTGTCCTATCAAAGCGCAATAGAAGCTGATAAAAAGCTGGAAAATAAAATATTTCCCTGCACTATTAATATACACGAGAAATTGAGGTCACTTTGTCAGTCTTGCCATTCAGTCCTGGGTTGGCATCGGTGAAAATTTTGGATACACCAACAGGGGAGCAGCAAGGAGAATTAAAATTAGATTTATCAAAGCGATCGCACGTTTTCATGCATAAAGTTTACAAGTAAACAGATGAGTACTGTACGACTCCATATAACGAGTGTTATTATGCGAGACTCACTATCAAACGGCTGGTGTCGTGTTGATCGCATAATAAAGTTTTTTTTTTATTCGTTTTTCTTTTGATATAAAAATTATATGCCAAATAAACGGTCCCCGCGGGCTACTGCATATGCCTTTAATGGGTCGTAAAGTACCAGCCGCGGACGACGACAACGGCCGAAAGCGTGTATGACTGGGCTGCTAATGGAAGCTACTCATCATGCACTTGGACAAAGTTCGAGGCGGGTGTGGAATGCCTCACCCAATCGCAGTTGACCGATTTTTATTGACCTTAATAAGTGCATAGTGTACACGCACAGGCCAAACGAAAGCGATGATTGCGATGATAATTAATAATGTTTTCAATTGAAAATCCTTCGTACATTTTATGTATGATTAGTTGAAGTGGCAATTTTGTATTTATATGAAAACCGATATCAGACACAGTATGTAGTTATTTAAAACTTGACGTCGGAAGCGTTTGTTTAGTGATAAAAAGTTGCATAAGTCGGAACTCAATAGAGAGCTATTAGCGATATCGTCTTAACTCTGACTGGCTAATGTAATCTACACGAGCGGACAAAGTCACGGTTCTATGTGGCGATATTTAATTTGTTTGATCGGCATCATAGTGCGGATGAAAATTGCAGCTAATTTGTTAAATTTATATATCAAAAGTGACAAGGGCGACGGAAGTTGGTGAACTCTGCTTAGCAATATCGTGTAGGTTGTAGAGCTTCTATTTCAAGCCATAATCGTAGAAATTCTGTGTGGTCCTAGTAAGAGGCTAATCATAGAGCATAATAAGTAGAAGGGTATAGAATTATAATTTGTTGTAATTTTTCACTTTTCAACATTGAAAGCGTTGCTTCCCATAATAAGCAACGATACGTTCGGTTTTGGTTAAAAACGTTTAATTAACGCAGAATTGACTTTGAAAAACTTGGGAAGTGTATGATGGAAAGTTTCAGCACAAAACAAAGAATGAACGTGGTTCAATTTTATTTCGAAGTCGACATTTAATTATTCAAACACAAAGATTATCGAAATTTCTTTCATATTGGAAATGCGCCCAGTGCTCCAAAAATTTACCGATCGGTTTAGCGTTTTCAGCAGCAGAGGGCGGCCTATGTACCAACTTCCCTGTGCTGGAAGACTGGGAAGTACAAGTATTAGGGAAAACCCCGAAACTTCCACCAGGCCACCGCGACGTTCTCTGCAGTTGGCAGTTGGTGATATGTAGGCGGTCTTCGAAAACAATTTTAAGATAGCTTCAGCTTTTCCCATATTTCTCATGATCAGATAATATTGAGCCTTTCTGATTTTAACTGGGCACCGCAATCGCTCTATTTGACGACTCCAGATTTTTTTCCTTGGGGCTTCATAAAAAGTAAGGAGTATATATGCCATGTTCGGGAGTATGTATATGCCACTCTGCTAAGCTTAGACAAATCTCCGAATATTTGGTATGAGTTTATTTTATATAATAATAAAACCATATTTTCCAAATGTAATGCCAAGTCAAAACGGGATGCAATTAGAACACTTACCCAAATGTGCTCAAAAATGCATAATTTCAGTTCACTTCTTCTGCAAGCAAATCGCTTCGCGATGTAATGTCGCTTGCAATGTCAGAACTGTATCAACATCAGACGCATTAATGGCTGCTGTCGTCAGCAAAATGGCACTTACATCGTATAAAAAAAAATCAGAAAAAAATCAGATCAAGAATTAGATTGCAGATTCACATCATCTTGCGACATCACCATCATCATTTTCTTGTGCCGCTTATCCTTCAAAAGGAGAGGCGATAGAACACAGACCTGGCGAGGTCCAACGCACACATCCGAAGGACGGTATTTGACGCCATTTATCCGCACACAGCTTCTGCAGTTCCCGTGCAAAGACTGTATGGCTTTCAGAATGGCCGACTCAGGGCATAGTCCTGCAAAACTCTCCAGAGTTTATCGCAAGGGACCCGGTCAAAAGCACTTTCCAAATCTTTACAAAAAACGCGTAGACTGGTGTAGCATATTCCCAGGCCTCCTCACGAATAACCTTAAGCTGATCGGTGAGAAAAAGCCGCACTGCTTATATTCCCTTAACAAAGCATCGATAAAAGCTCGCTTTTATCGCTCTAGAAAGCGCTTCTAGAGACATTCCCCTATACCTCCCTATACCTAGTTAGAGCAATCTCTCTTGTCACCCTTTTTGCAAATAGGCACTATAACTTCTGTTTGCCAATCTTATCTCGCTAGCAGTGAGATTGCCATCTTCAGTGCCCTGCTGAGGGTTGAGCGCCACTCCAAAAAGTGCTCCCTCCTAATCTGTCTAAAAAATCGTTCTCAATTGAAAGAAGAGTACCGTCCTTCGATTTAAACTCTTGTAACTACGATATTTATATAGTGGGGTGCCGTGGCGTAGTGGTTAGTGTGTGTGCTTACTACGCCGGAGGTCTGGGTTCGAATCCTGCCATCGTCACCTGAAAAAAAGACTTGTTTTTTTTCACGGTCCCCACCTCCGCGAGGGTTTGACAAGCCCTCCGAGAGCATAATTTGTCTTGAAAAACTTCTCAAAGTGCCGTTTGGATTCGGCAAAAAATTGTAGGTCCCCTTGTATGTAAAGAAATTAACACACCAGCATATATTGTTGAGAAGTTGGCCCTGGTTCACCTCGAGCTGTTGCGCCACTCTATTTATTTATTTATTATTTATTTAACTACGATATTTAACTTCCTTCCTTTGAGACGGCGTAAAGTCTTCCAAAGTATCTTGTTTGCGGATCTGTAATCGTATTCCGATCTCTCGCTGAACTTTTTCCATGCCCGTTTCTTGGCTGTTCTCACTGCCTGCTTAGAATTTCTTTGCGCCTTACTGTACCGGGGTGGAGAAATTGAGTTCCTACATTGATTGCACACAACATAACATTTAAACTACACAAACTCAAAGTGTTTTAAACTACGCAGATCTTTGTAGACCCTCAGCGACCACACCAAGGCGCTTCACTCCACTAACATTTCTTGCAGAGGCAATGACTGCTGATGAAAGCTGCCATTCCTCCTCTAGATTTAAAAGGTCGGTTGGAATTTGTTAAAATTTCTCCGTTTCAACTGTTCTCTGTAGTCAGAGTTAGCATTTTACTGAGAATGTCTTGGTTTCAAAAGCATGCTGTTGCTGAAATGCAATTTGTGCAACACAAGGTTGTCATCAGTTGACAGCTTAGCACCGCTGAAAACGCGAACATCACAAATCTTTTTTGAACACACGATGGTACCACAAAGAAAACAATCTAAGATCTCTGATTTAAACTGTGCCGGTACCAAATGTGTTTGTGCATGTCTCTATGTGGTGAAAGGTGTTCATGAGGGACAAGCCATAAGCACAGCAAAAGTTCCCTCAATTCCCGTTTTGATACAGGTCACCGTGCCTCCAAATCACACTCCTGCGAACTGTCGTCCGACTCACATAAGCATTAAAATCGCCCATTAAAAGAAAAAAAGTCCATTTCTGCTACTCTATCAAGGGCAGCATCAACTTCGATCAAGAAGGTTCGACTCTCGATTTGGTAAACACACCTGCACTAGAGCCAAATTCAACCGTTCATGCTTAAGCTTTAAGATCAAATTCCTTCCACCCCCCTCCAACCGAATAAACTCGAATACCTACATTTAGCGACAGCCGGGGCTTGTGAGTATCCCCACACCTGCCTGCGCGGTTATGTTATGTGAGACGCTAGACCACAAAAGCCTCCACCCATAAGCTTAGTCTATGGTTTCGGAACCTTTTCACTTAGTTTGGGAGATGTCAGTTGCATCGAGCTGATATGTATCAGCCTCCTCAACCAGATTAAGTTCCTTCTCCGTTAGCGATGAGAGATTCAGGGTTCCCGCCGTAATGGATAGCGTCACCTTTGCCGGGCTGCTCGTAACTTCTTCAAGTTGAACCGGTCGTATGCCGGATGGGACATTTCTACCACCAAAGCGCTCGCATGCTGACACTCCTTAGGCCTAGCTCCAAAATTGTGCTCCGGATTACCAGAATCAGCATATATCTAAAGGTTCTTCTTCTTCTTTCTTTTAAATGGAAGGGGGGGGGGGGTTGCATTTTTTACCTAGCTACCAGGATATATTCGGCCTTTTCTGGACAATAGACCCCGACCAAGAACGAGTCAGGCGCTCTTGGACTTCCACTGTTTAAAGTTCAGCCGATCCTCTGGGATCGAACGCTGACCTGTGAGCCGCTCAAAATGTAGCAAACGCTACTGGGTATTATTAAGACCTTCAGGTTCATCTTTCATTTATAACTTTTCTGCCAAGGATGTACCCACCACTAGTTTAATTGCAGCATCACTTACAACATACTGAAGACGACAGGCTTACCTCTCCTTAGGGCTTTTCTAACATCGACCAAGGACACCTTAAAACATTGGAATGTATTACTCTGACTAAAACCATTGCAAATCTTAAAAGTCAAATTTTTTGGCAACTTGGCCCTGAAAGGAGTCTTTCACGCTGAATGATATCAAACTTGGCGCTTTTTGGCAAACAGACGTTTTGATATATTCAAAATCGGCGCTGGAAGCAAGACAAAATTGTCGGGGGAAAACTCGTTATTGGCTATATCGAAATACGGGGGATATGGCGGGTTTTACATAAATGTTTATTGGGATACGAAAACAGGGACATACTTTGCATAAATCCTAACATAGGAGAAATGAAATCTAAATTGCAATCATCATCATCATTTTCGAAATGCCGCTTATCCTTTAAAAGGGTCGCGGAACGAGGGTGACTAAATGGTCCTTCCATCTTTCTCGATCCTCCGCCCCAACTCAAGAGACTCCGGCGCAATCCCCAGGCGGGACTCAGAGAGGTTCTTTACCTGATCCCACCACCTGTTTCGCTCGCATCTCGGCTAGCATGACCTGTCTAGGAAGTCTGGCAGGGGGCATGCGAATAACGTGTCCAAACCATCGAAGAATCGATCGCTCCGGAGAAGTAGCTGCTCAACATTAAGATTCCCACGAATATTGACGTTTCTCACTCTGTCCCTAAGAGTAACACCAGCAACGCACCTCAGGAATCTCATTTCGGCAGCTTGTACCCGCGATCTAATTCTTTCGGTCATTACCCAAATTTTATGACCATAGATGAGGGTCGGAACGAACACTAAGTTAAAAACTGAGATATTTGCTTTCACTCCAAGCTCAGCTTTCCTGATGACCGACCGGTGCAGTTCCTTTACTATTGCTTCAGCTTGGCCAATTCTACAGGACAACTCAGTATCACTCCTCTAAATTGCAATTTAACATAAAAAATAAAAGAAAAAAAAACGTTTCCAAAAAATCATCATCCTCCTTACCCTTTGGAATGTGTGCATTGAAATGGCTTTATTTTAGTCCTGGCCTTATTTTAGTAATGGTCTTATAAGTAGTCATCCCCCAATCCTGAACAAAAAATTTTTTCAAATTTCTTTGGCACATCAGATTCGTCGCGAGGTAACACATCCTTTGACGATAATGAAAAGGCTGATGTTGTTGATTTGCCTTTAGCTTTGCGTTTACCTATAAAAACTTTAAATTTTACTGTCCACTCTTTTAGATATTAACCCGTTGGAACTGGAAGTTGATGTCCTAAATAAACATGGCCTCTCCACCTATCTTTCGACACAAGCAAGAAATCGAAAGCAGGGAAAAGACTTCTTGTAATTTACTTTTTAACGTTTTCTTATCACGCTGTTTTTTTTCTTTCGGCAACAGGTACTCTGTTTGTATTTGTAAAAATTTATGACAAACATAATGTTGAATGCTAAGATATATGTTAACGCTGAAATAACACACCAGCCATATAACAGTCTGAAAATGCGGCGTTTTCCAATTTGGAGCACACAGAATTTATAGTTTACTTCAGCCACCAGTGGCAAACAACTTCTCGATAAAAAATGACAAAAATGTTTTTCGGTAAAAATTTTATTTGCTGTCACTCTTTTTCGTTTTGTAATACAAACAAAATTTAAGTCTGAACTACCTGGTATCCTTGATCCTGGGTGACCCTTTCAATTCCAAGAAAGGATCGAAGAGAATATTTCTGATTGGCATATCAAGTGCCCATCAAAAAAAATTTGCAGTACGCTAAATAAATTTGAAGTGCGCTAATTTCCCCCCTTCGCCATTCACCGACTTAACTCTGGTTCGATAAAAGTTTTCTTGCTACGAAAATGTTTTCTTACAGCAATTTAACATTAAAGGGCTTGCGTGTTTCATGTAAAGAAGGTCTCGGTAGCAACAGAATGTGAACTGGATAAGTAGCCTTTAAGTTCTAATCACCTAAGGTATCCTATTTTATATCCTATTTTGTATATATCAAATGTGCACAATAAAACGAAGTATTTTTTTTATAAATGCTGGTGGATATTATGCTGTCTTTAGTTGGACTTTTTATTTTGACGCCCTATTTTTCTCACTCGTTCTTCTAGACAGCAGTTACTTCGGCCTATACGTTTGTTTGTATGGGAGCGAAAATTAATTGACCGCAATTGATGTGCCTAAAAAAAACTTTCTAGCACTGGTGTCATTATTTTTTTATTCTTTACAAACATTTAATTTTGAATAACATTTATTTTACTTCCAAACCTTGTTCAAAATTCGGAAAATAATCATTATCGTGTATTCGTGTATTACGGCATAAATAATTTCCTTCGATAAGTTATCATTAAATCACAATTACAATTAACTCAAGTCTTGTCATTTAAAATAATCCGGCACAGGTACTTCAAAACACGAACCAGAACGAATCAAGAACAAACTCGAAGAACAAACTTCACTCCTCTAACGAGCATTCTCTAAAGGCCGAATGATGTGCCTTTCAATACCGCTAAGCCTAATGAAAGGAATCCGTCTATACACATCTAATTTTCCGCTATTGAACCTCTTTTATTCCGCATAGAATGCAATCAACTTCATTTATCCCACCGCCTTACATGAGCGAGTGTGTCTATGGTTTCTATCAAACATTAAACGAACCATATCCACATTCCCATATGCCTCTTCGATATATACCGGTACCGATACCATACGCAAGCCTCTTGTAACTCACAGCACTCAGGTATTTAACCTAAATAAAAATTGCAGCTGGTTATTATCATGTCAGTAAAGTTAACTGTACGAAGACTCGCTGAACTTTTTTTTGACGCCCAATTAGTTAAAATTATCAATCACTTTAAATCGGTTAGATGAGAAGGGATAAATGTGCTCATATCTTTTTACTTATTCTTGTTTTTTGATCAGTATATGTACCAGCTAAAAAGTTCTTCGGTGCTATACCGCTGCCTGTTCATAAGTGAAAATCGAAATGAGGATCATGCAATGTATTGATTGTGGGTATCTGTTTTATGTTTCCCATTTAAACAATTTTCTCTTGTTTATTATTGAATAAATTTCCTCGTAAGGCTTGCCGAGAGAGCAGTTTCGAAGAAAACTAGGTTGCTCATGTGTATTTTACGAAACACACATTTTGTTGCAAATTTGTTTTCACTCTAATCGATTTGCGAACTAGAAATTCGTAAGCATTTCGAAATTATAAACATTTTGTAGTTTCTAAATAAATTGCAGCTTTGCGATAGACTAGTGATCGTGTTAGAATCAGTTTAGGGACATTGTTTTATAATTATCCCTTGTGGTGTATTCCGTCATATGTATCTATGTAACATTTATGTCAAAGAGCGAGGTAAAAAATTAGCTTATTACAACCCTTTTTACTTCAGTACCTAAAAGGGTCACGACAGCAGCTTGTTCAACCAACTTCGTCAACCACGACTAGTTAGAGTTCCCTTTACAAACATTTATATAATTAGTTAAGTTACTACTTAGTTAAGTTCATAAACAAAGCCTCAAAGTGAAATAAGGTAAAAAAAAAACAAAAAAAAAAAAACAAAAAAAAAGTGAAATATTTCTTCTTATATCTTTTAAGGTAACCTAGACATTTCGCAGCATTTTTGACGCTAGGAGATTTTGGTCATTCGTAAATGGCCAAGTTTTTTACACACGCCTAGAACGCAAAGCGTTTCGGTTTTGCTTTAATGACAGCATTAAACTCGATTCTGTTTTGCGATCCCCATGATACAATGCTGTTAAGGTCAGAGTTCAATGAGTTTGACATACGCTGCCATTTGATTTTAAGGTACGTGCAAAAAGCTGAACGAAGGAACCGCGGACGAATATGAAAAACTGAGGTTACTGTTAACGGCAAAGCATTGGATCGGACTAGTAGTAGTTAGAACACAGAAGATGGTTTTGAGAATAGAGTCGGTGACAAATCAGCCCTGGTGAACCCTAGCGTTTATTTATTTCCACTTTTCGGTTTGATATGCCATAAAATCACCAGTGGGGTTTTTGCTAAAACCGTAAACCTTACACAGTAGTTTGCCTAGAATCTTTTAGCTCTCTCCGTCTAGAAAGATGGAGCTTAAATTTGGTGGGTTGGCTGGAAGTCCAGTCCTTCAGATCAAAATTAGCTGAATCCGCCCGCAGACACGCCCACTACACCCTTTATGTGCGACCATCTCTAATTTAAAAAAAAAATTTCCAAGGTTCGCAGAACGATATAATATGATTTGTTTTCTCGTGAAAAGTTCGCAAAGGAATTTAATTTTTGATTCGTTCGGAAACTTTATTTTTTGGTTCGTTTAGAAATAAAATTCGTTTTCACTGTAAAATTTCTGTAAAATTTGGTTCGTTCCCGAATTTATCACGTGCGAACTATTGGAGATCCGTTCGCGAATCGTTCGAATAAGATAAAAATGTAATTTTTCATGAATGTTATTGTATAATTTTAATATTAAAAAAACATAGAACACAGTATCAAATAATGATGCGCTTCACCTTTATAAGGAATTCCCCGAGCTCCTGCCCACTTCCTCCAGAATTCCTTGGGTTCATTGGAGTTCCTTGCATGTTAGAAGCGAAAAATGTGAGACAGAAAAAAAAATAGAATAATTAATAAGAATAATAAATTTTTTTTTATAATTCTTCCGCGTTCAAGGGGTTATGGCTACCCTAATACTGAGTTAACATAACGCAAATGGAAAGGATCAGAGGAAAAAGAAGAGAGGAACTGATGCACTTTGGTTTTGAACTGTTGTGGATTGTAGTGACAAGGAAAAACCTCCTTCGGAAGCCTGTTCCACATCCGTGTTGTTCGGCTAAAAAAAGAACCCCAATACAACGCGGTTCGTCCGAAATTGGGCTCAAGGGTGTACTGGTGAGCATTCCTTATAGCGCGAGTATTGCAGTTGAATTCTTTAAGGGGTGGAATGCAACTGGCTATTTCACTGGAGCACTCTTTATGGAAGAAACGATAAAACAATGAAAGACAAGAGACATTGCGACGATGTTGCAAGGAGTCGATTGACTTCGCAACGTTTGAGTCTCCTATCAAATTCAATGCTCTTTTTTGTATCCGATCGAGTAGGTGTAAATTTGTCTTAGGAGCTCCTGCCCAGACATGAGAGTTATACTCCAGTTTTGGTCGTATGAAAGATTTATAGATGACAGCCAGATCAGAAGGTGTAAAGTATTTCTTGCATCAACTAAGGAATCCTAAGCATTTCGCTGCGTTCTTGGCGACGTCGAATATGTGGTCATTTCAACGTAAGTTGTCATTAACACACATACCGAGGATGGAAAGCTTTTCGGTTTCAGTGATGCAAGTGCCGTTCATGGATAGCGGCTGAAGATTTCTATTCAGCTTGGATGACAGTAAACAGCATTGCGTTTTGGATGTATTAAATTCTATTTAAAAGCCCCCATGTTGATATGCTGTTTAAGTCGGAATTTAATGAGTTCAACATACTTAACGAAACGAATATGAAAAACTAAGATTACTGTCACCAGCAAAAGAATGAATTGGATTAGATGTGGTAGACAAGAGATCATTTATAAAGATCAAAAAGAGTGTTGGAAATAAAACTGGACCTGTGGAACCAGCATTAATATGATGGACATCAGACTTCAAACCGTCCAAAACCACTTGGATTGATCGGTTCGAAAGGAAATTTCTAATCCAATGAATAAAAGACACATCGATTCCAAATGCACGCATTTTCGACAAGAGAGCCTGGTTACAGTCTCTGTCAAATGCTTTAGAAATGTCGAGCGCAACAACCTTGCTTTCGCCATGAAGGTGCAAGGAGCAGTTCCACTTTTCGGTGAGATAAGCCATCAGATCACCAGTAGACCTTTTGCCAACAAAGCCGTATTGACGGTCATTGAGAAGCCTCCGTGATTCTAGATATTTCATAAGCTGACTATTCATCAGCGTTTCCATGACCTTGGAAAGAATGGATGTTAGTGCAATTGGTCGGTAACTGGTCGGAGAAGTTGAATCGCTTTTTTTTTGACGGGCTGAACAAATGCAGTTTTCCATCTACTCAGAAAGAGACCAGAAGAGTAGGACAGATAGAAAAGCCTACGCAGTGGTTTTGCCAGCGTGGAAGAACACCTCTTCAGAACTATGGGGAAATGCCGTCTGGACCAGCGGATTTGTGTATGTTGAGATTTTTAAGGACTCCTGCTACTGTACGAGTGCGAAAATGAATTTGCCCCATGGAATGTTTTACGCTCTCGAGTACAGGTGGAGACAAGGCACAATCAGGGAGCGAGGAGCTGGCAGCAAAATGAGCTGCAAGTAGATTGGCCTTGTCCAAGGAGCTGACAGCTGGGATGTCATTGAAAACGAGTGTCGGGATGGAGGATGAGGCACAATTTTTAATATTTTTGACGAATGACCAGAAACTTTTACTACCTTTGGGACACTGAAGTATTTTTTGCCTCAATTTCTGATCATTAGAGAATTTGGCACGACGGATATGAGCATTGCAGACATTTCTAGCTTGTTTAAACTTTTTCCGGTTTTCCTCGGTTGGGTTGGCTTTATATGACCGAAAACTAACCTCCTTTAACTTGATGGTCTCTTTACAGTTCGAATCACCTTAATTCTGTTTGGAATGAAGGATTTCATGCCAATGATAATTATTTCTGTGAGCATATCGGCTGCGGCTTCAACGTCACGATCGAGTGAAAGAAACTGTTTAAGCCGTCCCAGTTGGCTTTCTCGAATTGCCAAACTGTTCTTTTCGGAATCGGATCTTTAGAGGTGTTATTTTGAAACGAGTAAGAAGCCGATATGACACAGTGGTCTGACGAGCCTAGAGGTGAAAGTACGCTGACCGAGTACTTGTCAGGATGGGAGGTTAGGAACAAGTCCAGAGTATTGGCAGCATGACTGTCAATGTCAGGGATACGCGTAGGCTCGTTTACAAGCTGGGTTAGATGGTTGCCTAGAGCAAAAATCTCAACATACCTGCCTTCGGGTGTTGTCTGTCCAGAATGTCGAAGCCACTGAGATTTGTGTATATTAAAATCGCCTGCAACAACGATTTCAGTACGAGGATGACGGGATACAATTCTATTGATGGAGTCCGATAGCTCATCAAACCTGTTACAGGTTAATTCGCTATTAAGACTAGGGCTTCTGTATAAAAAGCAGTGATGTGACACATGCCTACGAAATGAAAATTTTAACCACTTGAAACTGAATGTGGGATCGGACCTGTTGTTGATGTGTGGTGAAATTGGGTAGGCCACACCATTGCGGACGTATATGGCGAGGCCGCGGTGAAAATGGAATAATGGCACTAACTTATACCCCGGTAGATCCAGATTCAGATCCGAACGAGCTGGATCGTCTGGATTCTCACCTACCTAAGTTTCAGTCAGTGCCAGAACAGCTGGTTTGTAAAGAGAGGTGTGGACGTACGCTGCAAAGAAGTTTTTGCGAAGTCCACGGATGTTACAGACATCCACACGAAATCTTTCTGACGTCATTCTAAACAGCCACATCAGCAAGAAACACAATACAGAAATATACATTTTCATAGACCGAATATTTTATCGTTCGCGAACTTTATTTTATGGTTCGTGAGAAGATCGATAAAGAACGATAAAGATCCGATTTTATGGTTCGCGAGCGATATTTTACAAACCCTGCTTTTTTTCAAATTTTAGCTTTGTTACAATGGAGAATAATAAAAGAACAATAAAACTGATATGACTGTTTTTCAATAAATATATATGAAATTTGACAAAAAATTATATGACATAAAATGTAGATATTAGCATTTTGTAACTTTTATGTATGTATATGTGCCTCCAACCACTTTTTTGGGGGTGGCGTTTAAAAAATTGACTTTTTTAGTTAAAAAGGCGGAGTTTTAGGCCGAATTGTATGCCACCATTTAGTATAAAGCATTCAACAGTTATATTTTTATATCCCGCCCACTTTTTGGAGGCGTGGCAATTTCCTTTTTGGTATGGTCGGATATTTCGCAGTCCGTCGTAGATGGACTGAAGCTTTTGCATACGCACTTGTTTTCTGTTAAGTCTCAAAGAGTTAGGTACTGGACTGGTTTTATGGATGGCAAAGCCTTGATATTGATTGCTAACAGACTTTCGTTTGAATACAAGTTGTAATCACAAGACTTATGGGCTTTGTCTGCCGCTTGCGTGTATAAATTTCAAATACAAATATGAAGGAGCTTATGCGTTCCCACAATGGATTTAGGGGAAAATCATAATTGGCTTCTAATCTAAAATCGACCATTTCGATTGCCACTGTAGGTAGATGTCAAAGTGTTTTACCAACTATTTAGCCTGACACATCTATCCTTCTTAGCGGTCTTATCTGCTTTTGCTTTGGAAACGACTCGTTGTCCTTAATTACCATTATTGCTTCGCCAAAAATTTGATTTTTAATGGAGAGAAATTAGTTGCTTTTCAGCTAGATCCCCTCATTCAGCGTGTTTGCAGCACTATAGCCTCTTCCAATGTTGTGACGACATTATCCACAATGACCATGAAGCATTAGGTCATTCAATAATTTTCTAAATAATTTACTATGTCCTAATGTAGGTACACAAATAATTTAACTCTGTTATAAATGACATTAACCGTGTATTAGGGTGTAATGCATCATACAACTGTATTTTTATGTAATTATACTTAATCGATTGCTTTTATTACTACAAATTCCAAAATAGGCGTTCCTATCACTTTTTATAAACTAACTAGTTTTTATACCATATATCATTCCTGAAATGGAAACATCCCTTAATAAATCACAGTCCAAAACAATTCTCAACTCTTTACAAAAAAAAACTGAATAAAAATAACACAACACGCTTCTATAAAAAAAAAATTTTATCTCGATATATCGATTCTGGGTGGGACTAAGCTTCTATGCGGTCTTCATTTTGAGGAAGTTAAACTCTACAAACAAGGAGGAACATTTCCTGTAAAAGGGTGCTAACATGTTACTATTAAAATGTTTCTCTAGCAACAAATATTCAAAATATATTCACTCCCAGGTGATACATTCTGTGAATAACAATAACTTTTAAGGTACCTAAAAATACGCCTTTCATAATATTTAATTCCAGTAATGGTCTATTGGACTTTTGGGCAAGCAAAAAAGATTAACGGATTTCTTAGTTTTATTTGACTGCCATCCGCATATGGGCGTCTGAGGTGGCATAGCGTGCTGTAAATAACTTTATGAAGTGTTTTATGGCAGCCAGAGAGTCTCGGGTAAAGGAGCAAGTATTCTGGGAAATTTGGTCAAGTTGTATATGGCCATATGTGATTAGCGTATGCTTGGTCTTTTTTGTCAAGCTCTTCAAAACTTTATTGCTCCAAGTAGAAAAAAGTTTTCAAATGTAATTGCTCTTTCTGTTTCATTAAACTCAAACTCCCTTAACTTATTTTATCCAACTTAACCAAATTACCAATTGCGTCCTAAAAGCTATCATCGATAAATGAAATTGCCACCTCAGACACAATTTACTTATGGCTTATAGCATAGCTGACGTTTGCACATTCCTCTAACATCAAGGACGAAATGCAAATGAGAAATCTTTTCTATTTATACTCAGCAGAGTAAAAAAGGCAAAACAGAGAGAACCCAGCCCATCAGTTTAGTGAACCGTGCAAATAAAGCTACAGTCTCAGAAAACTTTGCTTTAGAGTTTGCAACAAGAAGACACACAAGTGTCCAAAAAATTGCAAAAAAAAAGAACAAGCAAAATGACTACTTTTTCTCCACCACCCGGTCTTTAACACAAACCAACCTATACACACAGCCATGACGAAAAGTAACATACACCCATAAACATTTCAAGTTCTTTGCACTTTTGCACAGTTGTTGAGTTGATATTATTCTGCGGATAGGTAGGTGAGAGAGGCAGAGTGTAGACAAAGTAACTTTTATGGCGTATCCTTCGAAAGTCCTGTATATTTTGTTTGCGTAGCTATATACGAATTTTTTGTTATCCCTGCTTTTTTTGTTTTGTTCTCACAGAAGAAGGATTTAGAGTTGCTTCGGTTATTCACCGAGATTTGTGTTTACTGAATAACTCCAGACAACAGGCATAGAAATAAGTAAATGTGTCTTCTTTTTCGATTTATGGATTAGCGATAATCCATCCGTTCGCAGGTTGAACCCTTCTATTCAAATTTGTTTTACAAACCCCTTGAAGCGCTAGTGGAACAACAGACTTTCTCAAAGTAACGTCATACAATCATGAAAAGACAAAAAAAATATTTCGAATGACAAACACGTCTGACAAGTTATTCACCTTTTTTATCATTCGGAATTGATGCTTCACCTACTTTCGCCATAACCAAGCCCATTGTTTGGAATCAGTTCGATTTGTTTGATTTGAACGTGAAATTTATCTTTTGACCTTGAAGAATCTAATCAACTTGCACCAGTATTGAATGAGTAATATACATATTTATGTCTATTGTTTGAAGATATGTATTGGATTTTTTGGAACAAAATCCAGAGATAAGCTTTTCCAAAACAAAACTTTGGAAACTATAGCTTCTCTTCGGGAAATATTAAAGGAAACAAACGATAAAAAGGCATAATTCATCTTTTTGTTTATGGCGCGATGTTATGATGTGAATTGAGAGATTATGACACTTCTACTGCATTCCTAATGGTCCGCGTGTGGAATACACCGCCGATTGCACCTCAGAATTCACAGACAGGCCACCTGGTATTATATCATGAAAAGTCATTAAGATTTGTTTCTGGACAGTTAATCTAATAATCAAAAATCTCACTGCATCGCCAACGACAACTTATCGTCACCAACAAATGCAGAAATTAGTTATGAATCTGTATGCGATTTAATTTTTTAATATATTCAAAATCAATACATTTTAAAACGTTTACCGATGATCACACAGCATTGACGCGACAACGAGAAATGTTTAACAGCTACAATCATTAACTTTCATATTATATCGCGTTTTCAGCCGCAAAAATCATTAAATGAAAATTAAATTTCTGTATGAAATTAGTGGCTCCGTTGTGGGGCTTAAATCTTAAGCTATGTCTGCCTCGTACGCCCTACATGAGTGTGACGTAAGTTCTTATGACAAAAATTGACAGTTATCTGCCAATGGTGGTGTTTATGTTGAGCTCACTTCTGGAAGAATGACTATTCCAAGTCTCTTTATTCGTAAAGAAAAATACACGCACGCCCGGAATGCTAAAACGAAGCGTGCACTCCATTAAACCTGAAAAACAATCGGCAATTGTCAACTTTAGCAGTTGTTCAATCGCATTTTATTTTAACAAGACGACTACCTACGTGAGAACACGCAAACACTGTTATGTCAAGTACCTAACCACTTCCATTTTTTCTGATTTGGGATTGATCTGACGACTAGACCCAAATCCCAGTTTTATTTTAGGGCCTTACTGCCTTTTTTGTACCATCTGAGCTCCATTGTGACAAAGTGTCTTTCAATAGGGACTTGCGAACTTTCACCGTTGACGGCGGCAATTTCATTGAAGCTCTATCTGTAAAATTGGCAATCAATTATGCAGTCTGTTGTGCCAAATAACCTTGGACAACGATATATGCATAAAATGGGCAATTATTCTATTCGGGCATCATTCCACGCGTTTGGCCCATTTTACTGGGTGATAATTTGCAGTGCGTTTGGTAAATATGAAGTCAACTGGTTTTGATGGATTCGATTTTTAACTGGTTCAGTTAAAAATCGAATCAGAGTCAACCAAAACTCATAGTCGAAGAAACGCAAGATCTACTGAAAACATAGCCGCGCCGCTCTCCTTACGCAGATCCAAGGAAGCATTTTATGATCTACTCCGTACGCAGTGGCATCGGCAAATTTATAATATCACACACTTCTTTTAAGTTTTAATTTAATAACCAAGTTATTTAGATCCCGAATACCAGCACTAAAACAGGGTTGGATTTATTGGATGGAAGTGCCCGAATGGAATTGTGCGGGCGATCCTTGAAAATACACATTTGAGAAACTCCTTTATGGAAAGAGACTTGTATGGAGAGAGAAGAGTAAATGAAGCCCGTGGAAGAGGATGAAATGTGCAGAAAACTAATTCCAATGTGAATTTTTTGCTGAAGGGAATCTGTATGAGACTTCCTCAAATGTAAACCAGTAAGTAGTGATGCAGTGTGTACGCAGATGCTACAGTCCGTATACGAACCGTTGAATACCCCATCCCATTTCCGTAATACCCCATCCAACCGTTGAATATCCCACATTGTAAATTACTACTATTTATGCTATTTTTTGGCGACTTTTGGTCATAATACTTTGAAAAGGGGCGTGGTCCAACCGCGCTTATTTTAATCTATCATTAGCCTAGATATCCATGTTTCGCTTAAATGTAAGCAAAAAACAATTTTTTGGTTCAAATGCAATATTTTCGTGGATTCGACTCCTGAAAGGAAAGAGGCGTGGCTAAAAAATTTTAAAGAGTGAAATCGAGACCGGAATCTCGTTTACCTTAAATGCTTATTTTTATTTCTTATTTATTCATAAATAGGCTTTTTCGACAGGTCAAATTGCGTTTTAATGGGAAATTGTGCCCCGAACGTGGTCTTGATCAAAGTCCTATCCAGGTGGTGAATAGTGGTGTGGAAAATATTCCAAACCAGCAACAAAAGAGAAATCCGGGAGGGTCTGTCCAGCCAGCTCTGTTCTTAGCAGTTTCAGTTTTGCATGCTAAGTTGGTTGAGGTTCCCCTCCACTTGCGTGCGCCACCTAAGTCTTGCGGTCCTTTACTGCGCCGTCCCTGAGGGTTTCAAACAAAGATTATCCAGACCGTGGCAAATGGTGTCTATCCGCTCTATCCACTCCTCTGGCTGGGTCGGTGTCGCTGTACAGCCCGTATAATTCGATGTTCTATCTCCTCCTCCACTCTTCGTCTGTTAAAACGGGACCAAAAATCACTCGAAGAATCTTCCTCGCGAAGCAGTATAAAGCGTTTTTTCACGTTTGACAGGTTCCATGCCCCTGCACCGCAAAGATAGAACGGGGGGAATGGGAAAATCAAATCAGGGTCTGCCCGAATATTAAACCCGTTCTCTTCTTTTGCGCAAACATAAAATGGGAACATTCGAAAGCCCCATGGCTAAAAGGAATGATTTGCAAAAAATTTTTTGAAATTTTTTGAAAATTTGAAAGAAAGTGAAGCTATGTTTCTGAATTGTGTATGGATTGTCTAAATTAATCAAAGCGCACCACGGTTGCTTTGTATAGAAATCTCTATCATATCTCCTTATGGGTCCTCGATTGAAGCCTTGTGAGTAACCCCACACCCGCTTGTAGAAAGTCATGTTATGTAGGGTACCAGACCAGAAGAGCCACCACCCACGAGAGAAGTCTCTGGGTTCAGAACTCTTCCACTTACTTAAAATTATGCCAGTTACATTGAGGTTATACTTTGTAACCTATTTAGAACCATTTAAGAAAATGAGATTAGAAACCACAAACCACAAATTAGAAACCAGAAATTACTTGTCCTTTATCCTTTTTAGATATGCTTTATTACCAAATTTGAACAAGATCGTTTTTTCCGTTAAAATACTTAAAACAAAAAAAAAAATAAAATACTTTAAAAATACTTAAAAAATTTCTTTAGAAAATGCACTGAACCGAAAAAGGTGGTGAAAATAACGAATTCGGAGGTTAAATTGACGAAAGGGCAATCAACATACACCCTACTAATCCTTTTTTTTGTTTTGAATGATTCTTTTATTAAATTTGACTTTTTCGTGGTCACGCGTCAATTTGAAGAAAATTCGTTAAATCCACGATTCATTATTACCTTCTCAAGTTACGTTTGTTGTTTTTAATATTTCTTTTATTCAATTTGAATGTGAAGTAGTCACCCATCAATTTGAAGAAAGTTTGTTGAATCCACGAATATACCACGCTTTTTTTAAGAATAATATTCAATTTAATACCATGGTAGCCTCTGGTTCTTGATTTTTGCTAAAACAAGGATCAAAGATTTGACCGTCAAAAGATAACGATTGCATTAATAACGACAACAGTAATTTTTCTTTAAATGTTTTTATTTCTTTTGAAACACTTTTTTTTAATTTTTATTGAACTTTATATATTTTAGCAAAAGTTAACTTTAACTTATATCAAAGCCTTAATTAAGCAATTAATGGTCGAAATTGTATCAAGTATCAAGGTTAAGTGGGGAAATTTTTTCTGGATGAATGATGGGTATTCAATATTGTATACCTAAAATTAAATAAAAAGAAACAAAATGTTTTAAAAAAAACATGTTGGTTGCTATTAAATACAAAATTTACCCTTATTACGTTGTCAAGAAATATTTGCCAACGCATATATTTTTTTCAAAGTCCTTGAAATATATTTTAATTTATGAAAATTTAAAAAATTTTAAACTCACGAAAAACACATCGTCCTTTTGGTAACTTTGTCAATTCACTTTTCTATCATTTTTTTTGTCACTTTAAGATAACTTCCGCTCGGCTTAATAAATGGAACTATATGAACCGAGAGGAGCATTTTAATAAATTTTACGAAAAATTATTATATTGAATAAAAAGAAATAGTAAATTAAATATTTGCTTGGTCAACAAAAAACCAAGTGTACGTTAATTGGACGAAAATTCTGTAATTACAAATTATTTGAGCTTGTATTGTGGATTTGAATATAATTTTAAATGAAAAATCTTTAAATTAAATATGCATTACGTAAATTCAACGATTGTTTCTTTAATTGAAATGCCAAGTAAAAAAATTATTCTCTTTGAATAAATTTTCTTGATTTTGTTTCGGAGATAGTGGGAGGTAGATCAATTTTTTCATGAATTTTTGCAATTTTTTATAACGCAGTCTTAAACTCTTACATAGACTTGACTTGAGCCTCTGTTTAAACTTGTGTTTGTACCCTGTATACTTTATAAACTCTGCAATTAAAAAGTTGCAGCCTTAATTTTTTATTTCTCAAAATTTTGAAAAAAAAAATAATTTTTCTCTTTATAAATTCATTATTAACTTTGCCTATTTTATTTCCTGAGTTGCTTGTCTAGAAAAACCTGCATGCAAAAATTTAGCATGATGGTCGTCAAATCGCAGTTTAAAGTATTCATTTTTTAGGGGAGATTTGTAATAAAAGAGAAATGTTTAAAGAAATACCTTTTTGTGAACAGTTTACTCAGTATCCGGTTGACACTCTTCGTCCACTTCGAGTTTGTTTAGAAAAAAATGCTTCAATGCATTATTACTGTGGAAGGAATAACATAAGATAAAACTATCGCAATGTCATCCATGTTGGCTATAATAATTCTATATACCAACACCATATTTATGCGAGATTAGTATTATGTATATTATTAGAAATCGATATTAACACCGATTGGTGCACGAATCGATAGCTGTAGTATCCCAACGTACTGGTTACATACAATACACAATAACAACAAGTAATGTCAAAGATTTTAAATTGACTTCCAAATTGGGCTGGCAAACGTAGTATAAATGCCTATAAAACAGCTGGGATGAACACTGTCAAAACTTAACACAAGCAATTACTTTGACTGCTGCAATAAACAAACTAAAATAATCCAAAGGTTTTTGTCTCACAAGCAAATTCACACACGTTTGGCCTCTTTTTGTATTTATAAAAATAGGACGCATCACAGTAAATAGACGGCAGGGCTGTAAAAAAAACTCTTTTAAGTGTGTGTTGTTAAAGCATCCTAAAGAAGAAAATACATTTGTGTCTATCTTACAGCAGGGGTCTTCCCAACCCAACTCTTAATCATTCAAAACGGCGGAATGTAAAAAAGTCTTACAACCGGTAACAACATTATCTCAATACTAAAGTATCAATCTGTTTTCATGCAAATGCGCCTTTATTTATTTTTCTCGTTGTTAAACAATCAAGTTTATTTATTCGTCAGCTAAAACAAGATTTCTGACGTATTTCTACCTTAACCGTTCTAATCACCCACATTTTAGCAGTCACCAAAAACCTCCGAACATGTTTTGCGAAAATGTTAATTTTTATGGCAACTACCTACTTTCCATTTATGCTTTTTGAAACACTTTTAAGTCAATGACCCGTCTCAGTGGGAACTTTGTCAAAAAGTATAAAAATACTACAAGCTTCTATAAATAATAAAAAACATTAAGTATGCTTCACGAAATATACGCGTATAGAATCTTTAAATATTCTCAAATAATTTTCCCACTCAAAAGTTTCACAATGCCATCCGCAGATTTTTATCTTATTTTTGTAGAAAAAAATCTTCAAGCATTTTATATTTGACTGCGCGTGCTGTTTTGAACTTGTGCTTAAAAATTATTATATCATCGTCAAACCATTCAACAAATAATACTCGAGTTGGGAAAAATTAATTAACAGCGTGTGGCAGTGGTAGGTAGGTGGTGCCTAGCAGCCAAGTGTAGGTAGGTATATTTTTCCAAAAATAAGCCATTTATCAGAAAATTCAGCATCAGCTGCTCTGGACAGCTTTCATGCCGATACGGAGCTACTTATGCGGTTGTTTCAACAAAAAGTAAAAGCACTTCTGTTTGTGATGTTTCTTTTGAGAGGAATAACTAGGTCAGCAGACAGACAGCTGGGTGCGGCTAGACCATTAGCGACGAGAACGAGACATACATCGATGAGATGGTGTTCCCTTTTTTTGACATGAGGTCTTATTATGTATCTACTTCAACTTCATGGGAAAAGTGTGATTAATTAGTGCTCGGATTCTAAAGCATTAGCAACTACTTAAGCTTTGGATTTTTTTTTCTATGATTGATGTTTTCTGTAGATGCTCCGTGATGTTTTCTTTTTGCTCAGTAATGTGCTTAGATGACTAACAAGAGCTTTATTTACACAATGTTTATTGGACAGGTAAATAAGCTCTTTCCTTTTAGTATTTAATACAAAAAAACATTAAAATATCCGTTGGTTACCTCTGTAAATTACGACTACCTAACGCAAAACATTATACGAGTAGTTATATAAATAAAAAAAATATGTTTTTTCTTTAATTTGAAAGCACCTTTCGACAATGTTAATAGAAGATATAACTCTTCAAAAAACTATTAAATTAGGCCTGATTCAAATTTATTAGCTTTGCCCGAAAAGGCACCAGTTATACATATTCAAATAAAATACACATTTATTTAATAAGCTAACATTCCATTCGTTTTTTCTTTCCAGGTAAGCTTGCATTGCCAACACATTATTACACAGTGAGTGTAAATAATAGGCACTAACAAAAATCAGTTCGATCGACATCGTTTTGGGAGTGCTATACAATTTTTTAGCAAAACATTTAGGTCCTTAAAGAATTAAACAGAAACGCATCGTAGCTCTTTCGAAAAGCTTTTGTACCATTGTTTGTACCTGTGAATTCTATAAAAATGTCAACGATGCGGATCTTTGAAGATAAATGTTTCAATGCCCTTAAGCCGACCTTAATTTTTATATTCCTTGACCGAAACAATTAAAAACTATACTACGCATCTACTTCTAAGAGTACACTCTAAATTTTAAACAGTTATGTAATGATGCTGCATAAAGTATCTAAAGTAAAACTTCACGTAGGTTTGAAGATTTGCATTTATGTCCAACCTCCAAAATCCATGCCTCTAAATATACTTACTATAGCAAATCACACAAATTTATGATTGTCTACAATAAAAACCCTCGGCATCTCTACGATCGACAGAGACGACTGCTGTGAACGAAAATTTGCATGCATGTATTATAATCAGAATTTTAAATTCAATTTTATCATCATCAGCAACTCTGCCATCCATTTCAATTGGAAATTACCGCACCCGATCCCCCTGTAGTCCCTACAACTGTCCCATCCACTTAATACTATAATAGCAACAACAACAATAAAATGGCTGCAAATTTGCATCGCAAACACAACGCGCGTTGATCGTCTAAGACGCAAAACAGCACGCATCAGCCCATATCTGTTGCATATGGACTTATTGTTGCGTCGCGTCGCTTTGTTGAATCTCAGAACCTGGAACTCAGCGCGAAGGCATTCCATTGCTCGTTTCGCGATCTCAATTACATGTCTGACACATTGACGATGGTGGAACCATAGAAATTGAGAGCTTCTTTGTGATCGTACTGTGAGATGGGTGTGAGATCGTTAAGAAAAGACCGACCCACACGCGTTCAGCGTCGCTTTTATGTTTGTTTGTCGTATTGACGTCATAATTTGAAGTGTCCTTGCCAAAGGCCCTTTCTGTGTGCTTTGCCAGCTGTCGATTTGATGAGTGCTTGCATAAGCAAAAAGTAACTTGCCGATATTTTTTTCTGTCTAGGCTGTGAATTGTTAAATATATATTAAACATTCAATTTGCTAGATATGGGTGCCCCTACACAGAACGAGGCAAATTGGCAATTACTCCTATTAACCTCATTTGAACTTTGCGCACATATTTTACGCCTCTTCCGTGATCTTTACTAGAGTACAGTAGGTTGTGCTTGAATGTTATTTTAACTATTACAACTTACATCACTTTAGAATCACAAGGGGGAAACAAACAACCATAAAGGAGACACTAAAGGCAGGAGGATATTCAGCTCAGTTCATAACCTGTCCTAAAAAAAGTTTTTCCGTATCCGTCGGAGCTAGGAAAATTCAGCTAAAATCTATCGTGAAAAGTCTGTTTAATATTCGGCCTGCCCTAAACATGATTCGCTGACTAGGAAACCACTCGTTCACAAACCAAAACCGACGTGCGTGGATTTTAAATCAAAATCAAATCATCAAAGATTTTGAATTCATTTTTGGTCCATAATGTAAAACATTAAGATACAGTTGCATTATTTTGTTCGATAGTTTCCAAAAAAAAAATATTTGAATCGCTGACGCAAATGTTAAAATACAGAAATCATCTGATGCTGCATATATATATATATATGTATTTTAAATCTTAAACATTATGTTAGATTTTTTAGGCATTCATTTAATACATTTGATAGGAAAATAGATTTAGTTTATGAGAGAAAAAGTACGAAAAAACCTTAATTAAATGCAAAAAAGATACATAATTATTTTTTTTGAGAATAAAATTTAACAATTATAAATTAATAAACAATTATAAAAATAAACATTTTATTAAAAATATAATATATATATATATTAAAAATGATAAATATCTAAAAAAATAATATCAAAATATAAACTATAATTTTTAAATAATAGAATAATAAATAATATGTGTCTGCAATATCAATTAATATGTGACTGCGTGATTGCACATGCGTGCTAATTAGCAATAAAAACTGCGTAAAAAGGGTTTAAATTTTGTTGTAATAAATCTTAAAATAATAATAATCAATTATAATTAATAAAAAACTAAATAAATAAAAGAAACATTTCATACTAGGTCATCATACGAGGTCGTTATCGTCAGTATGTCACCAACTCGTTGGCCTTAAATTTTGAGCTGAAATTTTGTACGTAAATCGCTCTTTGTCATCCGAAACAATGCAAGTGATAAAAAATTTCAAGTCCGCCTACAATCAGAAACGCGCTCTCAAAACAGTAAGACATAAGAAACTGAAAATTAACATTTGGAATCTCCTAATAATTTTAAGACATAAAAAATAAAATTAATATACCCTCAGTCGGGTATAAAAAGGCCACCTAAAGTGAGCTTTGCTTCGATTTCAAGAGTAATCATACAAATACAATTTATTCAATATTTTTGTTCCAAATAGGAATTTCTGTTCATCATATATTTTTTATGTGGAAAATATTTGGTTCTATATTTTGTTAGTACAAAGTTTTGAGTCACACCAACATTTAGACGTAGAACTTAAGAAAAACATGGATTTCGACTGCTTTTTCGCCTATCTAAGGGAAGAATAAGAAAAAAAAATTAGCACATATGGACTCAATTCTAGATTTTCCTCATACAAAAATTTTGGCCACGTCGATCTTAGGCGTCGATGTTACAAATTTTTTGAATTTACCGCTAAATTTGGATATTTCTATTTGGATTTTTAGTGGATTTAGATGCCACGCCCCTTTCAATAAATAAAATAACAAACCGCATAAGGAATAAAATAATTTTTTTTCGTTAACAATTCATGAATGGTAGCGGGAAGCGGATGGAAAACAAAAAAATACCGTCAAGTATGAAGTCATATGTATTCAGAAAATTTTTTGAATACCGTTATGTATTTCTTTAATCCTCATGTACATTCATATCGGTTATGAATGCGGGTATTTTAATTGAAATCGGAAACTTAATTTTCGAAAGATCATATGCCTACAAACCAGATTTCATTATAATCGGTACTACTGTTAAAATCCCAGAATATTTTGAAAAACAATTTTTGAAACGTTTTGAAGATTTAGGGCTAAAGAAAAATCTCAAAATCTGCTAAGTGTTCAAAAATTTCGATAGTTTTCCCGAAAATTACAAATAATTTTTGATATGTGCAATTTTTTTCAAATCATTGGGGCCTATAGCATCGGAGATAAGAGTAGGGACATTTTTTTTATGATTTTTTTGCGAAAAAAAACGTAAAAACCGAAGTTTCAAAACTGTTTAACCAAAACTTGATTCTAACCTTTGCTAAAGCTGTGGTTGCTATACATGTTTTGCCAAAATCGGCTTTTTCGGACCGCTAAAAATAAAAATGGGAATAGAAATCGAAAGGAGATAGGAATAGGAATAGGGTATACCGTACATACGCACTGTTGCGCTTAGTTACTGCCTTTTTTAAACTAGCCAAACATTGTTTGATTACCGAGATTTTGAGTTCGGAAATGTAAATGTTTGGAAAAGATTGCAAGGCGTTTGATGAAAATGATTCAAATGCTGTAGGGACCTTTTTATGAAAAGTCCATTTTTCACGAAAACATTTCCCTGTTTGAAAGAAGCAAGAAAGCGGTTTCTGAAAACACATTTTTCAATATGCTTAAAAATGTTACTTAAATAATTCTTTTTTTTACTGTAAAATTCCGAAACGTAAAAAGGATATAAAAAAAAAAACAAAGAATAGCCCGGGCTAAACTCTAACATTTTTTACTGTTTTAGGTATGCATATATGTAATCCTATTCTTTGGGATTTGGAGTTTTATGGATTTTTTTTATGGATCAGTTTTCAGGAATGTAACTATAAACCTTGTAAAAATCCGTTTTGAAAAAAGAAAATAACGGCTAACCAACGAGTTGCAGACTGTGATTGATCTGGTGCAAAGATACTGCGTGTCTGAAATGCTTAGGCTCATTGAATGGAAAAAAGGTTTAGGCTTGCATAGTTTTCGGTTCTAAGTCATGGGAACGTTGCAACGATTGGCTTGAACCTAGTAGACAGACGAGCGCAGGTTGCGCTTCAGTTCAGACTGGACGTAGGCCTCAATCAAAATGATGTGTTTCTACTAAGTCCAGTCTTTGGCCCTCTAGCTTTAAAATACATACGCATCTGAGCCGAGAAGCTGTCCTGTGTTTAGTTTTCCTGTCTGCCTTGAAGGATCTGCTGGCAAAAGCGTTAGTGTTCAAGTCCATTCACTCTACATGACTAGGTATACAATATAAGGCAGCCAATAATTCTTTTAGTATAGTCACTGTGCACACCGTTCATCAAGATCATTTCTTTGATCCTGAGGGGGTAAAAGCGAGTATTATAAATCTTCCTTTGGAAAAAATTGTTTTATGGATTAAATATACCCTTAACTTGAACTTAAAGTATCAGAGATGATATATCCTTGAAACAGAGACAGGATGTTGTCAATGAATAATCGTTAGATCAATTTTGAAATGTTTTTTCCCTAGAAAATGTATTTGTATGCTCTGTAGCACTACACTTGACAAATGTCATACGCTTGATTTTCAGACTTTTTTGCCGATATTTCTACCTGAATGCAGCCAACCATAAACCATTTATTTAAAAAAAATCTAACTTGTCATCACACAAGAGCATTACTGCTAAGTCGTAATTAAATTTATATAATCACCTGGTAAAAGTTCTCTTTACTTTGTAATTGTTGAGTAAAATACTTATTGCACGTTAAACAGATCGGTGGTAGAAGTTCACTGAACCGATTTGTAGATTTGTATGCGTGAGACAAGCACAAGACCATAACAGGAAGTCTGTCTCTCTTTGTGAAACAGATTAATTGAGCGCAATGAGGAATTCGCACCAGTACAGTACTTTTATTCGCACGAATCACTTACCCTGACAAGGAATTATTATAATTTATTCCTTTGCAACACAAGGGAAAACAAATAATCCTTTTGCCCTTTGTGTATGCGTACATTACTTTGGCAGCAACATGTGGTTTTAATTTATTACGCCTGACTGTGCCGCGAAATCAGTTTCTCATGAATGCCTAGAGACTTGCCATATTGTCAATTAAGCTAAACACATAAACAACTCAATATCCGAATCGTTCTTATTTAGATGCATCTCATGTGTCGCCGAGGTGGCAAATCAACCAAACACATCAATGTTCTCAGAGCGGATTGGCTTGATTCGTTATTGTCTTGTCACACTTTTGAACAACTCATATCTAATTGAGTTTAATGAATTTATGGGTTTAAAGTCGCTTTCATTAAACTAATTACAGATTCAAGGCAAACAATGGCCCTACAAAGCGTGTCGCCCTTTGCGAAGTTCAACGACCAAAACGTTCCATCATGTTATTATTATTATTTTTTTTTTGTTAAGTAGAAGACAATAGCTTTATTGCGTGTGTTTTGAACATGTACTCTTGTCAACGACCTATGGCTCAGCAAGATATGGTTTTTAAAGTGATGCGGCATGATGTAACTTTTCTTTTATTTTTTCTCGAATTTGACTACATCCGCAAATTAAGTTGCATAATATGGTTTTTAAATCCTTTACAAATTGTAATGCTAGAAAACAAGGAGTCGAGTAAAATCCATTTAAGCTTGTGTTTTAATAAAAGCTCTTTAGCATACCTATACCACTCGGAGTAAGTACCTAATTTGAAGTTTAGTCTAAGTTATTGAACACTGTTAAAGGTATTAGGTACCTATGTAGGATTAGGTAGGTATATGTAGAAAAATCTAGGTAGAGGGGATATATCTTTTAAATGCAATATTTAAGACTTAAGAAAAAAAATAAAGACAAAATGTTCAAGATTTAAGGACAGCAATTTATATGGTTTTGATTTACTGAAGTAAAAAGGAAGTGCCCGCCTCTCGTAGGTTACCTACTTCAGAAGTTTTTAAATTCACAATTTTATAAAAATTCGTATATTCGTCTCCACAGTCCACAGAACAAACATAATATAAGCTCTGACGCGAGCATCCATCTGTTGTATTTTATATCTCATAGGGAACTTAAATAACATATCCTAAAAGCAGGAAATTTCTTTGTAAAAATCTTAAAAGAAAAGGTTTTTGTGACAGATCTGTTACACTTTTCGTTAACAGTTTCAGTAGTCTTTTTGAGTGTCAAACTGCTACAATGGGTTGCAAAAGAAGAGTTTAGAGTGTAATAAAGGTGGTTTGTTAAAAGGGCGATTAGAAACAAATTTACGAGCATACTTATTTACATTACTTCTCGAAAGCATTTAAATTTTCGTGGGATTTATGTAAAGAATGGGACACATATAGCATACTTTTTTGTGAAGTTGGCCCTGGTTCACCCTGAACTGCTGCGCCATTCAATTTGTTTTGGTTGATGATTTAAGTAAATCGCGTCTGGTGGAGACATAGGTTAAGTTAATACTCCAGTCAGGTTTATAGCAAATCTGCAGGTTTTATAAAACGGTGTTCTATTGAGAGCTAAAAGCTTTTTGCTTTCATTAAAGAAAGATATTGGATTCTTGAAACGGAATATAACATTTATTTAAAATTAAGTTTCAAAATTAAAATTTTTTCCGTGAATTCTCTCTGTTGACTTATTCTACCTTATCACCTTTTTGCAGGATTCCTTAAATAATACAATTATCACTTCTTTTCTTTTGTTTAATAAGTTTTCATAAAAAAATTGCCAAATGTTCAATTATTTTTGAAAAAGCTTCTTTTGTTTCCATATAAGAAGCAAACTAATTTTTACTGGTTTAATTTTCAATACGTTTATTTTTTTAAGTCGAAAATCCAATGAAAAGAATTTTTCCCAAGACCTGTGAACACTGTCAAGCTTTAATAAGAACTTTAAAACTTTTTACATTCTTGCTGGCAGCCCTATTTCAGGTTCCCATTTATGTGACTAATTTTAAGTGAAATCATCCGCACTGCTCCGGTTTTCAGTTTTAATGGAGCAAAAATGCAAAAATAAAGAAGTATCATAGGGGCTTAAGCGATATTTAGTTCGTTGTACGATACAGTCCAAGTCTTTGGCCATAGGCCTCCAGTCCTGGCTTATGGCTATGTTTATATGAACGTGTACAACATTGCAGAATGTATAAACGTGTTTACACAGACAGAAGGTATCACTGTTAAAAGCTGCAATGGAGACTGCTGGCTGGCCGGAAACCCCGTAAATAAAAAATTAGTAAGATTTAAGGAATCGCTTTTAACGTTTCTTAAGCTTCAGAACAACGTTGAGGGATGATTTTTATCTCAAACGCAAATAAGCAAATTAATTAGTACTGCAGTAGGAATAATTGCACGACGAAACAGATCTGGCCAAAGCTTGATCTTAAACGCTCTAGGAGTTTGATCGCTCTTAATAGATCGCACATTAGTGCTACAATCGGTGTCATTACAGGACACTGTCTGATAGGCAAACACGCGACAAGGCTTGGTGTCTATTCCAACGACTTTTGCAGGAGCTGCATGGATGAGGAGGAGGAAGAGACCACTCTCCACCTTCTCTGTACATGCCCCGCTCTTTCCAAGAACCGAAATCTCCACATTGGAGCTTTCTTCTATAATGATCTCAGTGATCTCAGCACGACTGACCCGAAACGTCTCTTACGCTTCATTAATAGCTCGAAATGGTTCAACGAGTAGGCAATAGAGTCAGATCCGCGTGGTATCACAATGGACCTACATAGGTCTAAGTATGTTGGTTTCTTTGGATCCGACAGCCACTTCAACCTAACCTAACCTAGGAATAATTGCAGGACACTGCTTATTAGGTCTTTACGCAAAAAGACTAGATCTATTCTCAAACAAATTCTGTAGAAGCTGCCTAGATGAGGAAGATCTCTGTAGCATGCATCGTCCAGGAAATCTATACATAACAGATTCCCACTTCTACGGCTTAGATAGTGACCTTATTGAGAAACGGGTCAACATTGTACAAAATTCACTGACAAGACTAGCTAGCTTATTTTTTTTATAAGCTCGCGATGAAGGGGTTATGACTGCCTTTAAAATGCGTAGCACATCGCGAGCGGAAAGAATTTAAGGATAGACGATTAAGAAAACCAGTGAGTGAGTGCAACAGTGTGTACGCAGAAGTTACAGTCCGTAAAACGGACCGTTGAATACCCCATCCTATCCCACATTTTAAAATGCTGATTTTATTTGAGCGAAGTTACGCTTAAATGTATACGTAAAGATGCAATTTTTTGTTTCAAATTTATTATTTTTAAAAAATCGACCCCCAAAAGGGGGCGTGACTTAAAAATTGTATGAACCTGCTAAGTTTTGTTTCTTATTCTTTCCTAAATAAGGCTTAAGGCCAGTCGAAATTACGTTTTTGTGCAAAATTTTAGGTTTTTCCCAAAGTCTCGTATGAATGTAGAACTAGGGGGGAGGTAAAGCGATTAAATTTTTATTTTGTGTATCTTACAATAAACAGGAGATAATAAAACCCAAATTTCAGGCTTTTAAGACGTCTTACAGCTTTGAAAGATCAGGAGGTGTTGCACAATTGCACTGATTGTGGGCGGATTTCAAAATTTTTTACACTTGTACTGCTTCGGATATCAATGAACTTGAGTACAGAGTTTCATCTTCCTAGCTTAAAATCTAAAACCTAAAAACGTTTGGCATACAGACAGACGGACGTACGGATATGGCTTATTCGATTTAGAATTCGGTCTCCGTAATATGCCCTTAAGGTCTTGGGGTGTCTACAATTTTTATTTCACCGTGTTACAAACTGTGTGACAAACTCAATATACCCCCTATCCTATGGGATGGGGTATAAGAAGCTCTGCCCAGAAACACCAAAGCATACTCCCTCGAGTGTAATGCCTTTACAGAGAGGAGCAATGATATAACCAGCAGAGTAGTCCATAAACCCCTTTCTGGGGTTGCTGCTCCCCAATTGGGTGCCTTCCCAGGTGGCGGATAGGGGGATGCTTACAAGATATGGTGGGTACCGCCATGGAAAATATCCGGGCGGATCAAAACCAGCAAAAACCAAAAAATCTAGAAGAGTCTGTCTCAAAATGAGCGGCTTCCTGGTCGTCAGTTAGGGTCGGCAGAATAATATATGCCCCTATTCATACTGTTGCTTCTCTCCGTAAAGGCATAACACTTGCGGAGGCAAAAGATGAGATTTCATGTTTGGCTCATCAGCGTTTGTGCTAGATCGAGAATTACTTTCTTCTTCTATCTTTTCTATCCCCAAATTCTTTCCGCTCGCGATGAGCTTTGCAGGAGTTTTGAAACTGTAAGAATTTTTATCGTTATTTTAAATTTTTGTGTGAAGATATGAGGATTTTAAGTACATTAAAATAATTCAGGTTGTATAATGAGTGAAAACCTTACTCACAATCGCAAGGATAAAAATTTGTCGCAGTAATTAATTTGGCTTTCCTTCTTTCTAATACTCCGTTTATTAGGCTTTATCTTACCTGGACAGAGTTAGAAAAAGAAATAGCTGAGTTCCACTGATGCTAAAAGTAGCTTCAATTTCTTTAAGCTTAGCTTTCTCCACTTAGACCATGTGAGCTTATCAGCCATTCTGCATGACATATCTGAAACTAGCTCTACCAAAAATAGTCTTCATTCTCATCGTCCAAATAAAACTCACCCTTCCTTACCCTCATAAACTAAGAGTTGATAAACGTATGCACATGTACATAAATCCAACACTAATTTTCTTCCTCGAGAAAAAGAAATTAAGAAGATTAATGTTATACCATTTAAAGCGGTCCATCAATATATTCAGGTATTAAATTCCATCCAGCTATATCGGCCCATATCGTGGGTGTATCTTTTCCATGAAAGTGTCAACACACGTCACGTTTGACAAATGTCAAATGCTGTTTACACCAGTAAAACTCTCGATTGTGCTGGTTTTTTTTAGAAGGCGTTGAAATGATTGTCTTATTTATTACAAACAGTTCGACAAAAATATGTTCCTCTTGCCAAAGTGACATTTATCGACACATTTTATCGGTAACTAAAAGCTAGATTTACGTAAAAAATTTTATGCTACTTATTTTCCCCGTCCTCATAATATATCCGCTTAAAGCGATGAAAGTCCATTCTGAATGTTATAGGTGTCGTTTGTGGTGGGTCATTATTTCACTTTTATAAGTAGGTAGGCGTAGCTATATAGGTTAACCTGCATCATTTGTTCCGGTCTTCTTAATCTAAAATAAAACTATACTTATCGTTAATGGATGATAGTGATGCTTCATCTATTGCTTTTAGGTAAATAATTTGGGGTATAAAAGAGTTGAGGGGCTAAATTAAATAGGATGAGAAAAGAATGTTCGTATAGTGTAGAACAATTACAAGTGGCTTATTTAGTTTTGATGCGTGGCTGGGTTTTTTGACCAAGGCGTTAAAAAATGCAAAATATTACTACGACACACTCAGTAGGTTACAAAATATTGTGGATACTTGTATCCACAATACATACTTTTAAGAAGAAATCGTCCTTGGTGGTCATTCACTTTTTTCACCAAGCAGCAAAACTTTAAAATACCTTCAGTCTGGTGTAGTATAGGGAAGTGGAACACAGCACAAAGTGTTTAGATGAATCACATAAAATAGTTTCGCTTCGCAAATATCCGGATGTAAGACTGCTTTCTTGGTTTTAAGCAGCTATAAAAATTTAAGTACCTACTTTTTCACGACCAATGCGAAGCTTCTTTACTAAGGAGGTCTAGAAAATGTGTCATGATATCAATATAAAAGTATGTTATAGTCTGGTGCTTGGTTTTTTTTTAATTAATCATTAAAAACTTTTACATCTAAGCATCTGCCATGTCATTGTCGCTTTTGTGCTTGCAAAACAAAATCTTGTAACACTGCTTTTTTGGTTTCGTCAAAGAATTCAGCATCTTTAGCATCGCACTAAACTGTAGTGACAATAACTTTGGCACTTGCGGCTCAGAAAAGCCATCACCTGACTCGCACAACCATGCATGCTATCTATGCTCGTTGAAGGGGTTCTTACACATCGCATATTCCGAACAACGGTTTTGGAGATGTCTCATGATATGTTGATTAGACTCTCGGAGCTGGAACCGTGGAAAAACTTTTATTGCCCCGGTCGGAACTCGAACCCGGGACTATGCACTGTAACACACTTACCACGGCTACAGACACTTAAGCATATTTACCCTACAGACTTTAGCATAATTGGATAATAAAGTAAGGTCTGAGCACTTGTTTCACATTTCACCGAGATCGTATCATTTGACTGCGTTTAACTTCCTGGGTTTCTCCGAAGTTGCAGGTCTATTCCATTAAACGACATAATCAATGCCTTGGTAAAATTCAGCCTGATTTATGCATCCGATTTACGAAAAATTTCTTTTCTGTGCACTTAATGCAGCGAATGTGCATCGGAAATTTGAAATTAAGTTGTGTTCCGCATTTGTTATCTATGCATTAACAGCTGTCATCGAATATTGTGACTGCCAGAAATCCTTAAGTAGTGAACCGTTCTGTATGACATTTACATCAGATAAATCGTTTATTCATTGTGATGTGCTAGATAGTTTTACTTTCATAATTTTGCTGGGTACTTTCAGAGATATAAGCCAATAAAAATGTGTATTGTTGTTTTTTTTTTTAACGAAATACAACAAAAATGAAACAGTGAGCCCTGACTATATCCAAGGGAAAAAATGCCTGCGCATGTGACTGTATCTGGGCCTGCACCCAGTAGCGAATTTTAAGATACTTTTCAAGGTTTGCTTGTCAGCGAGCTGTGTAAGCTGCATGGCCGAATTTATCCGAAAAACAAGAACACATTCGTCGCCGTTAATAGTGTCCTCTACAATGGCACGTGTGGCCGCTGTTGAATCTTTGATGTTGTTAACAATTGAAAAAAACATAAAATTGGTATTAAAACATAAAAAAATAAATACCTTCAAGTATGAAGACATACGTGGAGCGGTCCGTCGGCTTTCGTTTAAGGTTAAGCTCATCTTTATTGCGCAGTTTGTGTAACATTCTTTTGTATATATATTTTTATATATTTTTTTTTAACTGTTTTAAGTTCATTGTTTTATTTTTCAAATCAGTTGCGTCAGTGTTTGCGTCAAACATTGATATTAAACAAGTTGCCCAGAAGTTACGGTATCTATCAGAAAATTTTTGCCTCTTACCGTCTCGAAAATAAAGGGAAAGACATACGATCTCTGGGCATTTTTAAAATTTTTAAAGTTTAAAATCCAACAGTAATTTTCAATTTTTTTTTAACTACTTTAAGACTTCTTTCAATTTTAAAACCACCTGCGCTAGCATTGGCCATTTTTCTTAAATTTTGCGGACATGGATTTCTCATAAACCGGTAAAACATGCTGTGTTATACCCTACCCAGGGTATATTAAATGATGTTTAGTTTGTAACGCAGAGAAATAAGCCCCTTAGACACCCAAGACCATTAAGAGATATGAATGGGACCGACAGGAGAATCGATTAAGCCATGTCCGTTCGTCCGTCCGTATGTAAAAGACCTTAAATTTTAAGCTAAAGAGCTGAAATATTGTGAGTGAGCTGGAAGTGCAGTCCTTCAGATTAAGTTCGAAAAATAGTTGAATCCGCCCAAAGACACGCCCACTACTACAGGCCCGTATGCGCCACCATCTCGAATTTTGAAAATACTTTTTTCAAATTTTAGCTATGTTACAATAGTGCTAGCGCACTAATTTTTAGTGCGCTAGCACTATTATGTATGGTATGTGACATTTTCCTGTGATTGTCTTTGAGCTTGCAGAAAAAGTTTGGACTCTACATTGACGCCCACTTTTTAACGGTTTTTAACCTAAAATGACTGTTTTTCAATAAATATATATGAAATTTCACAAAAAAATCCATAACAAAAGTAGTAGATATTAACATTTCTAACTTTTTTGTTTATATGGTAAATGCCTCCGCCCGCTTTTGTAGGCGTGGCTTAAAAAAAGTGATTTTTTTTGTTGAAAATGCGGAGTTTTAGTCCGAAATGTATGCAACCACCTAGCATAAAGCATTCAACAGTTATATTTTTGCATCCCACCCACTTTTTGGAGGCGTGGCAGTTTTCTTTTTGGTAGGGTAGGGTATTCTGCGATCGGTCGCAGACGGACTGAAGTTTTTACATACACTGTTGCACTTTCCCCACTTGTTTTTATTTCGTTTGTCTAAATGGGCTTAAAAACTTGAGGTTTAAAACGGCAATTTCGAAATGTTTTTAATGCAGTTAGCTTGCCTTTAAAACGTTACATACTTAAGGTAAATTTAAACAAGATCGCCATAACCGTTAAGGGACAAGTATAGTCCTTAAAATTTGTTTTCGTGAATGTTTTATTCGTTTTTCAGCCATAGTTTTTGAATCGAAGTTTTTGTATATTCTCAGTTCGCTCAAGTTTTTGTATAAAATTTCGGAAGACTATTTATTTCCGTTATTTATTTAGAAATTGAACTTTATACCGTGTGGGAGCTACAGGGAGAGAAATACGTTTTTTGCCTTTTTTATAATTTTTTAAATTTCAAATCCAGAAGGCAACTATTTGTTTTGTAAAGTATGTTTTGTTTTGAATGTTTTTTGAGTGTACTCGTTTTTTTACGCATTTTTGTTTTTTTCTAATTGAAAACATACAATATTTTTTTCTGGTGTAAGAATGACACCTTGACATGTTGGGAATAGTATAGATTCTATTCCCAACACAATCTTTCCAGTAACAAAACTTGTTAATTATAATCAAGTAAATGTTCGTCTGTAACCAACTCGCATTAAGCACATAGGTAGTCCCAAAAGCGTCAACGCTTAAACGATTTTACCCAAAAAGCACCATCTCTAATTTAGCTGCTAAACTGCTTGGTATACATTTGCCCAGAAAACGACTACTTCATTAGGCTCGACATCAATTGGAAAACTAAATAAAAAGCAAAAGTAAACCCGGCTAACATGATCCAATCTGAAGTACTTCCTCAACGAATCCCAACATCGCATCGCATAAATCAGAATTAAACTTTTAGAGCCTGCTATCGCACATGGAACGCCTCTCGGAAATCAACATCACCATCAACATCACAAATCTACTGTGTCATCATTTCGCAGCACCAAGTATCTGAGTAAGGGAAATGGTGTCATCAAACTCTACCCTCTGTGATGATCTGGTCTAAGTTCAGATAGAGAGAAAAAGTTTTTCCATTTGTTGTGTGTGTGTGAATTTTGAATTCGTCCTGGACAGACACTCTAATGAATTGATTTCGGTTCAGTAAACCCAGAACTCGGATAATTACAATTTTGATCTGCATACATCACAGGTTCATCATACATTACTGAAGAGTTATCATTTGTCATGTTTTTTTTTCTGCGATTTATTTCATCGAGTATTTATGTACGAAACAGGAAAATTTCCTCAAAAAATAACTCAATTGGTTGTATCTAGTAATTCAATCTTAGATCGTCGCCACCAATGTTGTATTTGACCTTTTAGAGACACATACTTAGCTTATTTGAAGAGTAGGTATGGCATTTTAAGTGATTTTTACGTGTTCTTGTGTCGCGGATTCGACCATAGTTTTCGTCTCCCCACTTATTTTTTCCATGCATGCGGCTTTGTTGTATGTTTATAATCAGCATTTTGCAAGAGTTAAGCAATAAATTTCTTTGAAAAGCGACTGCTTATAACTGGGTGTGGAAAAATGAACCGGGGAATTAATTTTCGCCCACTCCATGTCGAAAAGATAGACAAAAAGTATCTCGAAAGTTTTAGGTTTAATTTTTAATGGGAAAATTAACAACAAAGTTTAACACTCTACGCTTGTCGGTTTTGAAACAGACTACTCACAGGCACCGTAAAATTCGATTGATTTTACGGCAAAGTTTAAAGGCTAAGACAATTTTTTAACTAATAAAATCCATGTGAATTTTAAAGTTAAACAATAAATCATTTAATTAACTTTTAAGGGTGAAGATTTACGGGCTTGGTTTTAACGACAAACAATAGTGCAAAAGCTCTAGACAGGCGACTTGAAATTCGCTTTTCAATAGTTTGAGGCAACAAACTATAGAAGATTTTTGTTAAGTCCAACGTCTAGGTTAGTAAGGTTAAACAGGGCATTTTAAGGGTATTCTAATAGGGAGAAGGTTGATAACAGCCGTATTTTGACATAATGCTACATCAGTCATATTTGCTGTTATTTATTCAGCTTGTGCTGCCATAAACGGATATAGCGTTCAACAACACAAGAAAAGCTAAATTTCTTTTTTTTTCATTGTTTCAAAATTGGTGTTATGTTTGGGCAACTCCTTTCGGGCTTCAGAACAAAGAAATAATCTTCAGAATCTTGGTCGCAGGTCCAAGCAAATAAACCATACCTGCGACCCTCAAAGCCAGGAGCAGATCAACCTGATCTAAAAATTCAGCCTGAGCTCTCATTCAGCGTGAGATATTTATTTATCCATCGTGTGCATCTAAGGCACATATGAAAATTAAATCTATCTCAATATGCTGCATGAAATAAAATGTTAATGTCCGGGACAGCAGTTACGCCAAGGCTAACACTGACTCTGACTGACAATAAGTTTATGTTTAGCAAACCAATTTCTCAGTAGATGAACGTCATGACTGATTGCAGCTACATGGTTCCAGCAATTAACATCCTCGTCTGCAAATGCAGACACAGTACGGCCGAATACAGATCCATGAAGAACCCATAGATTTACTTATCTAACGCTGCTTAAGCTGCCTTTTAACCTTCTGCCTTTTATTTTAAATCCAAATGTGAAGTAGTACGGCAGACCTAATTTTTATGTATAATTCAACACTGTTTTAAAAAAAGTAAATTATTATATGTACATAAAAATGAGGTGTGTCATACCCAGTGCAAAACTTACAGACACACTTATCTAAAAGAAGAAGATGTCGATCTTTATTCTGACAAAAAGACAACGAAGGTGCTTTGTCGTAGCCGCGGACAAGCGTAATTTAAAGGATGAAAAATGTAGTGTCGACGCTATCAAGTCTAACGTCACAAAACGAAAAAAAAAAAAATCTGTGTCAAACTTTCCTAGATAGGAAGAGGTTTAAGAAGCTAACAAAAAAGCAAAATACAAGTATTTTGAGTCGCGTACTGTTCATAATCTTTTAAGCATTTTCCGCGAGTTGCAGGTACTTTCAAAGTAAAAATTGGCAAGGAAAATAACCGTTTCTTGATGACATACCAACTTTAATAGATTGCGGTCATGACAAACTGCAAATACAGAAGCCAAAAAAGGTGTTCTGTCAGTTAGTTTCACAAAATTTTAAGCGAATAAATGTTACGGCAGACTATAGTAAGAACATTTTTTTTAGGCCAACCAATATTTTTGAAAACTTGGTATAATCTACTTTCAATTCTCAAAATTTTATGGAAGTGTTCTTGTTCTTATGGCGTAAACTCGGACTCGTTAGCGGTCCGTCCAAAAATGGAAAGAGGACCCCTATGGTATTGCTACGTTGTCCGTCCGTCCGTCCAATCACCTTATAGCTTCTGAATGGTAAGTTGTAGAAAGAGGAAAATCGGTGTGCTTATAAGTCCCGGAAATAGTCAGAGAACGCATACTAGGGTAATTTTTTTCATGCACACATAACGGTTTAATTACAGGTTGAAATTTCATACAAAAATTGACAAAAAGTTTTTAGGTAATTATTTTGAGAAGCTTAGCGGGCAGAACTAGAAAATAGAAACTTAAGTCAAGCAAATGTTGAGCTTTAATGAAAAAAATTAGTTTTTTGGAAATATTGAAATTTTTTTTTGATTTTTTTTTTTTTAAGAGTTGAAAATGAATAACGGTTTTCAAAGTGTTTGCGGACATACTTTTTGAACTGCTCAGTGCACAAAGCCGATATTGAACACGCGAATAAAGCAACTCAAAATAAAATAAATGCTTAAGTCATATTTTTCCCTAAAAAAAAAAAACGAACAAAAGCGAAAAAAAAATCGCTTAAATTTACGGAAAAACGTGTTTCCCACCTTCAATTTATGAAATAATCGGTGACCATAGAATTTAAGAAAAACAGCCAAAACTAGCTTAGGTGGGTGTACTATTGGAAAAAGGTGTAACAACAATTGAAATCAAAATACTTGTTTTATGAATTTTAAATTTAAAAAATGCTTAAAAGGCCGGAAGAACGTATGTCCCGTTCTCTATCGCGCAAAAGGTATAAAGTATAATTTTGAAATAAATAACAGCCAAAGTCCATTTAACATTAAAACCTTAAAGTATGTTGGAAAAGGATTTTTTTAAAGTTTCAACGATGCTGTTAAAATTAGGTTAAAGTATGTAGCGTTTACAAAGTAAGCTAACTCCAATGAAAATGTTTAAAAATTACCCTTTCAAACCCAATTTTTTTGAGCACACTTCATCAAACGTAATTGGCACATAATGTTTTACCGTTTTCTCAGATATCCTTGTTCGCAGAATTTAAGAAAAGTAGCCAACGCGAGCGTAGATGATTTGTATTTTAAAAAAAGTCTTACGATAGGGAAATTTTTTTTCGAAATTAAGGTTTTATGGATTTGAGATTTTGAAAGTGGTAAAAAAGGCCGAGAAAACGTTTCTGTCCCCCTCTATCTTCGAAGCGAAAACAGGTAACAAATTGCCATAAATAACATAAGTAGTCCATCTTTTAAGATTCAAAATAAAAGCCTTATCTGTTTTGATATGGTTTCCGAGAGATGCTTGAAAACACTATAGTTGACGGACTAAAATGATGCAAAATCATAAGCTAACACATAAATCTTAAAAAAAAACGATAAACTTATATTTTTTTTAAGAAATAAATAGAAAAAAAATGTAAAGAGAGATTTTGAAATTTACTTTTAGAGTAACGAAACTAAAAAATCATCATATAAGAGCTAGAAAAAAGTATAAATTTTTATTTATTATTATTATTAATTAAAATGTAAATAAATTACAGTTTAACTTAAAGTTAATATATAGCGCTAGCTATACTCACCCGAAAGTTTCGCTCAAGTTTCGTTGAAACCACGCTCAATAAAACTTGAGTACGTAGCTCTTGAGTACGTAAAGCTCATTTTAATAAATACACGGTAATATCCGAAAAACATTTAAAATGACTATCGTCGTTAATACTTCTCTATTCTGACGTATAGTCGTGGAGTGAAATTGAAATACTAACGGACGAAATGCCGAAAGAAAAAACCGTGTCGGTGCGGTTCACCGCCAGGCTATGATAACTGCAACCTTAACCTGTCGTGCGTAATGCTTGCTCTACCAACTGAGCTACAGTGAACCCGATTGATTCTGTGACACTTGACTCTTTTTTTTCTCTCGAAAGTGCCGGTCATTCTATGCTTATCGTCCAGCACCCGGTGTCATAATTCATAGAGCACAACTGGCAGAATAAGGGTTTTGTAGAGTTTCTTTGTTTGTTAACTTCAAAATCAACAAACTTCGCCTGTACTTCGATCCTTGAAAGCCCCTATCACGGCACGCACCATTAGAGCGGGCGATGATGACGACATCGTCTCCGTATTTGCACCTTTTACAGTCTTCTGGAAGTTTAATTTTCTGCCTTCTGTCACATGATTTTTCATGTTCGTCTTGTTACTCATCAAAAAAGTAGTCCTAGAGAATCAAAATGGTAGAATCGAAATAATATATAATGTAGGCATTCATAATTGATAGCTGCGTTTTGCACGATGCAATGAAAAATTAAAAAAAATTGCTCTGGTCAGTTAGTTTTTCAGTGTGAAGTTAGTCTTCGATAAAACCAGATAAGACACTTGTTGATGCCGGGATAAAATGAATATGCGTCTCTTCGCTGTGGCCACTCATAAATTGTTACATTAGACTGCTAACTACTTAGTATTTTAATGAGTTTCTGTTTCATCACCTGCTATATGCTTATAGCTTAGTTTTATGTAAAAACGCGGAGATAAAGTACCACACTTCAGGTCATTGTTCAGTTAATGTTTCCTCTCAGAGCTAGATTCTGTGGCCAATTACCTCCGTCTTCCTCAGTAATTATTCTTCTTCACAATCGGCCTCGATGCAATAGATTCAAAAACCAGTTCGAAACAAATGTCCTTCTGTTCATTTCACAGAAGTGAAATCTTTTATAAACTTGTTTCAGCTTCTAACCCTATAATATTCTTTTGATGTGTCTTTTCTGATTTCATCATTGGCTCTCAACTCTGTGGACACGAATGACAATAAAGCTGGATGACAATGTGTATGCCAAACAAACGCACTTGATACCTATCCTCCTCTATATCTACGGCAGTCCAACAATTTGCTATATCATTAGCGCAACTCCATGGGGATGACTTCATCTCTATGCGAAAGTACTAGATACAGTCTTAGATACAGAATTTTT
Organism: Neoascia interrupta; assembly: GCA_947623515.1. NCBI lineage: Eukaryota > Metazoa > Arthropoda > Insecta > Diptera > Syrphidae > Neoascia > Neoascia interrupta. Next base: position 135,879,487 of record OX392463.1, read on the forward strand.
CAGACTCCACTCGGGCGTTTGGGGCAAAAAGAAAAATGTGGAATGGAAACAGGCTCCTCTTGTCTCTTTCTAAGGCAAGATAAATACTATAAATACTCAAATCGATGTGAGATGGAATTTCGTAGCGTAAACAAATGTATGTATATATAACCTGCATCATCTACTTTGAAGATATATGCTTAAAGAAGTCTGTGAACGATGACCAAACAAGCAGGTCTTATCGAAACTTTTTTAAAAAGTCTTAAAAATATATAAGAAAAATAAGCAAAGAATAAGAGACATAAATGTATAAAGCAACCTTTCTTACCACATAAAAAGGTATTCGCAAATAAAACTCAATTGCTAACAGAAGGTATTCAATCAATCAATCAATCAATTCCGTTTAATATCAAGTCTTTCTACTTTTGATTCAGTTCCTATTCCATTTGGGAGTGTTTGCGCGAAAATACCCCTCAATGAGATGATCACATTGTCATTACGTCGAATCTGTCCCAGAGAACAATGTAGAGGAACATATAGAGGGACGCCGATCTGGCTAATGCTTGAGTTGTGGTTTTGAATGAAAATAACCCAAAGTCAGTCATGCGTATCTCAAGGTAAATTCGTATGAGTAAGCGGGCGCTCTAGACCATAAAAAAAGCTTATAAGATAATAAAACAATTGAAGAAATTACGGAATGTTCGTATGGCAGTGGAGGTACGCCCAAAGAAGGGAAGTGTATACATAATAATGAAAACTATTCGAATGAGTCTCTGACAAAAAACTATTTAGTACACAATACATCCTGGCTGTTATCAAATTTCCAACTGCAAACATGTTTACCTGCTGACCGCATTGTTCTACAACTAGCCACTTCAACATTTCGACATTGAAAGTGAAACCAACAAAGCTAAAGCAATGAACCTTACATTACCATCAGACCGTGCCTGGGGATAAATACATAAACACGTGTGAGGTTGTCATTATATTCTGGTTTATGTTTTACTAACGCTCTTTGTTCTCTTTGTCAAGGTACACATATACCCGTGCCTAAGTGGTAAATACATCTGCATGGCTTTGTGCTTTCATCTCTTTAAGCTCATTGCGACTAATAAGCCGAAATTCCTGGCCTCTTCCGCACATGCAGATATACGCATTAAACAAAGAATTTCGTAAAAAAAAAAACAGCCGAAGAGAGTTGCTACACACTAAATTGAGTGCAACCCAATATCCCTCAACAGTAGTCCAATTTCCTGTGTGCCATATTCCCTGTCCAATGCCACAGGCGATGCGAGCAAGCCATCAGAGTCCGCCATAATTGTGGTGTGGTGGTAAGGCAGCATGACGTGTTATAAGCGGTGACGACAGCCACCAGCAGCATGTCGTCGGAACCACCCTTTTAAATAAATGCGACATTTTCCTTTTTTTTGTCTTTTTTTTTTGCAGAACAAAATACTTAACACACGACTATGCTGTAGATAGGTAGCCTGGTAGGTACTTGAGCATTGCTCAACATTTTTTTATAATTAAAATCGGGACATACCGACAAAGCCGAGGAATGCGAATATCAGGAGAGTAAAAAGCATTTTGCTTTTAAGTCTAACCTACCCCATTTTTAAACATTTAAGTACCCAGATATATTTTTTATTTTTCAAGGCTTCAAGATCAGTCCTTAATTCATTCTGTCAATTTTTGTGGTCGCTTCTATAACCCGTATTTTTTTTTTAAAGGGTATAAGGTGTTTTTACAGTGGAACTCGTTTCACATAACTTTTTCTGTCAAAAACACTTCACGTCGTAGGGAGGTATTTAACAGATACGGGATTTCTGGTTTTAAAACTTCCTACTTATTCTTCTAAGAATATAATTTTGCTCAAGCAAGTTTTGTCAACAAAAAGTAAATTTTGTGGATTTATCGTTAGTTTCAAAGAATTAAGATAAGCTTTTTAAACTATTTTAGACTAAAAACCCCACTTTGAGTTCCAAGAATAAGTCATAAAAATTTCTACCTTGCGGTGGCTTAACAGTCAACATGCTTCGTCAGTCAGCTATGTCTCAGCTATGTCTCAGCTTGCAGCTTAGAAAAGCTATCGCCTGACTCTTGCAACCAAATATATTGTGTGCGTTATAATAATGTTCTTATACGCATAGTCTTACATAATGTTCGTATACGCATAGTGGGGATCTACAGTTTTTTTGCCTTCTCAAACCCTGACTAGACGAAGGTAGAACCGTGAAAAAACCTTTTATTCCCCGGTCGGGATTCAGGACCTTGTAGGCAACACAATAACAAACGTAAACGTAACAATACGAAAAAAATCACACGCTTTAAAGAGCTCTACTTGTTTTAAACGCATACTTTTTCAAAACGCAACTTTCTTTAGCAGCTTCTTATTGGTAAGTGCAATTAAATATTCGTTAATGTGCTTTTTAACTTTCCGATAAGATATGTAACATCTTTGAGCCTGTATTCAGGCTCGTCATGATTCTCCTTAAAGTGTTGCTTCCACACAAGTTTAGCGTCTAGAACTCTAGACTACAGCGTCTTTCCTTGATATTATGTCTCGTTTGCATTACATTTATTTTGCTCAGAGGAGAAATTTTCACCTCTCTGAAGATAAATTTGGTTTGGGTTGACTTGGTCTCGTTCAGAATAATTGAACGTTAAATATTCGACCAGATCCAAATTATATTTAAGAAGGTTGGAGGCTCTCGTCTGTTGCTAAGATATCAGGCCGTGCGTTTTATAAGAAGAGGGGCGACAGTTTTCGATTTTGCTTGGATTCCGAATATTCATTACCGTACCTAACACGAAAGAAGCCGTTTTCTTGATATTTTTCCAATATTCTATACATTTTTTACGAGATGATTTGACCCTACACCTTGATATCATTTTAGAAAAAGTTTCTCGAACACAATCGATGTTGTTGGCGAACCGATATTCGATTATATGATTTTAATTCGGTTTTAAAACCGTCATAACTTCAGCAACTTTTTATTCCCTTGGAACGTAGAGAAGTGTTATTGAAGAAGCCTATTTCGACAGTTCTTTGAAATGTGCCAATATTTCGGCCGTATTCTGGAGCATGTCAATGAAAGTTACATGACTTAATTACAAAATAAAGTCATGTAATTAATTACAAAATTTGCTGTATTACAGTGGCAGGTCTTGAAAATGGCCGGCCGTCATTAAGTGAGTGCTGCGGATATTTTTTGTAAATAGTTCACTTCCAAAACATTTAACGGATTTTCTCCCCTAACAATAAACTTTTTTTAAGATCAGATCAGGGCTCCGAAGGAAGACGGGAAACTTATATCTTTGCGTTTATGAAACGTTATAAAATAATTAAAAGATTTGATTCTAGTCAATATGGTATTTTTGGTTTTAGACGTAAAAGCAGTACACTATTTTATGTTGATTTAAATTAACATTATTAATGTACTCTTTTCCCCCCAGCGAAAACAGCAAAATGAAAATAAATTTAGCGAAGACTCAGTTCCATACCCATTTTGCTTTGAAACTCTTAAGCAAATTTGCGCTCCCCACTGAATTTTAATGTATTAGCTAAAGCTGTTTTGTATTCACCTCAGTTTGTGTCTACCCTCAAAGTCATAAATATTTTTTCAATAAAACCATATCTACTCCCAGGTGTTTTACCCTCTGTGCAAAGATATATGCAAATACTTGCAACTTCCATCAAAGGAGACTTAACTCCACTGGTAAAAAAAAACTTCATCTCAAAGGTGCTAAATCACTCAAACTGAGTGGCGTGCAGACCAGAAACTATGCAGAATTAACAAAAAGGGTTAAAGAAAAACTACCGAAAACAAACTTTCCAGACCAATTGAGTCCGGATTATAAAAATCGCGTAAATACCTGCAAAACCAATTATTTTCGAATTACTTAGTCGAGTTTGTTGCCATCCACCTCTTTTGCTGCTGCTGCCACTCGGTGCAGCAGTTTCAATTAACTTTCATCAAAGCAGAACTGCATGCCTTCACCGCTGCTGTCATGGGTCTTTTTACGAATTGAAAGACGAAGTTAAAAAATAAAAGTTTCCAGTTAAAATGATACAAACTCATTCGAACTGATTTAATGGTGTTTTCGAGTTAATAGCGAGAAATTACCGTAATGGATAGCAGCAGGCCAGCAGCAGCGGCGGCGGCATTCGGTGTATATAGTTGCCCCACCCAACCCCCATCTCTGCCTTCATGTTTGTTTTTGTCTGCAGCAAAAAAAAGTTTTGTACTTAAAATAAACGAAAACAACACAAAATGAGTCGAACTAACAACACAGAAGAGGCAACGTATAGAGCCAACGAGGAAGGAAAGCAATTAAACCAAAAAAAAAAAACGAAACAAAATTCCAAAATGACCCACTTTTGGAATTTCGTGAGTGGTGCTGTGCAGCTAGTGGTACAGACAACTGTTCGGATGCAAAGTGCAATGCATACATAGACAGAAGCTAAGAGCTAAACACGTGAACTTTTATAATGCGACGACTGAACTCTGTTGGAAGTGCTGGGATTTGATGTCTTTTCAGTTAATTGGAACTTTAACTTTGTAGAGTCAGTCCTGCATGCTAAGGTCGCATTGGAATACCCATATAATCGGGTTATAAGTTGAAAGACATAAGATGTATACGCATGTATTTTACTAAATCTTATCGTAAACTTTCGAGCCCCAAAAGACCTCTCTGAAGTTGGCAGGACCATTTTAACGTATCGGTGATTTCACAAGTGGATAATTAGCCGTAAATTATCCGTGAAATCAAAAATTTTTCCGCGACATTTTTTAAAAAATTATCCACATAACTGCTAACTTCACGTGAAGTTAGCAGTGCCAAAGTCATATCTCGTGAACCAAAGCTCGTAGAGACTTCAAATATAGTTTATAATTAGCCGTAAATTAACCGTAGACGATCCCACAAAAAAAATAATTTGTCGCGAAATTTTTGAAAAAAAATATTTTTTCACTGCCAACTTTCATGTGCAAAAGTAAGGTACCAAAAATGCATCTCCTGAACCAAAGCTCGTAGAGACCTCAAATATGGCTTATAACTTGCCGTAAATAACCCGTAAACGATCCTACCAAAAAAAATAATTTTCCGTGACATTATTTTAAAAATTATCCACATTACTGCCAACTTCAGGTGCAAAAGTCAGGTGCCAAAAATGCATCTCCTGAACCAAAGCTCCTAGAGACCTCAAATATGGCTTATAATTTGCCGTAAATTGACCGTAAACGATCCCACGAAAAAAATAATTTGTCGCGAAATTTTTTAAAAAATTATCCCCATAACTGCTAACTTCACGTGAAGTGAAGTTAGCAGTTATGTTACTTATGATATGACCAAAGTCATATCTCGTGAGCCAAAGCTCGTAGAGACTTCAAATATAGCCTATAATTAGAAATTCGTTGGTTGGAAATGGCTTTGAACCCAAGACCTTCGAATTGTCAGTCCGAGGTGCTACCAAAGTGTAACTTACATCTCTGGAGCTACATAAGCAAACGAAATTTTAATTTTAAGGCAAACAAGCATTTTTAGCCAACCTCGGGATTGTTTTGTTCACGGCGTTTTGTTCATGGCGATATTTTTATCCATATTTAGGATGTTCAAGCTTCATGAGTAAACCGCAAGGCTATACTGTTGTAGATGGTTAATTTGAGAGCACGAGTTGCCATCTTAGACTCAGTTCTTCCTTTGTTAAAAAAAAAAAGAAAGATCGCAACAGCTGAGGAGCTTCTTCCAACTTCTCACAACCATGTGTGTTGCACTTTTTACATTCACAGGGACCTACAATTGTTAGCCTAATTCGAATTGTAATTTGAGAAGTTTTTCGGGAGAAATGTTTCTCTCGGAGGGTTTTTGTCAGACCCCCGCGTAAGTGGGAACCATGGAGCTCCCTAGTTATCAAACTTCCTCGTTAGTATCTTCGAGACAAATTGCGCTTAGGATGAGAATATATTAAAGACTATTTTATTTTTAGCAGAGTTAAGCCCGAGTAATCATCTCGCCAAAAATTCTATTCCGGTAAGGGTTCATACTAAAGTCGGTTACCCCGATAACTCTTAAATCCTTGGGTCTAATTTTTGGTTGCTCTTGCCTTGTCATCTAATTTAAAACTACTCCTCACTTATCTTTCATTTCCTTCTTGAATTCCAACTGTCACTTCTAAAAGAAGAAATAGACAAATAGATTCGACCTGTTAGCCGCACTCTGCTTAAATATCATCACAGACACACGCTCAGCAACCGTCATTTCAGTTAGAAAAAACAGGAAAAGAGGAACCAGAATTTAATCCGGTTTTGACTATTAAATTTGACGATTTAAACCGAGAAAATAAAAATTGTTTTCTGGGGCTAGCCATATAAGTAGCTAATCCTCAAGCTTCAAAAGTGGCAGCACTGCTCTTGTGTGTAAACATTTATTTGCTCTGCTGACCTTTATTTGTTTAGGTGTACGGCAAGGCCACTCACCACGTTAACCCCAAAGATCCAACAGCTGCTGGAGGCAAAGTTAGTTCAAACAAAGGAAGCGTTTGTTTGTATCGTCTTCCTTTCCACAGGCAGGATAGCTGACGGTTTTGCTTAAGCCTAAAATATTAAAGTGCTTAACGAAAACATGGTGCTCTGAACGCCTAGCAGTCAGCAGTCGATTCTTCGATTTATTCCTTTTTGATTGAGACTTATAAGTCTTATGAGATGCGTGCCTTATGAAGATAAACCTAAGATAAACCTAAACCTAAAAAGAAGGCATTTTTAATAATTTCCGTCAGGATCAGCAGATCGCTTATTCTAGCGTTGAGCCATGAGTTAGTGCGCCAAGCTAATATGCGGAGACGCTGGGTTCGATTTCCAAGTTTCGCGGGCGATCTCTTTTTACGATTCCACTTCCAATTCAGGTCCTTTTGGGAGTAAGATTTTTCAAGTAAAGCAAAGCGACGAAAAGACCCATAGATCCCATGCATACATCGCATTGAAAAGCTTAACTCTTTAGTTTACATCAAGCTTCAGGCCCTTTTTTGAGCATAGTTGTCTGCGGCTTTTTCCATTGTTTTCAATTATTACTTTTTCTACCTATTTGGACTTTACTTGTGTTTGGTCTATTTTACCAACTTTTGCAATTACTAACAGCATTTATCCAACCGCTCCACTATTTGGAAGGTAAGGAATCTGTGCGCAAGATTAGGTAGCATCCGTTTTTACTTTTGTGTCGACACGGGCTTCCACACGCTCTCTTAAAAACTCAGCTATTTTTAAAAACACCCATCTAGGTTGGCAAGAAAGGAAAAATTTTTGGAAGAATATTATTAAAAAAATAAATGATAAAAACTAAAGCCCCCAACTCTTATCTAACAAATTTAAGGACTTGGCTCCTTGAAATTTCCCTCAACCGGGTGTCAAAGAGTAGTTAGGGTAGGATATAACGAAGTTCGTTACAGATCAGTTCTTGAACTCTTGAGCACACTTTAGCACAGGGGAACGGCAAAGCCATTAAAAAATAATTTTTATATTGAAAGGTTGTTTTTTTTGTTTAATTTTAACTTGATTTTTTGAATAAAGTCTAATAATATTTTTCTTCTTTTTTAGGTAAGCTCTCGTTTGTACTGTAATTGGAACAGACAGTACCAACTTATTGACTGCATTAACCCTTATCACCACAAGTAAATGAATAAATATTCCTCTAGTAATACTTAAAATTTTTCGTAGCTATAAATAACAAAATGAGGCAATCTGTAAGTGTGCCAGATTTCACTTTCATTTTGAAATGCACTTTTTTGATGCACCGACGCGACGTGGCGTGTTGCACTTCATCTAATGACCTCTCTTAAATTACATCTCACCTTTGGATGGAAGCAATTACAAATTGGACAAAAAGATTATTCAAGTGTTTCGTTGGTTCAAAAATTAACACCGATAAGAAAAATTATAAGAGAAACTAAAAATTTACAAAATTCCGGCGATAGAACGTCTCTGTAACCTATTTTTCTTTTGAGTTTAGCAGCGAATGTAGACACAAAAATATTATCCTGGTCCCGTGAGAGTTCTATAAAAAAATAGATTTCTTGATGTTCCATTCCCTTCTATTTTCGAAAAAATAACCTTTGGGAATTAATAATTCACAACAATAGAAAGCAGCAAATGCAACCTACTGACGATATATCGTGAAAAACTTACATGAGGTCTATTTAAATGACGTGCATTGTAGGATAGTCGGTTGGCTTGATGGGTTAGGTGTATTAAAAATTTAAAGTACCCGAAGACATGATGGAGTTAAGCGAACCATTGTATGTGTTTCCTTTTATGAAAAGATCCCTTTAGAGAAACTTTTATAAATTATGTAAAACCATTGAAATTTCTTTGTAAATTCTTACTACTAGTTTAGTAGTAACATCAGTAAGCCATCTTCTTCATGCATTAAAAAAGTTTACGTGGAGAAGCTCCATGTGTTTTACCCAATGTTCAATCTATAACATCCTTTGCAGCATATAGGGTAAAATACTACTTAAATGGTTAGTTTCGTTTAAATTTATAATTTTAAGGACCTTTTTTGGGGAAAGAGAGAACTGTTCTTTCATATAGGTTGACATTGGGCTTGGATGTATGAAATCAGCATACTCGTGGAGAAAGGATTTCGGCGATATCGACACATTGTCGATTATTGATGCACTGAATTCCCCCTGCAAGTTAATCAATCAACAACAGCGAATATGTCGAAAAAAAAATGAAACAATTGAATAGGTTCTCTCTTTTACTGGATCTAAAAATAATGTGCATAAATGACCTTTTGTTCGCAACATCTAATCTAAGACATTCCTTCGCCGACGACAGTACGACAGTCTAATCTTAGATTCAATTCTTTTCAACACTGAACACCAAAACAGTGTTACACCGTCCGAGCTCTTACATACCTCGGTGTAATGCAGCTTTCAGTTCTATAAGATGAAATCGTGGGGCTGTATTATTCAATTCCTGACTACACCTGTTCGGTGTTCAAAAAATTCAACTTTAGATTCTCTTGTTTCTGGGGAAACGTCCAAGTATATAGAAGTGAAAAGGAAAAGGGCGCGTATGTTGAACTTATAACTAACAAATGAAAAATCCAGGAGCGTCCGTCTTAAAATTACGGCTTTCGGGTCGGCGTATGTTATTTAGGTCAAGATCGGGCGAATATTTTACCCCTTTTTCTTCCAACTTGCAAATAGATAGCCTGTCCTGTCTGCAAAGAGCTTCCGGTGTAATAGCCAGTGGCATTCCATTGTTCAAAAATGCAGCAGCCATGTCCGCGTAAAACGCTCGCTCACCCAAAAGAAGAATTATGGGGGTACCGCGTTGCAATCGAGCTCCCCATTTAGCAGAACGTCACGAATGATCTTCCAAAAGAATTTTTCCGGTTTTTTTAGCCGCCAGAACTTTAAAACCAAAGTGGATTGGTTTTAATCCTATTCTCCTGTCTTTAATCCTATTTACTCGTGTTATGCTAATGCGTCACATTTTAAGGGTTGTCCACTAGCCCCAAACCTTTAATGGGTGTGCATTAGAAAAAAAAAACGATCCTCTCGCTTTAGTTGATGCAAAACTATAACCTTCTCCGAACTCTGACGAGTCAACATGTTTGGGCCTCATCCGCGACAGACAAAAAGTCCAAAAGCCTTTTTAATGGTCTTGAAGTGGGGTTTACAAGAGGCTCTTTGCTACATAGGTACTTGCTCTTTACCTCGTTAAAAAGACCGGTACTTATGTGCGGGATGATTGTGAGTGTGGCTTAAAATTTTGATGCTATTTGAGTAAAGTTTAACGATTAACTTGTCTGTACTTCCTTCTTAGTACATGTTTGCAGCGTAGAGACCATCCTTGACCATCGTAAATAAACGTGGATAATTAGTATAGTACAATGGATATAGTACAAAGCGCTTTTGCGTGTATTTTATCTTCCAAGTTGCCATCAAATTTTTCCATACCAACCCTATAACCCTACAAAGGTTTGGTTATAGATAAAATGCAATAAATAGATTGAAAAATCACTCCTCTAAACGCCTACTATTAAACGGCCACAACGACCATTTTAATGTCTATCGTTTTGCCTGGACGCTCCAAAGATTTCAGTAAACTCCATGAGTCAGCTATTTTATTATAACAACACAAGGCCGACTGAATTCTAATTCGCATAAAAAGGTTGGTATGACACTTCTCTGGAACAGTGTTCTAAATAAAGGAATACATATACAAAAAGGTAAGGTATATTTATTTTCACCTCATCAGTATGCATTCTAACATTTATTTCAAGTGTTTTAAGACTTTGCTTTCTCATATTGCAATCCTACCCACATAAGCTTTTGCCAACTGCATTGCATGTTGATGATGACTTGCAGTGACAAAGTGACATCACGCACGTATTCCTGTGTGTAACAATAACACTATTGCGACGAATGACCTTCGCGTCTTAAGAAAATTTCTGTTTACACGCGTCACGTCAGAACCCGGCTTGTCGGCTATCCTAACAGTCATTATTAGGTCTATACTTAATATTCATGGGCGACAATAGACGTGTCGCTAGCATGGACAAACCACTGCCGGTTCCGTGCCTTCCAGGAAAATGAAGACACAAAGCCACATCGACATGCATTTGCATTAGGTATGTATCGTGTTGGTTGGTGGCATAGAACTGTGTTTGCGACAACAACTGGCGGTTGAAGTTACTTAAAAAACAAAGATAAACGGAAAATAAAACTACTATTCCCTTAACTTGAAAAGGGGACAAACATAAGAGTCACTACGAGGTTACTGATGGACACTTTACCAAAAGGCAAGGCACGGGTATGGTGTTTCTTTTTGTTATTCGAAGTCTGGCACAGAACGTGTGGTGTGCGGATCCACGAAAGAGGCCACAAAGGTTACCACCGAACGGAAAATAAAGAGGGGTATTGCGTTAAGGCAGTGGGGCTTTTGCTACCGTTAAGCGGTGCATGAACGGTGGGAGAGCTCATACACGTATATGTATAATAGAACGATAATTGCACCATTAAATGATAGAATTGTTAAAACCGGCCGGCGCAAACGCAAAGTGATTGTTGTAAAGGATGATTTTGAGTTTTCGAATGCACAAAAAATTAACTGCTTATTTTCTAGCTAAGAGAATTATTACGTCTTTTATGCATATGGTAAGTCTTTTTCTTTCCTTTTGAGAATGCCGGCATTATTGGGCAGTTACAACGCCATTGTCCAAAAAAATTATGTATTACTACTTCTTTTGCAAAAACTCAAGTGACGAGAGGTTCCAAACAGCGGAATAATTGCAAAATGGACTTCGCACGTCGAACCCCATCTTCCCCACTTTTGATCCAGCGAATTGCCTTCCATATCGCTTGACCTGAAATCAAGTCCTTCTGTTCACAGTCGTTTTAACCAATCACTCTCGTATCCAGAGAATTTGCAACGAAGTTTGCTCTTCCTAGTCATCACGAGCCTTAGAGCTTGAACCTATTGGTCGCTTCTGCAGACTTATGAACGATAGCTCTTTCCAAGTCTTTTTTGGCTGTGCGATTTTTAACTTAGATTCCTCAGGACATACTCGTACTTAACTAATTATAACTAACTGCAAAACTTACCGGTGATTCCAGCTCAGAATAGTCACCACCTCACCTTGAAGTGGTACGCATACTGAACACCGTGGCGGTCACAACTGACTAACAAATCATTTCAGGACTTTGCAGCGTTTTTCAACCCTACCAAGTCTGTTGGTCTCTTTTCGGTATCTAAAAGGTAGTCTAGGCGAGAACAGTCTCTGAGGAACCCACCTAATTTTCTTAAAGTTGAAGGTTTTCTTTTTATCGAGAGATCAAAAGTAAATTTCTGTTAAGACGAATGCATGGTCATTATTTTGTGCCATGTAAATGATTTTTTTTCGGATGTTGCTGCTATCCGAGGATTCAGACAAGTACAGGTACCAATATCCTGTCCATATTGGTACCTGTACTCCAATACCATATGCAGCCACTTTACTATAATTTGTTTGAAGCTTCAATGATGAAAAGCTTACATGTGTTTTTGTTGAACAGAAGAGGAAGCCGAGCCTGATGTAAGAAACTGCTTCTTCAGTAGGTGACATGTCCAGCGACTTGTTATAGACCTTTCATAGACACCGCCAAAGAGCTGACCGGAGTGCTCGCGCCTTTAGCCATCAAATCTTCTTTGCGCCACCAATCGGACAATTGCTTCCTTTTTCTCTTCCGCTGTCCATAAGTCAGGCGTACCGCAGGGCCAGTCTTTTTCAGAGCCCGTTTAACCATAGAGGTATCCCGATTCGTACCATGGTTGTCAGCAGTAGCTCAAAGCGTAGAAGCCTCACTCATGGTCAGTTCGGCGAGTGAGTAGAGCAAATAGCAACATTAGTAACTTATTTCAAGAGTTCGCGGATGAATTTAACGACTTCCAACACCAGCTGGAGTAGAAAATTATAGGTTTTCCTTGGATGAAAGGGAATAGGTTTATGGAAGATTCAAGCCCAATAGGTAACTGAAGGGGCTTAGGATTGCACCCCGAAAACTAACTGGGGTACGCGGGGTCGTCACTCATGTTGACCTTGCCAGTGATCGAAAATTATTGTCCATCTTGCAGCAGATCAACAAGTGCTGACAGGAATTTGCAGCGGATCATGAGCAAACAAGGTCGTCAGCATAAGCGATTGGCTATACCGGTGGTTTTGAGGTTCATTCGATACACTACCGGTCACTTTTTCATCATAATCATCATTTTCTTTTCAGCTTATCCTTAAAGGGGTCGCGGAGCGGGGGCGGCTAAATGGTCCCTCCATCGTTCTTGATTATCTCCATTTGATACAATGCTGTCACCTTATATCATTTAACACCATATATTTTAGAGGCTTATAAGGAAAGCGCATTTAATTTTTTTTAAATTTATTTTTTTTTTTAATTAATAGGTAACTCCACATGTAAAAACTTATTAAAAGAAAATAATTGTCGTTTTTTCAACTAACAGTGAGTGTGCTCGTAATATCTTAATATCATAAGGTGTTTTTAAGTCAAGCGAAATTTTTTCCGGATCACGGATAGCTTCGATTAAGGTATCCTAATAATTAAAAAGTCTTCCACCTCCATATACCCTTCGAGAAAGTCATCCTAAAAGGTTTTCGATAATTTTTAACTCCGGGGATAGGGGGCGTTCACGGAAAAAGTTCTATGATTTCTAAGAGAAGTTAGCATCTGGCAAACTTGGATGTGTTTATGGAGCATTGTCTTGTTGAAAGATCATAAGCAGAAGTCTAAAAATTTTTGCAGCAAACATTATTTGTAGCTATTTTTGTTCATTTTGGCCGTAAAAGAATAAATGAAAGTTTAAACTCGACGGGTCCATAAGGTGCTGGCTTTTATTTCCAACGTTTAAAAAAAGAGGAGCGTAATTTGGCGCGCAAGGCATAGCATACATACATCAGGGGTCATTGCGTAAGGAGCTATCGCCTTATAACGCAACAATCGAGCTAGATTTTTTTTCCACAACAATGAGCAGAAAAGCTTCAAATGCATTTTAGAAGCTCATTTTCAGATAAAGAACAATTTTAAATCTTCGTCTTGGAGGTGTCAACAAAACAATAAGACCATGAAAATTGGGAAACATTTCAATGTAAGCCTAAAAATAGTTTACTTTTCTTTACAGGGTTTGAAACTTCGATTAAACGAACACGTCTTATGTGACCAATATTGTTGTAAGACATTCCTTTGATCCGGCCAGAATAAAATTTAAACTTACTCTTAATAATACTGGGTTTTCAATTGACTAGCATAAAGACTGGAGGTGCCAAGGTTAAATATCAAGATTTTATCTCGTAATGTTTTTAAAATGACCACCAAACACAAAACCACTAAAAAAATATATATGAAAAACGTTAATTGCGTTAGGTTTCAACACCACGAATCTCTGATCTATAGTGTGTTACCCGAATACACATCGTAAGAACGACAAATTGCCTACAATTTTTTTTCACCTGTCTGTGATCACAAGATGGAAGCTTACACGGTAATAACTCACTTCTTCTGTATGTACGGCGTATGTTGCTCTTTTATTGTGACTTGACCCGACGCCTTTTATGTTCAGCGGCACACGACGCAAAGCTACTCTCCAGCAGGCAGGTGAGCCTTGTTGTAAGCAAACATAATCGTTGGTAAAATAAAGAAAATTACAAGACGAACCCGTTTACATAAGCGTCAACAAAAAAGTGTTGTTCTTACTGCGCGATCACCTTTTTATCACCGCGCAGAAGTAAGCTATTTTCGGTTAACCATCGATCGGTTTACTTAATTTATAACGCAGATGGATGAAATTTTTGGGTTAACTTATGGTCGAACCGAATGAGATAAATTTTAAATAAATGGCTTTGTGCGTTGCAAGTTTGCGACTCAGTCTGAGATTAATTTTTTTTTATTGTGAATATATCTCAGGGGAGGAATGTTTTTGCGAGCTTATGTCTGTTTCGCTGCCTATACGGGTACGCTGTAAAAATACCAATTCCTTAGGCAGGCCACACCTTTGACCAGCCTGGCCTGACAGAAAATACCAATTAATCTGCGTGTTTGTTCTCGACCTACTGGGCAGTATGTGCTTAATGTTTCGTTTGCTGCAATATAACTAAGTACATGTTGACCCTCATTAAAACCAATCCCAAATCTTTAATTGGTTTTAGGTAGATTTTCGTAAAGAAAGAATTAAGGGAAAAGTCGGGTGATATTGCACACTTCAAATTTATTTTCAAATAGGCGGTGGAAAACGTTTTAAGATTTATGCATCTTAAAATGAGAAGAAGTGGAAGGATGACTCATGATGGGTTTCATTAAACCAATCGAGACTATATTTTTTATACTCTAGAGCGGGTAGTCCATTTCACCTACTACACAGTTAAGCATGTGTTTCATACATGCTAAATCGTTGGTTTTGATGTCCACGGAAACAGGGCATATAGAAAGTAAAAGAACTGCATGTTTTTCAAAACTACTTTAAAGGTTTTCTTCTTACAGAAAATAACACCAGGGAGGAACCTGACAAAAGTCCAAAGGGCGGCTTGCATGGAAATAAAAAGGTCTCTGAGGAACTTAACCATCGCTGTATTGGAGGTAGCACTCAAACTCACTCCCTTGAAAATATTCCACTTCAGCCGAAAGGTGACAAAAATGCCTGCACGTCTAAAGGAGTCCGGACGGTGGTCTTCTAGACCTTATGAGTATGCTTTACTGTACTCATTCATGTTCCTCCATAAATACACTTACCATTATTACGGACTACCGACTTCGACATTGGCAGGATATTATTATTTAGAATACCGGAAAAAATTGATTGGAATTAATTGAAGTCTATACTGATAACTCTAAAATGGATGTCGGAACAGGCGGAAGTATCTTCTGTGAAGCCCTTGGGACTAAGCAAATATTTTTTGAAGAATGGCTGCAGTCTCTTTCAAAAGGAACTAGCGGCCATAATCCATCTGCCACGGAACTGAGAGGGCAGGCTAAAAAAAAAATAACATCACCATTTACTCTGACAGCCATTCAGCCGTTTAAGCCATGGATTAGGATTGGTGGTGACAAGGGCGGTAGACTGATTTTTAGGTAGGAAGCAAAATTTCGGTAGGCACATTTCAACACTCAGCATCAACTTTAGAAGAATTAATCGGCGTTGTGACTTCGTTTGCTGGTCAGACTATTTTCTATCTCACTCTCGTCGGTGGAATTGCCACCCTCTTTGAACACATCGTTTAAAAGAAGTTTACCGTCCCTGGGTATAACCTCATTCACGATGTTAAGAATCATTTTTTGGTGCCGGCGAGTTGTCTACGAACATGTTCGAATTTTTTTTTTGCAGATCAGTATAAGAGTATGGCGCTTGAGGTCCTCACCAAACATATTTAAATTCTAAAATCAAAAGAAAGCTTTCGTTGCTTAAGTGTATCGGTTTAAAGAAAGATAAGTCCTCACGACAAGAAGGTTCCCTTATTCTTTTTGGTAGCTTCTTAGACTCTAAGGGTTTTAACCCAGTTCTTTCTTTTTCCACATCTGTTCTTTTCTTACACCAAGTCGCTTCATGCTACAAAGATTGTCTGCAAAAGCAACGGCTGTCCTGGAAATCTTCTATTTATACCCTACCCATTATATATTAAGGTATATTAAGTTTAATGTTCGTTACGCAGTGAAATAATCACCGTAGACTCCTAAGACCTTTTAGAGATATGAAAGAGAACGACAGGAAAATCGATTAAGCCATGTCCGTCCGTATGTAAGCAACTTTTAGGCCTTAAATTTTAAGCCAGAGAGCTAAAAGTTGGTGAGTGGGCTGGAAGTCCAGTCCTTCAGATCAAGTTTGACAATTAGTTGAATCCACCAACAGACACGCCCACTACAGGCCTGTATGTGCGACCATGTCCAATTCTTAAAAATATTTTTTGAAATTTTAGCTATGTTACAATGGTGCTAGCGCACTAATTTTTTAAATGAGACATTGCCTTATAATTGTCTTTGAGGTAGTAGGAAAAGTTATGCTTTTTCGTTGGCCACACTTTTTTAAGAGATTTTATTAATAATATATTTAATTAACTAATATTTTTGAATATAGTGTATGACTCCGCCTACTTTTGTGGGCGTTGCGTTAAAAAAAGTAATTTTTTTAGTTAAAAAGGCGGAGCTTTAGCCCGAAATGTATGCAATCACCTAGTATAAGGCATTCAATAGTTATATTTTTACATCCCGCCCACTTTTTGGAGGCAGTTTCCTTTTTTGGTAGGGTAGGGTATTTTGCAATCCGCCGCAGACGGACTGAAATTTTTACATACGCATTGTTGCACTTTCCCACTTGTTTTTCTTAATATTTAATGGAACGGTTGGAATTTTTTAAAGTTCTCCCAAACGTGCTGCCCAAATATTTGTCTGTTACCGGACTCGGGACTCTGTAACTTTTCCAACGTATGTTGGTCACCACACTAGGCCTCGGTAGCAAAGAAGTAGATGCTGCTATTGAAATACAATTTGTAAAATACTATGCGGTGTTCACTTGTCAATTCAGCCCCGTCAGTTCAAAACTCGAAACAATAAAAAAAAACTTTTTGAGCATGTGTATTTGCCTTCCACCAAGAAATCTATCATCAGTGATCTCTGCATCGTCTTCCCCCGCAGGAATTTTCTTATATTATTGTGTCTAGTAGGTACTTAAATTGCGAAGAACTTACGTCATACCACATCAAATGTTAATACCATTTCCATCCTACGCCAGTGCTACGAGAAAGATTCTCTTTAAAATGACTCATCCAGCTGATGGTTCCTTTACGATGATGACGATGATTCACGTTGAATCCCGGCACAAATGTTAACCTGCTGAATGCGTATGCAACGCATAAAATATTTCGACATGATACTCTAGTCTAAACCGGTTTCTCTTCTGCTCTTAACGATAACGATAATATCTCTGATATGCTCATTAAGGATGGACTCTAAAGCGATGTCCTTTATAGCAACAGGCCAAGCACCTTACCTACATAAAAATAAAAATGCTAAAATAATAAGGTTCTAAAATAAAATAAACAAATTGCACTCTGCAGACACTCATGAATCGTTTCATGCACGACAGCACCTATACCAGCGCCAGCCAAGAGATGAAAATAATAGTATCTAAAACAAAACGGACCCGTAGCATACTTCCTTACACAAATTGCCAGCATATAGGGGTACACTACACGCTAAGCGTTGCGGTTTTCGCATGCAATTAGAATGCGGTGTTTAATTATAATAAATTCGTTAAGAGCCCCACAAGGGGCAACCATCAGCAATTACCTGCACGACTTTTGCATATTTGCTTTCCTGGGGTTTCTTTAAGTTTTCCTATTTTTTATTGGATCTTTGTTTCGACTGAGCTCTGTCTGCTGTTGCTGCTGTCCCCCCGTGTATTTGTTGTGATGTCAGCCAGCTGTTTGTTCGTGCTGAGGCAGTGTACGATGCCTCATTGAGTACTTAACACTTGTCTTCTTGTATCGCACACGATGTAAAAGTGTACCTGCCATGGAAAGTGGAGTGGACTACAATATGAGCTCGTATCCACTCAAAAGAGCTTTTAATTTGAGTTATTTTCAAGTGGCAAGATCATCTTGCTCAGTTCTTGTGGTGGTTTGTGCCTTTGCTAGAATGTACCAAACGTTATTCTATTTATGCCTAGATGGAGCTAATCCGTTAGCGAGTACTTGCACCCCAAAAACAAGCTTTTTAATTAGTATCTTCTACATTTTAAAAGTAGGTAAACAAAGTAATGATACCTATACCAGGAGCTAACGGACTCGATCTGATGGACTGTTCTGTGGCCTTCCATTATCGGTGATTATGTACACTCATCTCCACTTTTCACTGGCTTGGACTTGCTCCCTAAAATAAAGGTTCGATCTTCTTGCCCGTCTCGAAGCTGGCTGAACTATGTGTCTTTTAACAGGGGTATTAATAGGTTCGGTTAAAAAATGGTACTAAGGCAAAGCATATACAAAGTGTTGATCCCAGCGTAATAAAAAAATGGAGTGCATTTTTATTTTGTGTCTGAATTTTATAGACGTATGGTTCTCATTTGGAATGTAGGTAGTAGGTAGGTAGGTACTTATGGCTATAAATAGTGAGAGAGCTAAGCGCTCTTCGAACAAATGTTCAGAGCAACAGTAAGATGGACTAGCAATTTTGAATTAATTGCCTTATGAGCAAAATGACAGAAGCATATAATTTTTTTTAGCTCATCTGAATCCTGTTTAATCTAGGGCTGAAA
Source organism: Neoascia interrupta (assembly GCA_947623515.1). NCBI lineage: Eukaryota > Metazoa > Arthropoda > Insecta > Diptera > Syrphidae > Neoascia > Neoascia interrupta. Next base: position 135,898,263 of record OX392463.1, read on the forward strand.
AAATTATCGATACTTACTAGTTAATGGATCATCGGTCTTTAAAATGAAAATAAAAAAAACTTGTTTAATTGAATATGTTAAATTGATATTAAATGATGACGTTTCTATAGAATAGTCTGAACACTTCCCCGCAGCGAAAAACCAACGTTAAATAAAAGAAAACAACGATGAATTTCTTTTTTCGCGAATAATTTTGGTGCGAATTAACGAGAAGAGCCGTATCAAAGTGACTTTACTTCAAAGTTGTTCCAAAGTAAAAAATATTTCTGGTTACCAAGTAAATTTGATGTTTTTTACTTTGAAAATTTGCTCTTTTCTTTTACTTTGGCGACTATTGGAGCGGATCAAAAGACAGCGTATTACATTACCTCTTAAGGTTGGATAACGACACAATTCAGCTTAATTTGCCTTATAAAAATGCAGGAAGTTAAAAAACGCTGCATTTCCAACGCGATTCCAATGCATTTCCATAATTGATATTTTTAAGACCATATTTACCTTTGGCTCATCGTAACTTGAGAATGGGTTCACTGATTTCATTCTTTTTTTTCTTAAACTTTTCTAATACTTTGAAAAAGTTTCACATGGAGAGAAAAATTAAGGAAATTGATCAGAAAACTGGATAATTTTAGATAACTCAGCAACGAATTAAAAAAAAAATATACAAAACTGTAACTTCTTCTAACTGCAACTTCTTTTCTTGTTGCAAAACAATTTCGCATGAATTTTTAAAAAATTTATCTTCAAAGTAGTGAAATTGTTATTGACACTCATCGTGCTCCAAATATCAGTTAACAGGAGTTACAGCAAAGGAATATAGCAGGAATTATACCAAAGATGACATATCAGCTAAGAAGTTGACAGTCGTAATTTCTCAGTGCACATAGGCACCACAATTCTACCGTCCTCACCTGAAAACAAGGCTTGTTCTTTTCACAGTCCCCACCTCCGCGAGGGTCTGTCAAACTCTCCGAGAGTATCATTTGTCTTAAAAAACTTTTCAAAGTGCCGTTCGGATTCGGCAAAAAATTTAGGTCCCATTGTATGCGAAGAAATAAACACACACAGCATACATTGTTGAGAAGTTCGTCCTGGTTCACCTCGAGCTGTTGCGCTACTCTACAACTTATAGGCACCACGATCCTATATTAAAATCCGATATTAAAATATGCCAACGCATGAAGTTTCACAACGCTTTTAACTTAGATAATAATACAGCAAATACTTGTAGTTGGCAAAATGACCTCAACAGTATCGAAACAAAGATGGCATTTTGTAATTTTAAATGGGGCTAAAAAGGAGTCAATAAGTCTCATTGAGGCAAGAAAGAGCATCGGAATTGAGTGAAATTACGATTTCTATTTAATTACTTTGACTATTTTTTTATTTTTTGATAAGTTACAAATTTCTAAGCATAGTCTAAGTGATATGGCTTAAGGCCGTCTACCTGATTTTTTAAGTATAATATAAGCTAAAATAAAGGCTTCACTAAAATATTGGTGAAAAGGTTTTTAAATGGCATTTTTGATATATTTTCAAAAATATCGCAAAAATTGTAAAAAAAAAAATTCTTCCGACCATTATGTTTGATGCTATGAGGTAAAAACTATACGAAGATTTCAGAAACCTATGGCAAACTTTGAATAATGAGCAAGTTCTAGATTCTATTCAAGAATAATGATTCTGCTCGAAAGCTTTAAAAATCCCATGTTATCCCACATTGTAAAATGCTGATGGCATTGTTATTTTTTAACATATCGTAAGTACTGCAAACTTCAAAAGGGGCGTGGTCCAACCGCCCCTAATTCAAACTATCAATTTTAAGTGTACGTAAAAATGCATTTATTTTGCTTCAAATTCAATATTTTTGCAAAATCGACCTCTAAAAGGGGCGTGGCTAAAAACTTTACATGAACGAAATTTGGAATAAAGTCTCGTTTAACTACCCTGCTACTTTTTTTGTTTCGTGTTTTCTTAAATTAGGGTCAAGGCCAGTTGAAATTTCGGTTTCCTGGAAAATTTTATGTTTTTCTTCAATTTTGCCTTCAAATGTGGGCGTGGCCCAAAGTCTTGTATGAATAAAATGTAGATCTAAGCGTTTTCTACATTAAATATTAAATAAGCAAAATTTTTTCAATTTGAAGCAAAAATATTGAGTAAATTGCATTTGAAAACTTACCCTTAAAATGGATGCCACGCCCACGGGAGGAGGTCAACCAATTAAATTTTTCTTTTTTGTGTCTTACATTCATTAGGAGATGCCAAATTTCAGCCTTTAAGAACGTCTTACAGTTTTGAAATCTCTGGAGGTAGTTGCACCGATTGTTGGCGTGTCTTTGGGCGGATTTCAGAAATGTTTACACTTTTTCTGCTTCGCACAACGTGGACCTTACGTACGAAATTTCAGCTCCCTAGCTCAACTTAAGGTTTAAAAACATGTGACACAAAGACTGGCGGACGGACTAGACTTTTCTATCTAGGAACAGCACTTAACTTAAAATTGACTCATAAAAATAAATAAATAAATAAATAGAGTGGCGCAACAGTTCGAGGTGAACCAGGGCCAATTTCTCAACAATGTATGCTGTGTGTGTTGATTTCTTCACATACAAGTGGACCTACAATTTTTGCCGAATCCGAACAGCACTTTGAAAAGTTTTTCAAGACAATTGATACTCTCGGAGGTCTTGTCAAACCCTCGCGGAGGTGGGGACCGTGAAAAAGAACAAGTCTTTTTTTTAGGTGACGATGGCAGGGTTCGAACCCAGACCTCTGGCGTAGTAGCACACACACTAACCACTACGCCACGGCACCCCCACATTGACTCATTATTGACACTAAAATTTGACACCGATTTGACATGATGTATGGAGTGGAGACTTCATTTTTGAGTCAATTTTAACACCGCGTGCTTAGAGGGGTCATTACGTTAAGTGTCAAATCGCTTTGAATTCATTTTGCTCTCTTTGTTTTCATTTTGCAGCGTGATCTTGTTGCCTTCGGTTTTTTTTACTTTTTACTTAAAATTAATTATGATAGCTTTGAGTTTGTGATATTATTTTTTTTTTGATTTCATACAATTTTGGTCGCATTGCAAAAATAACAAATGAACATTGAGTCGAAACGTCACTTTGCATATCCAATCAAAGCTACACCCAGCCTCCACCGTCAAATACGACGGTGGCAAAATTTCGAGTTTGGTGTCGACACAGAACTCGAAATTTCGAATTTTGAACGAAAATCACAAGAAACTATAACGGCATTTATAAAACAATTTTAAACAGTCTTAAATCTTAAAAAAAATTTCGCATAGCCCTCTATGTCCTCCATGTCCCTCTATGAACCATTGCAAAAAAAATCCAAGTTAGTCCATTTTCTAAGATTTGAAGAAAAATTAAGGCCGGTCTGAATTTTTAAATTGTTTGGCCCAAATACGATTAAAGCTGTTTAAGTCGATTCACTGAAATTGAATTGATATAAAAATTCTTTTGTGCTATTAATATTTTGTCAACTTAATCTAACAGAAGCACAAACCACTTGAAAAAAAAAATTAAAATCCGAGAGCCATCAAGCCAAAATGTAGTAAAATTTTGAAAACAAAAAACACTTTTGGCTTTTTTTTTTAAATATGAGAGAAAAAGTTATTTTCTTACCATGTTCCTATTTCGAAAAAAAAAATTAAAGGAACTCTGAATTAATCAAAAAATAGTTTTTATAATTGCAAAGCTGAAAATCGGGCTGTCCCCGTCATACACTAAATTGACAGAATTTTAAGCAAGTCCTTTGCACAGAATACGTTTCGAAAATTTCGTTAAAAATATTTAAAAATGAAAGCAACGCAATTTTAAAATGCAACTTAAAATGTGCCATTTGTGTTAAAAATTGTCAGTGGAAGAAAAGAAAAACACATTAACTTATTGAACAGCATTTTACACAAATTAAGTCGACTTCATACTTAATTTTTCTTAATTTACCAATAAAATACTGTGATAAACTGGTACAGTGCAGCACAACAAACGCGGCAAGGGTATTTCTTCTATTACAGAATCCATGTGGTTTTAGCTAAACCCAAAAGACTCCTTCGACGTCTAGCGCAGTTTGCACAGGACTCTTCTTTTTTCGCATATTTATTAATTATACTAGTGAATACGGCGAGGGTTGATTTTATTTCATGTTTGTTGCAACCCAAAAAAAGAAGATATCTACCAGAACCTCCTATTATCTTAGATTAGATGTTAAAAGCAGGCATTGTTCTGGTGTTGACTTCAGTCACGAATTTTGTAAGAAACGCTTCCGGGAGTGAAGTTTTTCGCTTTGTTATTAAAACATCAGTTTATTGTAGCATCGGCTTGATTGATACTTTCTTAAGCGTGGTGTTCTATAACGCAGTTCAATGACTCGTCTTGCAGTTGCAGGCAGGTATCTGCGTATGATTAGTTTTGGACAGCTATTTTTGACGCATATTTGCTCCGATAAAAATAAGTTTGATAATGACCCGAAGTATTACCATCCATTTAGTAAATATTTAAGTCCTTTGAATTCATGTGTACTTACTAAATATTTGGGTAGAAGAGGGTAAACATAGATTTCACTTAAAGGGGTTGGACGTTTTTTCTCACTTCTTTTCTTTTCTTCAATGTGGCATTGCAATTAATTTATTTGCCCCAGCAACGTGTCTTAGAATTGTCGTTTTATTTTTACCCTTCCGCTGCTGATCATGTCCCCCTTTTTTCCCTAGTTTAAAGGGTTTAATTGGACGTTTTATCAAGAGATTATCCGTGTAATTTGTTGATATTTGTTACGTCAAACCATAAAAACCAATTAGACACCAAACACCTACTTACTGAGGTATTTAATTCCATCACACTGTTCCAACAAGAAGAACATAAGACGAATGCGGCAAGAACGTAGAAGTGTTCCACAGATGAAACCCGATAATTGCACGAAATGATTAATGTAATTTAAGACCGCAGCTTAATCATATAATTTGTGCTTATAGGTGCCCAGGCTAAAAGAAAACGAAAAAAAGTAAAAAAAATGTAGAAGGTTGGTTTGACGGCAGAGAGCCACGGTGAAATAAAGTATGAAGTCTAATTAGGCTTTAAGTGTGCTCTGATTCTTTTGTTGGGTATTTAATTAATTTATTTCCTCGTTCCTCGGAATTTCTTGTGCAGTGAAATACCTTTTAAAAAGCCTCACTGTTGGTTCAGGCGTTTATGCTGAACTCGAGAACTGCACTGTTGATTTTTCGAAATGATTAGTGGTCATAATCCATAATCCACAGCAGGATTTACAGCTATTATGCATCCCTTTGAGATAAATCCAGGTTTATTTAAATACTTCATTTTAATAAAAAATACATGCAACCCGTCGCATAGAAAATTTAAAACATTGCATGTCCTGTTACAAGGTGCAACAGTGGCCAACTGCAAAAAGAATCCTATTCCAATTCCGGCGACGACGTAATAAATCTTCAACTCGTGCAGCAAGCTTCTATGTTCTATCCCTCGAAGAGGTGGTGCTTCAAATTTATCAAGCATAACTCGCTGTGAACACTTTTTTGTTTTGCAAATTCTCAAAAAGATTTATAGCGAACGGAAGAGTAAGTAAAACGATAAAAAACAAGGAAGTGGAGGAGCTTAGAATTCTATTCGCGCTACATATCAGCACTTTGCAAGTGCGCATTAAAAGTACTTTGGGTGCTGTGCGCCACGAATAAATTTGTACCAATTAATTAATTGAATCTTAAAAAAAGGCAATTTGTTGCCTGTGTACAGGCCCTTTTTTCTGATGTGCGTCTGTAGAGTACTGTTTTCGAAATGATAAAGAGCTGCCATGGCTTCTCGATATTCTGATCTTGTGGATGAAAAGATTGGAAATGGAGCCGATTGGTGGAGGTGGAGGGATTGCCGTAGATTCTAATTGCCAAACAAACAAACGCGTGTAGCTAAGTAAGTACTGATCGATACCAGTGTTGTCAAAGTGTGGGACTTTCAACGAATTTGTGGAACTTCTTTTCGAATAGAAAAAATTAATTCAACCAAATTTCTCTACTTAACGACAATATAAAATAATTAAGCTTTATCAATAAACACTTTGAAGATAAAATAAAAAAGCTTAAGCCCCAAATACTTTGTATAGACCCCGCCTCCGACCCATACCAAATTCTCGTTTTAATTGTTTTTTTTTAGGGTTTGGCAACCCTTTTTGTGAGATGTTGATTCACATCTCACGAGCGGAAACAGATCGTGGGAGAACATTCCACATTCTTGTTGTACGGCTTAGGAAAGAAACTTCTAAACTCTAACTTTGGCTCGAACGTAAACTAATGTACATTCGATCTATGGCGATTGACGAGTATTACGCTTGTCAAAATTGTTAGTTTTTCGGAAGTTTGGCTTCAACAGGGTAGCCGCATGCCCCTTTACGTATGCAAACTTTGCTATCAAATACGTATGCAAAATAGCTATCACAGAAGATGGAGAAAGTGCCGAGCGTTATTTTATTCCGTCGAAAGGAAAAACAGGTCTTTTGTCGGGGTCAAGAATACTTTGGAGGATTTAGTGGTGACGCTTTTATAAAATTCATTTAAGCTTAAGAAGATGTTCTTCCAGAGTTTCATCAAAATTTTACATAAGTCAATAGGTAAGATAAGGTAAGGTAAGATAGTAAAAAACTTTTCTATGAGGCAGATAACTATTTTTGAAAACTTGGTTAAATTCGTTGTTTTTCAGTGTTTTAGAAAATTCATAAAAATAAACAAATGCACAAAACTTAAGTAACCTGTCATGTTCATTTTCTTTGTTTTGGTTTGTTTTCCATCTTTTCAAATTTAGGTATTCTATGGGTTTTTTAAGCCGGGAGCTAGGACTATCAGTCGTATCATCAATTAGAAACAACAGCTTTGCTCAAAATTTGCATGCTAACGAAGATTCGGCGATTAGTTCTAAAACAGACCCAATCGAAGCATGTCAATTTAACTTAAACAATAAGGGGAAAAATTTGCCTTTGCTCCGAAACCCAGTACAACAAATTTATCTTATTCGAACGATGCATGTAGATGCTGCACTTAAGTTGAGTCGCACACCTTAAGAAAAATCGTGTCGAAATCGATATCAGGCTCAGAGGAACGTAATGGCTTATCGGAACTACTTAGGGCCGGGTTTTCGGTGCTGGGTTAAGCCCACCTTAAACCAAGATCTGTTAATCCCGGAACAAAACAAATCTAGAGTTAACCGAGTGGACAGTTTTTCAGTGCAGAGTTAACTCCGTCAGTTTGGGTACCAGGCCATAGTGACTTTATCGGGAATGAAAAGGCTGACGAGCTCGCGGAATATGGCTCACATCTATGTATTACTACAGCGGACATAAGAACCCATCCTCCGCTCTCCTTTATAGCAGGCGAAATGTCTACGACCATACACAACATAGCCCAAAACAGATGGGAAAATTTGCAAAGCTGTGGCCACACAAAGGCGCTATGGCCATCTATAGATGGCACCAATTAAAAAAAGCTTAAAGCATTGAATAGGCCATCACTGGCAATAGCCACAAGAGTGATAACAGGCCATAACCTGTTGGGAAAACACTCAGATAAACTGGGAATAACTAACACCAACTACATTTGCAAGGGATGTTATGATCCAGAAGCAGAAGAAGATGTAAAACACCTCCTCTGCCAGTGTCCATGTGGCAGCAGACAGCATTTTCGACTTCTGGGCCAATACTTCTTCCAGGAACTGAACAAGCTTGCAAGTACAGCGGTGGCGAATATTGTAAAGTTCAGCAGAATGTCCGGCTGGGACAAGTTTCTCTTCAAAGCTCAGGATACTTCAACTGACTAACTATCATAGTTAAATTTAATTCTTTATTCCTTTCAGGTTGTCTCCATGGGGTGACGCTAAGGGCCCTCGTAGGCCTATGCGAGCTGGTTGCTTCTGCTGCCAGCAACCCTACCTAACCTAACCTAACTCCCTCAGTAAAGTCGCCAAAATCTTCAACTCTCAAAACTAGTGACTCTTCCAGCTCTTACATCACATAGAAAAAAAACAGAAAAAGAAGTTCGAGTATTTTCAGATATGTCATTTTGAAAAGAACCACGCAAAGCCATTGCCATTTCTCAAATAAAAAACATTCAAAGAAGGTCATTCAGGTCACCAGAGTTGATCCCAGATTAACACACCAAAGTGGGGAGTTAAGCCGAGATTAATCCCGGATCAATAATCACTGAAAAATTAATTTCTGGGGTTAATCCCAGTTTAACTCGGAAACTCGAATGATCTCGAATTGAAAAACTGGCCCTTAGAGGACTGCGGAAGTACTGCCTTAAGGAGAGAATCTGACGGTTTCAACAAAAGCCCTGAATTCTCCGAGATAGTGGGTAAATTGCTTCCAGTATGCTTCCAAACCATTGTCCAAACCAATCCGAACCGAACTGGCTTGGTACAACAAAAAAATGGAGTGCGCCCCGGTTCTAAGCCGTTCTTGGCCGTTTCATTGAACTTTCTGGTTTTGTTTTGATCACTTAACTCTTCGATCTCCCTTGGTTGCGAGACTGCGTAGGGCGTAGGCTCCTTTTTATTCTGCACAAATGAGTTTTCTTCTTCCTTCGTTTGACTCAATACTCCTTCCTCGCTGCCTTCCTTTACGCTGCAAGTTTATTCTAATGGTATCACGGAAGCGGAACTGCTGGTAAGTAAAGCGGAGAGTGCCATTAAGGTAAAACTCAAGCGCTCTCTGTAGGCTCTGCCTCCTTCTGGTGGGCTAATGGGCTATACAAAAAATTTGGGAAACCTAAAAATGTAGAATGACCCATAATTTTTGTAAAACTATATTTCGCAAAAAGACCCAAAATTGGATGAAAGATCACCCAAGAATGTCAGAATAAAGATCGCTTAAATGCCGAAACGTAAGGAAAAGTAAAAAAAAAAGCCCTAAGTAGAGAGGCTGTAGAGACATAATTCCCCCATAGAATACATATTCCTCTGTAAGATCCATGGAACTTATATGCGAACAGTGGAATATGTATGGGGAAAAGCGGGACAAGAGCGAAAAATCAACGAAATTTATTTTTGAAATTTATTATTCTTTCGACTTTTTCGTCCGCTAAGATTTCAATTCAAGTCTACGATCTTTCGCATAGCTCAACATTAGCTGGTTCGCAGCTACTAGGTCTTGCGTCGACGAGCACATGGTCTGTTTGGTGGCGTTGAAGCGAGGCTGTTGGATCGGGTTGGGGTCAAAACTCTTTTTAAACTAAATTCTAATTTTAAAATTATGCTTTTTTAAAAACCTGTTTTCCTAATTCTTCTTTTAAAATTCTACATACACATTTTGTAAAAGGACGCTTATCCTCTAAGGGCCGCGGAGCTAGGGTGGTCTGAATGGTCTTTCCATCGTTCTCGATCATCCGTCACTAACTCAAGAGACTCAGGTGCAATACCCGGGCGGGACTCGGAGAGAATTCTTCTTTTCAAAATGCTGCTTTTTGTAATTCTGTTTTCCTTAATTTTGGAAATGCAAATTTGACAAAGCCGGCGGCGTGCCGGCTTGCTTAACTTCAAAAAATTCAAAATGTTGGCTAAAAAAGCAGAATAAGCTGAATTTTATGGCCTGTGTCAGAATTTTGAAAAGCAGAATAAACTTCCTTGTTTTATACAGGGTGATTTGGTAATAGGTCGTATTCCCGTAATAGGGGACGTCAAAATAAATAAATTTTGTTATGTAACATTTTTTTTCAAAACCTAACGGTTTTTGAGTTATTCTACGTTTTTGACCATTTTTCCGAATTATGAATAACTATGATGTAGTCTGACAGCAAAAATAAAAAAAAATTGAGTCGGACCAGAATTTTTTTTACGTATTTTTAAATGGTCAAAAACGTGATTTTTCTGAAAAACCATTAAATCTCGAATAACTCAAAAACCGTTAGGTCTTGAAAAAATGCTACATAACAAAATCTATTTCTTTTGACCTTCCCTATCACCCCTTAATGGGAATACGACCTAAAGCAAATCACCCTGTATTTAAGCAACCAAAAAACAGTCTTGGCTTGAACCAATTCGGATTGAAATAAAGTTGACGACTTTATCTGATCAGAGCAAAAATTCCGATCGTACTTACATTTCTTTTTTTGGGGTAAATCTACTCTGATGTGTAGGTACTATAACTTCGAGTAACGCCAAAGTCTAAGCGCTTAAGGTTTTTAATAAATTTTAATTTTCTGATGGTGGGAAGCAGATTAAGACTGTCTCACATCATTAAATTTTTGAACAATATTTTTGTGTTAAAAAACAACGTTTATTTTACACGAAATGCATTTGGCCTTGCTCTAAGGGTTACTGCTTTAGAAAATCAACGAAGTTGATTGAAAGAATATGTAATTGAAGTTTATGCAGCTTAACCGTGGGAACTATCAACGAATAAAGAGAATTATGCATAAGGTAAAGTAAAGGTGCAGTAAAGAAGCCAAACTCACATTAATAATCTACGATAACAAACGTTGTAGGGTTATAATTGAAGAGGCAATAAAGATTTTAACTGTTTTATGTAGGAAATATAGAAGAAAAACCTTTTGAGCTACGAGAAATGCGGATCAGTAAAAGAGAGTTCGGGTCCTTATGGCTGCTGAAAAGTATACGCAAATTCAATAAGGGCCGCTTGAAAAATTCACCTAAAATTCAACTAACTCGCTAAAAAAAACTTTTTAGTTGGATTGCTCGCTTTAGGGGTTAAACGAGTTTCAACTGGATGTAAATACGTACGATCACCTCCTTTCAATCTTTAATCTTGCTTCGAAATATCGCTCGTAATCAAGAGAATGTTTCCTAAAGACTCATTTCGTCGGCACAGGCCCGATTACACAAAACACTGAAGAACAAGGTGTTTTCAAATGATTACCTAACATGTGAGTTCAAACAAAAATATAGAGCACGGGCCCTGATCAGACACAAGGGCACTGATCACACTAATCAGATATTTATAACATCGAACTGTAACGGCTGTACAGCCACACCGACCTAGCCGGAAGAGTCAAAATAAAAAGGCCACGATGGCTGGGTCATCTAGAGCGCATGGACACCAACGCCCCGGTCACGAAAATCTTCGAATCCACTCCGCAACGACGGTGTTGTAGAGAAGCATCGAGACTCAAGAGGCGCGCGCAAGTGGGAGGGAACCTCGGCTAACTTCGCGTGCGAAACTGGAGACAGCTGGCTGGCGAACCTTGTTGGCTGAGGCCCAGGTCCGTCCCGGACTGGAGCACCACCTTAAGTAAGTAGGCAACTAAAAGTTACAAACTACTCAAACTTAATATGCTCCCTAAATTATCTGTCGGATGTGTTATAAGAACATCAATCAACCGTATTTAATTAATTTATCGATTTTGCATGCTAAGCGATCAATTTATCACAATAAAACGACAATTGTTTAAAGTAAAAAATCTTTTTTTTTAAGTTCCAAAAAATTTCAGCGGTTATCCTTCCTGCCTTAGCTCGTATCAGGTGGCGGATCTTATGCCTAAGCTAAGGTGTCTGCATGATAGTAAAATGCACCAGTTGTTGTGTGTGGTGAGTGCTCTAAGCTACTTAAAATATCATTTTTTCCATACAAAATGTATGACTTTTCACGCAAATTCAATAAGGACCGCTTGAAAAATTTACTTAGAATTCAACTAACTTTCTCTAAAAAAACTTTTTGGTTGGATTGCTCGCTTTAAGGGTTAAACGAGTTTCAACTGGATTACTTAATGATACGATCATATTCTTTAAATCTTTAATCTTGCTTCGAAATATCGCTCGTAATCTAGAGAATGCTCCCGATAAGGACTCAATTCGGGGGCAAATCAATCAACCCTCGCAGTTCTTGTAAAGATGATGATGTTTGTTTTTGGATAGAAGAAAAAATTAATCAGTGCCAAATTCTTCCTGTTGGGCAAATCAACATGCTTCTACTAATGATCATGCACTTAACGCTAGTAGCATGAAATTAGGCAAACTAACAACACGGGCAAATTGCCATTCCGTTTGAGCACAGATTGTGCCGCATGTAAAATATATGCGACGACGCTGTTCGAATTCATGAAATCACAAAAAATATGTGCGTTGTTTTTATGAAATTGATCGTCGCATGTTGTTCCAAATCACCGCGATCATTCTGCATTCTGGTTTATGCAGGAAGTTTGATTGTTTAAATTTTTTATGGGATGAAGGATTCGCGTAGACTCACATGTGCATGCGACTCTTACACACATGTGTGCACAACATGCGAACTGCAGACTGAAGTATGTGTTAATAAAAAGTTTTTAAAAGCATAGTTTGGAAGCACCAATCAAACTGTTATTGTATTTAAAGTTATAAGAAAATTATAGCACGAGATCTTCTATCATTTAAAGAGCTTGCGTTACTCTATAGCTGCAAATTGAAAATGTGGTCTTATGAAATTTTCTTTACCCAACAAAGCTTGTGCCATTAAGCAACTATGTCTGCGCAGATACCCAAATAGAAAATGTTTCTTGTTTATAAATTAACCTGTCACTGGCATTAGCTTTCGAAGCCTGAAAAACTAAACCAATAAACCAATTGGGTGTCTGTCTCTGAAATTCAAATTTATTACTATTCGAAGTTCGATTGCCAATAATAGAAGATACAACGATTCGTCGGACATTTGCTGTGCCACTTCTACATCGGTACCAATAAATCTCCCTTTTCAACGTCTAATGTCCGAATATATGGGGCATCTGTGATACAATCTGTGTTTCAATATTTCGGCGAAAATCACAAGAACCCATCAACTCCGCACAAAGGAAAACACTTTCGGCTCCTAGGCGCTCTGTGAACGAAACGTCAGAGATCATTGCCCTGGGGGCCGCAGGTTATATGCAGCGAATTAGGTACGAGTAAATTCCGTCGGATAGTTTATCTATCAGGAAACATTTTCCAGTGCGAACTTTGTCCTCCATATACCAGACTTGAAAATGCCAAATGAGCTTTTAGCAAAAGGGAGGCAGAAACTTGGATAAGACCAGGTACACTGTGTGAGATGGACCACACTAAGTAGGTAGTTGTTTCGTCGTCCGGGCCTACCCACCCGGTGGGCATGCAGCAGTTAAAGTTTCAAGTTGAGTATGCGAAAATCGAAATCAATGATTTTATGTTCCTCTGCATTGTTTCTCCGCAGGGCAATATGCGCATACGTTCAAATCGTTTAAGAGGGATTTCTAAGTTTAGCCTTCGAAACATGTATCCGCAGTTATAAAGGAGAAGTTTATTTTAAGAATTTGTCGAGTTTGCTTCAAACAAGTTATTGCCTTAATCCATTTAATGCATTGCATGGCAGAGCTGCGGGTTCTAATCCTTAAAAAAAAAACTAATGGGGTCCTGTCGTAAAATTCACGTTTTCCATAAATTTAGTTCTTAACCTCACTGTAGCACCACTTAGCTGCATTATCAATTGCAGGGAAGTAACTCTGCGAGCCACATTTTTAGATTTGTTTCCCGCTATTCATAGTCCAATGGCTGAAGTTAAAAACTAAAAAATCTCAACCATCATCATCATCTCGTGAGTGAATAGAAAAACCTGAAATGGAATTCGATTATTCATTCCGTTTGCTGCGAAGTAAAAATCTTTTCGCCGAGATTCTTTTGCTCCTTTATGCTACATTCTCTGATTTCGCTTGTGTGATGGTTTTTTGCAAATCTTTTTATTCGCGTTTTATTATCGCAGACGACCTCTTGCCCAAAGAGTTTGTGGCGACCTTAAAACGATACACGACGAGTGTGTGTTGGAGACTTATTCTGCTTGGGGCTATAAATCAGAAATCAAATTGAAGTGAAAATAGAAGCCAAAACCACTGGATACCGCCCCATAGCCATAGCAACCTGAACAGAGTAATCCCATATCCTGTGATGGGAGGGTAAGTCTAGAGGGGCAGTCAAAAGAGCGAACTTGTTTTGGTTCTTTTAGTTTCTTACGAACCATAATTTCCCTGTTCGTTCATTTGGAGGGTTATGGAATGAAATGATTTTTATGAATTAATTCTAACGAAAGTTGACGTGAACTCCAGCTAACCGTTTTAGTTGATCAGAGGGATCATATTTACGCAGAGGAATTCAGAGTAAAGTTAAAAAAACTAGCGACCTTCAACCGTTAAGCTACCGGTATGGACACAATTTATTCTCTTTTAAAATTTTGCTGTTCAATGGTTTGGCTTTTCTTGTTAACCTGTGTAAATGGGCAAGAAAAATAGTCCGAACTATGTGCGAATAGTCCGTAAAACGTTAAAACGCTTGAGATTTAGCATCTACATCTAATTGTAAGATATATCATGCACATATATAATTATGCATATATAACGGTTTAGTCACAGTTTGATGGGAAAGTGGATTGAACTTTTCTCAGTACTTATTTTGAGAAGTTTTGTAAAACGTAAGTCTAGGAAATTCCGATCTTAAAGAAAACGCTCGAATTTTTTTTTATTTTTGAAATATTGAAAAGTTTTTGAGAAAGAAGAGTTAAAAATGGATGACGTTTTACATAGTGTCTAAAATCGTAACTATTGAACCACGTGGAAACCTACGTGGAAAAAGCCGTTATTAAACACGCGTATCTACCAACCCCAAGCGAGCCAAGTTCTCCAGTCATATTTTTCTGAGAGAGTTTTAATATTGTTCTAATACTTGAGACTAAAAAATCTCAAAAATGCAGAAAAAACATGTGTCCACTCTTATTTCCGGTATTGTTTGGAGAAATCATATGAAAATTGTCCAAAATTTCACAAAAACATGTTTTTTCAAGTTTCTAGTATCTCTTTTATTTTAATTGTATTGAAACATATTTAAGGTTCGCCTTTCGGTTAAAAACGTTTTAAAATTGCTTCAAACCTCAATTTATTAAGCTAATATAAGTTTTAAGGCTTTCGCGGTTGTTAATTGACATGACAAAAAACTTTTCGGATTAACCGCGTTAATATATATTTTAATGAGTACAATACTAGACTCACCCGAAACTTATTAAGCTAGTTTAAACAAAAGAAATAAAACAAATGGGAAAGGGCAACAGTGCGACTTGGTTTCAAAAAAGTGGGCGGGATAAAAAATTTAACCTTCCGGTGCTATATGCAATGCGATTATATAAATTTTGGACTAAAAACCCTGCCATTTGACTAAAAAATGCACATTTTTATGACCCCCAAAAGAGGGTGCAGACATACATAATATAAAAAAATGTTTTTTTTTTGTAATATATTTTTTCACATTTCATATTTTAAAAAAAGTCGAATGTTAATTTAATAAAAATAGGCATGGTCATTGTTGTGGTAAATTTTTTTTCTTGTGACTTAAAGACAATTCCAAGGTTGTGCCTCACATTTAAATTGATCTTCTGACGCTATTTAACATAGTTAAAATTTGATTTAAGTGTTTTTTTTTTTACTTCACACATAGGGTTGTAGTGGGCCTGTCTGTAGACGAGTTCGACTTATTTGCAAACTTGATCTGGTCCAATGAACTTCCAGCTTTGCTACAAGGTTTCAGCTCTCTAGCTTAAAATTTAAGGCCTAAAAGTTGTTAACATACGGACAGATGGATGGACGGGAAAACATGGCTTAGTTAATCAATTCTTCCGCCGTTCTCGATCATATCTCTAGACTAGAAAGGTCTTGGGGTCTACGGCGATTATTTCCCATCGTTACAAACTATGCTTTTAACTTAATGTAACTTGTAACTTAATATACCCTGGGTATGGTATAAACAGCATGTTTTAGCGTTTTCTCAGAAATCCATGTCCGCAGAATTTAAGAAAGCTAGCAAATGCTAGCGCAGGTTGTTGTTATATTCAACAAGTGAGTAAGAGCAAGAGTTCGTATATGACAAACTTTTATATACCAGACCCTATATACCGTGTGACATCAAATCTTCAAAATTTTTGTCCTGAATTCAAATATTTTTTGTATAGGCCACTCCCCCAAAAATTGTCCTGGTCTAAAACTTTAAATCAATTAATTGTAATTTCGTTAGAGTCATGACAAAATGTGTTAAAACTGAAAATTTATTCGGAAAAAATCCGCTTTTTTCCTAAAAACGCCCCCTAAAAGTCGGCGGAGCTCAAAATTTGTATGAAGCAAACTTAGAAAACCATAAGGCATTTTGAAAGAAAATTTGAAATAAAGGTTGTCTAACATTGAAGTCAGTAGTGGGCGTGCGTGGCCGTTGGCGGATTTAACAAGTTTTTACGCTTTGTCTGTACAAAATAAGAACCAAAATACCCTCCAAGTTTGAGCGTTCTAGCTTAATTTCAAAGACCTAAAAACTTTGCAAATACGGACAGACGAACAGATGGACGGACATAGCTTAATCGATTCACCTGTCGGTCTCGATCATATCTTTAAAAGGTCTTAGGTGTCTACGGTTATTATTTATCTGTGTTACAAGCTATGCATTAAAATTTATATACACTGGGTCGGGTATAAAAAAGGTAATACAAAATTTCGAAATTGCTGTTTATAGATTTGAAATTTAAAAATTTGCAAAAAAAACGCGAAGAAAACGTATTTAGTCATCCTTTAAGAGTAACGAAACTTGAAAATCGCCCAATATAGAAACAGCAAGACTACAAGCAAACTACGAAAAAATATGGAAAATAATCTAAAACATACTCGGAAATAATTTAACACAAGCTAGGACAGGTTCAAACTTGAGGGTATTTATTTTTAAAATCTGATCACAGAGTTTTTAAATAACGGTGAACATAACGAGTTTTTAACTAAGCTGTTTTTTAAAATTGTTATAGAAATAAAACAACATTTTTATTAAATTGGAAAAAAATTGTATATACGAGTTTGACTCAACTCTTGCTTAAAAGTTTCACTTTCCCGATATCCGATGAGGTCAAATATTTGGCAGTAATCCTTTGGTCTAAGCATGTTAAATCAAAAACCGAAAAAGAACTGTCAACTTTCTGACAGTGTAGAGGCGCTTTTGGCAAGACATGGGGCCTATCTCCGAAAAGGGCCCTTTGGAACTAACTATACGGCCATCGTAAGACCACTCCTCTCATATGCATCGGTTGTTTGGTGGAAAAGGGGTTTGTGGAAACGTGCTACTGCCTCTTTTGCCAAACCCCAAAAAACGGCTTGTCTTGGCTGCAAATCGGCCTTCGCCAGCACGCCGGGCTTTACTCTAGATGCTCTGATGAACCTCTCTCGCCTTGATATATTTATCACGGGGTGTACGCTGAAAACCATCTTGCGCTTCAAGAGATGTGGCTTTTGGTTTTACACGCATTGGAATTTTGAAGAACTTGTGCGAGAATCGACCTTCGACCCTGTCATATGACGCAATGACACTAAAAAACCTTTTGCGACAAAGCTACCACGTCGACTTTTTTTAGGCAACGATATGGCTTCGGTCAGACTCTGAGCCGGAGAAGGAATGCCATCGTACTTTCACAGATGGCTCCAAACCTGAGAGCTTGTGTGGAAAGCGGGAACATTAGACTCCACTCCCCTTAAGTAAATATGCGTCTGTCTTCCAAGCGGAGATTTTCGCTATCCTAAGACTGGATATGTTAAAAAACATATGAAAAAAGCATGCGTATGAAACGCATATGTTTCTAGCCCTAACATGCGGAGGGCTAGAAACATATGCGTTTGTCGTCACGTCAACCCTCTTACTTCGACTAAGATAGCGCTCGAACTCAAGAATTCTTTGAATTAAAGCAGAAGGCTAAATACAGTGAATCTGGTTCGGGTTCCAGTATGTATTGGTATCCAGGGAAATAAGATCTTTGATGAACTCGCTCGACAAGGTTCGGAAAAGGTTTTCTCAGGACCCGAACCTGCGCTAGGTCTGTCTGAAAACTGTTGCCACGTCTGCCATTGATACTTGAGTTTCTCGTGAAACCATGGCTCGTTGGCGTGACTGTGATGTGTGCAGACAGACCTAACGCTTTCGCCCGAGCATCTGTAAGGGGTCTGCGTCTTTCATTCTATCTCTAAAGAGAATCGAATGCAGACTTTTTGCAGGCGTCCTTACGGGCCACCAACGACTGACCTTTTGCGAAAAACTTGAATGTGTTAGGTTTGAGCGAATCCACCACCTGACCTGCCTATAGAAAGGACGACAATACAGCGGAACACTTTCTTTGTAGTGCCCAGCATTTTTTCGCATAAGGAGACGGCTCTTTGGGGCTCAAGTCTTTCTTTGAAAGACGGGTAAACTAATCACATTAAGGTAAGGTGTTTGCATGGTAGTACAATGGACCAGTAGTTGTGTCTGAGTGCTCCATCGGAAGTAGCAACCTCCGAAAAAAACGCGAGTTCGATACTCACACCAAATTTGATCACAATGGTTATTTCTTGTCCTCAAGATTCCAAAATATCTAAAAAAAAAAGTCGCAAGTTTTCTAGCCGGAACCTGAATTTCGGACATCTGCACCTTGGAACTTGCATTCAAAGTTCGTTTTTAATAACTAAAAAAATAAATATTAATTAAATTTAATTTTTGCATAAAAAGTGTTACTTTTTGGTTGAAAATCTCTTTCATTGTCGAATTGTTGAAAAAATTGTGTTTTGTTCAAAATTGTGTTCCACGTTATCAAAACACTGTTTGTTATCGAATATGTAATCCGAAAGACAAAGCAGTCAGAGGTTTCTTTGTGGTAGTTTGAGTTTCAAAGAGTAAAAAGGTTGTAAGATTCTCAAGGAATTGCAGCTGTTACCAAAAGGAGTTTTATTTTATTAATGTTTTTGTTGTGTTTTTTGTATAGTGAGGTAAGAAAAGACAGGGTGAATCGCATTGCACTTTGGCGGTGTGTGTTCTCTGTCATTTAAGACACACTATACTTTATGTGGGTTAAGAAACCTATACAGATTTATTTCAGAAAAGAAGGGTAATGGCTTTAATCTCAGCCACAGCTCCATGACCATTCGATGTTATAACATAATTACCCCAGAAAGCCGACCAAAAACTTTGCACTCCCAAAAACTTTGTTGAATCGACTTCGTTCTTTTGAGTCTTGAATCAAAAAGTGTCGTGACATCGTTTAAATTACTTCGAGTTTATATTCCAAGATTCATTCATTACTCTCGAGATGAAATCTCATTTATCAATGCAACTGGATAAACTTGAACCCGATAATCTGTTCGCACATTGCCGTGCGCTTAGTATAAAATTAAAACTGTTACCGTATACACGGTATTGACAGCCTCGTCAGGTGCCGGTTTTTTGTTCTTCTACCTTTGTATGCAATTTAATACTGCCTTGCAATAAGAAGTGAACAATCAATTAAGTGATTAAGTAATCAACAAGCAATAAGAAATCAAAGTGTGAATCAATTAAATCGACAATAATTCAATTACACAGTCGTTTTGTTTTGATGAATAATTTTCGCCTTTACCCAAAGCATTTCGACCTAAGCTTTAGGAAATTTAAACGAATCAAAATTGTAATATGTATTAATCAAGCAAAATGGGTACAAGACGCATTTAGTGAGTTTCATTTTATCTCAACAAGTCAACGTGATGCGTCAATGCATCGAAATACTTTTTTTTTTCGTCGCCATCAACGATACGTTCGGTTAGCTTTTCCGTGGGCACTTAATATTTCTCTTGAAAGAATTTAAAGTTGTTTTTCAAACGTAAAAAAGAAAATAACCAATATCCATGCACCTTTTTTATTCAATTATGTAAGTTTTCGATTATCGGTAAAATTATAATCCGATGACTGTCACAAATAATGTCGTTTAAAAAAGTTGAAATCGATTTGCTATTTAATCATCCCTAAACTCCCAACAAATTTTCGACACTATCCTCAATCCGATTGGATGGAAAAAAACACTGACAAAAATATCGATTTAAACTTAAATTTAGCAATTTTTCACCCAGCTCCGAGAAGCTGCAGACATTTTTGTCATCCTCCAGCAATTTAAAACGTATCGATGGTCTTGCACTCGAATGTTATCATCGGTGATACTGCAGATATTGCATTTCCACCATCGGCTATGACGTTTTGTAAATACAAAAAAAAGAACGGAGAAACATTACATTCAACTCTCGGAGACACACACAATGTATTCTGTGCATCTATGAATAGGTATTGTGAGATTTTTTCCCCGTTGTTGTGTCAATTCCATTTGGAACACAGCAGCATCCGCAGTTTGATTATTAAATACGTGATTTAGCACGTTCTAATCGTGATTCTATATACGTGATTGTGCAAATGCTACGATATGTATCGCTGTGCACTGGAGTATTTAATATTGTTTAGCTTTTGAAAAGAAAATGTAGGATTCTGCGGAATAAATTGACAAGGGATGTCTT
Source organism: Neoascia interrupta (assembly GCA_947623515.1). Taxonomy (NCBI): domain Eukaryota; kingdom Metazoa; phylum Arthropoda; class Insecta; order Diptera; family Syrphidae; genus Neoascia; species Neoascia interrupta. Next base: position 135,918,577 of record OX392463.1, read on the forward strand.
TTATTATAATATTTAGAACACGTTGGGGCACATTCAATTGCAGCACACTTTTTGTATGGCTTCTACAGATTGGTTACTGAAATACCCAATTTGAATTTGAACTAACTGGGGTAGAAAGTTTTTGAAACATTGTAAATCATTGGATGGTATCGTGTCTTTCAAACGCATTGATTTTGATTTTATTAAATTCTCTTGCGAAATGCATCAGAAATTAAACACAAAAACAGTGACCCGAGACTTTGAAAGAAACAAACTTTGTCTATAACATAATCTATTTCAGCACCAAGTTAAATTTTGGGTGGAATAAAGTTTAAGCTTGTCAAAATCTACAAGGCAGAAGAGACTCAGGTGCTGAATACAAGAAATAGATTTTGTAAGCTTGTTGCGTTCTGAAGGAAGCATAATAAATGGGCGACATTATAAATGGAAGATATTAGAAGTCCTTAGTTACAAGTTATGTCTTAGAGCACCAAATTACAAAAACCACTGAGTAAAACCAGAAGAAGCTACACTAAGGGTATACCTAAGGGTACACTATCCGCTTAGGGTTAATTATGCTTTTATAATAATTTGGTGATGATTCGAGGCTAGAAAAAAATATTAGTCAATGTCCACTGTGGGTTGGTATCCTGTACAAGATGATAAGGTTTTTCTAAGCTATATTTATCTTTCCAGGACAAGCTTCGATTTTATGACAGGTGAATCAGGTGCCTTGTTGCTGGGATGTCCAAGATGAACATAAATATTGTTGAATTCCTCGTGTGTAGGAAAGATTTATTCTAAGATGGCAAGGACGTCAGCCTGGAAAATAAAAAAGCTATTGTCAAAGCAAATTGTAAAGTTCGCTTAAGCGAAGATTCTAGATCTAGCCCCTACTGTTTCCATTTTAAAACCTTCTATGTACCCGAAGAGAAATAAACTTAATGGAATTGGTTTGATTTTGTTAATATAGACAAGTCTAAATGCTTTTATGAATAAGTGTTTTTCGCTGGCTAAATAACGAACGAGTAGCCAGTATATAATCTCTTAGAGCCCAATTGTTGCCGCGGACGACAGATTCATAGGGATCTGGTAACACTGTTTACGGTGCGTTCTATCGTGGGGGCTTGCGTAGAAGATCTAACCTCCTCCGAAGCCAAACGGGGTGATAGTCGTATTTTTTAGGTTTACAGAGGCCTTATTTGTGTCTATTATTTCTGAAACAATATTTATTGAATTTGCCACTTGCCATGACTGCTACATCATTGGCAAATCTTAAAGCAGTATTGCCTTAGCGTAGATTTTTTTGATGTTTTATAATATGCTCGTGATCAAGAGGTTATGAGAGTACAGTTAATGCATAGCACATCGCGAGCGGAAAGAATTTGGGGATAGGAAAGATAGAAGAAGAAAGTGATTCTGGATCCAACACAAACGGTGATGAGCCAAACATAAAACGTCTGCACAGATACACCAAAGCTTACCCCTGCAAGTGTTATGCCTTTAAGGAGAAAAGCTATAGCATGACCAGCAGAATATTTCATATAAACATCTGGCATGCATCTTATTCTTGTCCATTCTATTTGCATAAGAAGAGAAAAAAGAAAAGAAGAGAAAAAGGTGTTTTGTATTCGGTGTTGTATATCTGGTGACCATTCTCCTATCCTCCACTTGGAGAGGCGCCCAATCGGGGACCAGTAACCCCCCCAGCAATGCCAGAAAGGCTCGTGTATATCGTCATAGACAAGGAACCATTCTTAAGAACACCCCGTGACGTTAATGCCGAAATTCCCTCATCATCGAAGCGGGTTTGGAGGGCTTTGCGAACAATGTGTCCTAATCATCGAAGAATTGATCGTTACACTTGGAGAAGTATCTGCTCAACATTAAGATTCCAACGAATACTGACGTTTCTCACTATATCCCTTAGAGTAACATAAGCATCGAACAAATCTCATTTTGGCTGTTTGTACCTGTGACGTATGTAATTCTTTCGGTCATTACCCAAATTTAATGACCATAGATGAGAGTTGGAACGAACACTGAATTAAAAAATGAGATCTTTGCTTTCACTATAACTCAGCTTTCCTGATGACCAGCTGGCGCAGTTCCTTTACTATTTACTTCAGCTTGGCCAAACAGGATAACTCAGTATCAATGCTTCGATATTTCGTGAAAAAGACCGCGAGATACGTTAACTTCTCTACCGTTTTCAATGGGGCTCCATTAATGTGCAGGGCTCGGGAAACATCCATCACTTCGGATTTGCTCAATTTTGCCTTTTTCACCACTGACAGCCGCAAACCTATCCATTGCTCGCTGAAGTTCCTCCTCGGACAATGCCTGGATAGATAAGTCATCTGCGAAAAACAGATGGCTTACCCTGACGCCAGCCATTTTGAAAGAATTCTCACCAAGACTGCTTTTCACCACCCATGAAAATGAGAGGCGATAGGACACAGCCCTGGCGAAGTCCAACGCACACATCAATAGGATGGGATTTGTCGGCATTTTTTCGATCACAGCTTCTGCAGTCCCCATACAAAGACTAAATGGCTCTCAGAAGATTCCCACTCAGTGCATAGTCCTGCAAAACTCTCCAGGGTTTATCCCGAGGAACCGGGTCATAGCCTTTTTCCAAATCTACAAAACACGTGTAGACCGGTTGGCATATTCTCAGGCCGGCCGTCTCAAGAATAACCTTAAGAGTAAAAAGGTGGTCATTGTGACTCTGCCCGGCCGAAAGCCGCACTGCTATTCCTGTAACAAAGGCTCTTCGATTACAGCTTTCGAAAACGCTTCCAACACCTTCGCGAATACTTTTTCCGGAAGACTTGAGAGAGATATGCCCCTATAGTTAGAGTTCTTTTGTCCCGTTTTTTGAAAATGGTCACTATAACTCCTGTTTCTCAATCGCTAGGGGATTTCCCGATTTCCCAGGTCACTTTAATGACACGTGTTAGTCATTTAACACCTCCTTCACCCATTGCCTTGAGCATTTCTGGCCGGATTTAATTAACTCCAGCAGACTTCTCCACGTTTAGCGATTTAATCGCGGCAGTGACTTCATCTACTGTAGGACTATTCTTCGCCCGAATTTCGTCAGCAATGGGATTGCCATCTTCAGTGTCCTGTTGGGGATTAAGCAGCTCCGAAAAGTTCTCACTCCGTCCGCGTAAGACGTTGTTCTTATTTACAAGAAGTGTACCGTCTGTGGACTTAACCCCTTGTGCGATACTTAACTTCTTCCCTCTGAAATGGCGAATAGTCTGCCAAAACATCTCCTTTGCCGATTTGTAATTGTGCTCTAAGCACTCGCCGAACTTTTTCCAAGCCTGTTCTGACCGCCATATTGGAAGTTATTGGCCCCTTTATGTACCGGGCTCGAGAAATAACACTTGCGGGCATAAAACTGTGGGCTCCTCTTACCCATAATTCTTTTACGTTATACATTTTAGGGGTAGTCAGAACTTCTTTATCGCGAGCTTATTAAATAAAAAAAGTACGAGTACTCAACTTTTTTTCAAAAATTTCAAAACAATGCTGAATCCAGCGGAGTCCCCGGTCCTATTTCTGTACGCTATGCCGCAAACACATGACATTTATCTAGATAGTCCACTTGAAGGGACTGAACTGCTTGAAGTGAACTGCTTGAAGCGAAACAAAAAAAGCGCCTGCAGAGGACGGCATTCCATACGAATTTTTTCAAAATGCTACTCCGACGTTTCTGGAGAATCTGCTTTCGGCTTTTAATGGGATCTACAACAGTGGTATAGTACCAGTGGAATTTCAAAAAGCAATTATTTTCCCAATATTCAAGAAGGGGGATCCGAATGTAGCAGCAAATTACAGAGGAGTCTCGTTTATGAACACGGTGGCGAAAGTCTTTACGCGAATTCTGACAGCTAGGCTTTCGAAATGGGTGGAAGAGCACGAAAGACTGAGCCAATTCTAAGCGGGCTTTAGGAAAGGTTTTTCTACAGTAGACCAGATATTCTGCTTAACATCAATTGCGCAAATGTATTTGAATCGAAGGAAAAAACTGTACGCATTCTTTATAGATTTTAAAGGTGCCTTTGATACAATAAACAGAAACTGACTATTCTACAAATTATCGAAAATGGGAATTTCATCGAAATTTTTGAAAACCTTAATTGCACTCTACGAGAACAATAAGTCGGCGGTATGGGACTCAGAACATATCTGAGTGGTTTAATGTACGCATCGGTGTAAAACAGGCGTGCCTTATAAGTCCACTTCTGTTCTGTCTTTTCCTCGAAGATTTGACTGATTACCTGCCAGCCGGCATAATCATTTAAGGACTGAGGATTATAAGAGTTTGCTATACGTAGACGATATTGTTTTGTTGGCAGAGTCTCCGTGTGCGCTGCAACTTATGATAAATAATTTGGAGGAGTACTGTAGTTTAAATGGCCTGAACATCAATACGGCAAAGTCGAAGGTAATGGTCTTTAAGAAGGGAACGGGACGATTCGCTAGGAGCGAGAAATAGAAGTATGGCGGACATGAACTGGAAGTAGTCAGGTCTTATAAATACCTTGGAGTCACAGTTACCCACAATTTGTCACTGAAATGTCACCTGGAAGCGAAAAACTTAATTAACGCGACATGGAAAAATCTGCTGTCCAGTCCAAACGTTCCTGTTACAGCAACATTTAAAGTCTTCGAAGCAGTGATGCGGTCGGTAATGTGCTATGGAGCTCAGGTATGGGGAAGCAAACAATTCGACGAGGTAGAAAAGCTCCTAAGGTTTTTCCTAAAAAAGGTATTTCGCTTGCCAGCAACTACCCCTAACTACATGCTTCATATCGAAAGTGGAATCGCACCTCTCTTTTTCTTCACGCTCAAGCTGAACATGAATTTTGTTACCAACATTTAAGAGCATAGCGAAGATTATCGGCTAACAAAGATATTGGCTAAGAAATCCATATCCAGTGTCCTAGTTGGACACTGTTCTTCAAAGACATGGGTCAATGCATCGGACAAATACGGCCTTAACTTAAACATAAACGAACACAACCTCCCGGAATGGAGGAGATGCATCCAAAAGTATTTGTCAGATATTGATCAGGCAATGAGAAGGAAATCAATCTTAGAGGCGAAAAACTCAAACTCCCGACTTATTTACAAACACCTCAATCACGAGAATATTTCATACACTAAATCCATTCCTGGCATCTATAAGATATCAACAATTTTTCGAATACGTGGAGAACTGGTGAATCTTAATTTTATCCCACACCGCAATGACCTTCCATTGCGTTGCAGTTTGTGCAACACAGGAGAGAAGGAAGACATACTGCATTTTCTAGGTGCATGCCCCATACTAAAAGAAACCCGCCGATCACACTTTGGAAAAGATCGTCTTCGACGAGAAGAGATGAACGAACAACTTAATGGTGCAAACTGGAAATCCCTCATAGCTTATTACCATGTTGCCTTTAGATATTGAAAAAATATACTAGAAGAGCAGTTTTAACAAAATACAAAACAAAAAAAAGTTATTGTTTTAGAAATTTTTAATAATGCATTAATTGTTGTCATTCTACGGTAGACGGCAAAACCATTGCTTAAATTGTACAGAATGTAAACATTAATGAATTATTTTAGAAAATAAAGTAATTAACTAACTTATAAATAACTAGTATAAGTTAAATAACTACCTTGCGGAAATCATAGTTCAGATTCATGGGTGTTCGTCACCATAAGTAGCGCTTTCATCCTAAGAGGAGTGTGTTTGAGTAAGGGTTTCTAGCTCTTCCGTGCAAAAGAAAGAATTTTAGAAACCTTGTGTTCTCTCGATAAACGATGATTTAGACTGTGTTAGTCCTAATAAAGGTGATACAAAATTTTACTGAGTGAAAGAAATAGGGATATACGTAAATATAAATAGAGTACTTTTAAACTGAATATAACGCTTAAAAATGCACTGCAGTGCAGCTGTTACTCACTGATATGTGAGATTTTTTGGATTGCGCCTTGTATACAGATAATTTGAAAACCTTAATACAATTAATTTATGCATTCTCTTTAGTTTGGAGGCACCTCGCGTTTTAATGACATTCCTACTGGATATATAAAAACCGAGAGAAAAATATACTAGTGCCAACTTAAAGTAGATACTCTTTGGAAAGTACATGTATGTTCATACTTTCGTGCAACGAAAACCACTCCTACACACTGTGTAGGAACTAAAAAAACTCCCCGCCATCGCTACCACGCCTTGTTGTCCCCATTTCTTCGTCACATAAAATTATTTAACAGCTGTTTTGCAGCAGTAATTAAAGGAACAGGACCACTTACGAAAAATAAGTAGGTACTGGTACAAAGCTGTTACCTTAAATGACGGGCAATGCATTAAGTATTAAGACATGCATGTAATTAATTTTTTTTAAGGATCTGCTGTCACACTTGACACGTTGGAAAAACTTTGCGATTTTCTTACGAATACTGTCAGACAGATTTAGAATCCCTAGTTAATCATTTCGAATATTTGATCCCACGAATCGAATTCAACACAAAGGTTAAGAGTTTTGCTTTTGCACAGACACTTTACTTTGACACATCTCTATAGACTGCAAATGTTACTCACTTAACTCTTGTCGAAGAAAAGAGGAAGCCCACTCAAAATAGTTTTTTACCTTCATTAAATTTTAAACAACTGTGTATACGAGAAATAAATTAACAGAACTTTATCGATAAAAATGTTGTGATGATATCTTAAAACTCAAACCTCATTTTGTTCAAGCTAAGTTCAGGACTAACTAGCCAACTTAAGTTTATTTTTACAGTTTTTTTTTCTAATTCCACAGTGGAATGGAGATGTGTGGAAATCATGTAATACATATTTCTGATTGGGTATGTTTAAAAACTCGTAAAACGGCAAGCTTCATCTAATTCTATTTTTCCTCTCCAACCGTTCAATTTCATAACACATCTTAGTTCTCCTCGTATTTTCGGGAACACTTTATACCTGAACCAGGGTATATAATTTTTACGCATAGTTTGTAACACAGTGAAATAATGACCGTTATAGGACCTAAGACCTTTTACAGATATGATCGAGACCGACAAGTGAATTATCTAAGCCATGTCCGTCCCTCCATCCGTCAGTATATGTATGAAGGCTTTAGGTCTTCAAAATCAAGTTTGAAAGCTGAAACGGCTCGGAAAGCTGGCACGGCTCGGTTCTTCTGTTGCACACACAAAATATGAAAACGATTTTTATTCATCAATATATTTGCTTTAAATTCAAAAAACTAGCAATTTTAAATTTTCAGATGTATACGCATGCAGTAGACTCACGATAACGTGAACAATTAAAAACCAGAGGAGCTCACGTTTGCGAAGGCAAAATTTCAATAAAAGAACAGGAGAAGCCCGGAGTCGATTTTCATTTTCAAATGTCTCAGTTTTAACAAATTAAAAATAAATGCGTTAAGCTATTGCATAACAGTACCTACATTTAATTCAATTTATGCATTAAAAAAAAGCTATTGAATATAAAGTTATAGGCTGTGGCATAAAATGTAACTGCTGGGCGGTGTTTTTCTTTTCCCTGACCAAAAAACATGTTTCACCCTCTTTGTATTTTTATGCCATACTTGGTTACACTGGAACCACTGCAGATGACTCAATAATGGCGCATGTGTCTTTCTCCTCACTGTAAGCCACTTATCTCCATCGACCAACACGGGTTCTTAAAAGGAAAATCCACCACTACAAACCTTACTGAATTTATCTCTAAGTCCTTGTGTGCACTAGAAGATGAAAAGCAAGTTGACGCCATTGCCACTGATTTCAGCAAGGCCTTTTGACAAACTCGCGCACCAAATTATAGTTTTTAAGCTTAAAGCGCTCGGTTTTCACCCTTGTTTTTTCAAATGGATCAAATCATACTTGGAGGATCGGCAATACAGAGTCGTTTTCAGATCCTGGGTTTCAGACTCAATTAATGCAACCTCTGGGGTACCTCAAGGCAGTCATCTAGGACCAATCCTCTTCATACTTTCAATCAAGGATGTTAATATGATCATGATAAATTCTGATTTATCTGTCTTTGCAGACGACATGAGAATCTCTAAGGTAATTTCCTCGCCTTTGGATGCCTTCCATCTACAGAATGACCTTAACCGATTTTCAGAGTGGTGTAAAGGGAACCTTTTGGATCTTAACGTCAATAAATGCCAGGCAATTACTTTCTCCCGCAAACGTACCGTTCGACCCTCAAGAACTTACTCTATCAATGACATACCGGTGCCGACAACTACTGAAATTCGCGATCTAGGGGTTATTTGTGATAGCGAGCTTTACTTCCGTAGCCATGTCAGCAACATCATAAGCCGCTCTAACTCCGCAAGTGGTTTTGTGAAGCGATGGTCAAAAGAATTCTCGGACCCTTACGTTACCAAAGCCCTTTACGTGACTTATGTTAGACCTCTCCTTGAATATGCCAGTCCAGTTTGGTCTCCCTACCAACAAATTTATATACAGCGAATAGAAGCAGTCCAAAGAAGATTTCTTCGCTTCGCTCCGCGTGGCCTTGGTTGGACAGATCCCATAATTTTGCCATCCTATGAAGATCGATTAAAGCTAATCGATATTCAGTCCTTACAAAGTCCACGCGAGATTGCTGATATTCTCTTCATGCACCAACTTTTTACTGGCAACATTGATAGCCCACAACTCCTACAGCTAATCACCTTCAATACTAACACCCGGAACCTTCGATCAGTACCTTTGTTCCGACTGAAACCCCATCGCACTAACTACGGTCACTATGAACCTATTTCTAGAATGTTACGTATCTGTAACAAGCACGCACAATCATTTAACCTTAATAGTACCAAGAGCACACTTTAAAAGAGTCTTTTAAATCTACCTAATCCCGAAAACCCTTAATATCCCAAAGTTCTAATCTCCCCTTTTTTTCTTAGCCTTAAGTTACAGTAAGTTTAGATTGTAAAATTCTTAGTTTAAAGTTAAGCTTGCAATAAGCTAATAAAGTGCCCCCGAAGGGGGGCGTCAAAATTAAAATTTAAGTGACAAAAACTTTGGTTTATATGAAGGCATAAGTAGGAGGCTTATAGTGAAGAAACAATCTTGCAGACAAGACAATCAATTATTGAAAAGAACAAAATGGCACGAACTGACGTGCAACCAACAGGAAACTGCATACAAGGCGAAGTATTGTTCTAAAACAAAGAAATTTCAAGCTAACGATGGTTCTGAAAAGCGGTTGATGCCACCCCCCTTTTTAATTGAAGGAGATTCTTAACCAGTAAATTCTAAATGCAATTTATGTTAATTGAAACTTAAATTTAACATTTACGATTTATGACGTATTTCGGAGCTTGGCAGGGGTCAATTGGGAAGGGGTAACCAACGATTCGCCTCAGCGGATTGTGTCCCGCTCACTAGTTAAAAAAAACTTTTTTGCCGTTTTAGCTATATTTCAATGAAGCTAGCACACTGATTTTTGGTATCTAAAATAACGGTTACCCAATTAATTTATATGAAGTCTGACAAAAAATATATATATTACAAATTTTGTAGATGTTAGCATTTCCTTACTTTTTTGTACATAAAGTAGGTATATGTCTCCGCCCACTTTTGTGCGCGTTACTTTAAAAATAGTGATTTTTTTGTTAAAAGGGTGAGGTTTTAGTTCAAAATGTATGCAACCACCCATAAAGCATTCAAATTTAATGTTTATACATGCCGCCTATTTTCCGGAGGCACAGTTTCTTTTTTAGGAAGGAGTTTCTTTTTGCAATCCATCACAGACGTACTGAATTTTTTTCTTACACACTGTTGCGCTTTCCCACTTAATTCTTGATAACTTAGCCGCCGAGATGAAAACTCCTTGTCAGGAAAGATGAGTTTTTGAAAAGATGAAAAGAATAACGCAAAGAATAACAGTAATAATGAAATAAGAAAAAAGCACGCGTATAAGTTCATCCTATATTGTATGAGGTTCTGCGTAGAAAGCAATTCCTGTGCGTCTAGCTTTAGAAATTCAAGACATTCTTTGGCACTTCTATTGCTTGCATCTCAAATGCTTAAGAGGTGACATGTAGTTTGCTTTTTAATTTTAACAATCTTTCTAGAAGAAACGATTAAAAAATTACAGTTTTCTTTTCTCAAAACTTTTATTATTTTCAACATTATTTAATTATAATATGACCACATAATTAAGTTATAATTTCTTCTATTTCCAGGTATGTAATTTTAATCAAAACTTTTTATTCTGTTCTTGACAATGGTAAGTCGACGTCAACTTACAGTTTTATTCTGTACAAAACTCATTTGCTTATTGAAAACTTACAAAGGAAGACTAATTGAATCGATCTCTTGTTTCTGAACTAATTAACACTAATGACTACTCTACCGATGGAGCAAGATTGATTGCCAGTGGGTTTAATTGCCCACTGAAAATATACTGAAAACATAATATCTTTATATAGGATAAGTATCTTTAGTCAAATTAACTTCTTAGGGTGTTCACAACTCCTTTCATTAATAATCATGCTCTGACAATGAGACGCTATTTGTTAAGTGTAGTTAAATAATGCACGTTTTCCTTGTTCACTTGTTAAGAAAACCCATTTGGGTAAAGAAGTTAATACACGAAAAAGCTAAAAACTGGCTCATTTTTACATAAAAAGAACCTCTTTTTTTTCTTAAGTATTAACAACATGACGACTTAGATTTTGCGAGATGCAGCTAAGATTTTTCTGTTCTATCATAATTTATAGTTTTTGAATATATTTCTTGGCATAAATCGATATTAAATAAATAAATACGGCGCAACATCTCGAGGTGAACCAGGGCCAACTTCTCAACAATGTATGCTGGTGTGTTAATTTCTTTACATACAAAGGGACCTACAATTTTTTGCTGAATCCGAACGGCACTTTGAGAAGTTTTCCAGACAAATGATACTCTTGGAGGGCTTGTCAGACCCTCGCGGAGATGGGGACCGTGAAAAAGAACAAGTCTTTTTTTTTCAGGTGACGATGGCAGGATAAGTCGATATTGCGAACGCTTAAAATTGGGCCCCGATTGAAAAGCACTATATGGTCGGTGTAACTCTTTCAATTATGGGCGAGCTTACTAACAACTACAGAAAAACCTAGGACCAGTCCTTATATTTTTTGCGCTCGCCTCAGGTACGAATCTAGTATCAATGAGTGTTCACTAAAGTTCCATCGACATGGCCTGCGCACAGTGTGAGCGTTACCATTTTTTTGGCTGCGAAAATCCTGGTTATCAATTTCGAGAGTATAGCCCAAAATTGAAACCTAGAGTTTTTCAGAAGCGTGATATATATCTGACTCCTTTATCGGTTGATTTTTTCGAATAATTTTACTATAAAAATAGTCGCGTGTTTTCTAAAGAAAATTATGGCAAAAACATGGAAATTGAGTTTTTTTTTATTTATTTTCTTCTCTGAAATGGGCACTTAAAGTAAAATGCAAAAATTTATCCTCAATTCGCCAAAGAGTATGCAAAGAGTAAGCAGAAATGCAAATTTTTTATTAAAAAAATAAAATTAGACCCAACATGATTTAAAAAGAACTGTCCATCTGAATTTTTTCGAACCCGATTTTAGCGGCATAATAATTTTTTTTTCTTCCTTCAAACCACGTTTTTCCGGCATCATTTCATAAAAATCTAGCTAATTCCTTAGCAATACGAAAATTAAGACATTTTGCGGTTAGGATTCACTTTTAAAGTATCTCTATCGTTCAATCTTGTAGCACTTTTAATTCCATAGTAACCCTTTTTGTTTTTTTATCCCAGCGCTATTAGAACCCGAGTTATTAAGAAAAAAGTGTTTTAGGGCTCCGGAAAAATTGTGAAACGTTGAATCATACTTAACACAACAAAAAAGTTTATTTTGCACTCTAAGTTACATCCATATTCACCTTATTATTGCTTTATTTTCATTTTACTAAAGGCAAAGTAGCTCAATTTTTGGTTAGTAATTTTGTTTAGTAAAAGTGACCAGAAATCTTTAACTGGACAAAATTTCGACCGCCCACATGCAATGTGAGAGTGGAACAAATTTTTTGTTTTTACATATATGTTTAGATATGTTTTTACATATATGTTTTTTTACATATCACCTTGCCTAGTTGCTTCGATTAAAATTACTCGTCGCCACTGGAGCCACGTTATTTCTTCTTCATTGCTTTATTTTATTCTATCACGACATGCTGTCGGCACAGAGTATATGTTGGGTGCATTGTCTATAGATACTTTTTAGATTTCACTTTCTGACGACAAACAACTTTTCTCAATTATTGTTACCTATACATGTGACAATATAATGAATCAGAATGCGCATTTTTAATGTTCACACATTCACACACAGTGTTAATATTCCCTTTGTCTACGGCTGTAATTATAAAAAAAGGTGTTGAGATAATAGTTCGAGACACTACACAATAAGGATAGTCCACAAAATCCAAAACTTTCCATAATTGGATTCACTTTTGATTGTAAGATCATGCACAGGCATTAGTTTTTATATTTTTCTTTACCTTCCACCACCTTCAAGTATGTGCTGCTGTCTCTTCCAATAAAAGAACGTAACCAAACCCTAATCCCTGACCAATGAAGAAAAAATTACCACAAATTCCCTGCAAGCAAACTTATAAGCCATTTGATATTCTTTTAACTTCCAGGTGTGTTCTGGCTTAGGAACAGTCGAGCATATTTAAAAAAGACTCAGCTGCAAATCTTATACACAAGCACGGACGCTGCGACGACGGCCACAATAATTGCCTCCTTCAACTTTTCTGCACCCATTCTTAAAGATCGTTCTTCTGTGGCTATAAAATCCAAATTGTAACACAAAAACAAACAAAAAGCAACCTCCCCAACCTGACCGCCTAACTTGAGTTCACAACAGCACCATACATAGAACCTGTTCCGTGGCCGCAATTTATACGTATAGCTGTACGAGTATCTAGATTTGCAGTAAGTCTGCACCAACTGACAAAACCAAAGCAGCACTAAAAGAACTGCACACAACGAAAAACGTGCATTCAAGCATCTCAGTGAACCAATGAACCTAGGACTAACCATGCAAAAAACGCAGATATACGTATACCTTCAAACCGAATTGCAATTGGTGAAGATGCTGCGCGCGGAGGACCGGTAGAGGTTGATGGAGCATCGCATCGGTTTTGTGTTCCCTTGTAGTAACATTGCTGTTAGTGAACTCGATATGCCTACGAATAAACTGGTATTTTGGTTTTGGACGCTAACAAAAAACAAAAACAGTTTCTTTATAGTTGAATTGTATCTATAGTTGGTTTTGGGTTTATTGTACGGATAGAAGATGGCATTTGGTGCGATAAAATGTGGTGAATTAAAATTTGTACACAATGTACATGTTCCAGGATAGGTAATGCATCTTGAAATATTATTCCATGGGAGGCAATCAAAAAGGTGGAACTTTGATATTGTGAGTTATTTGAACAGGCGCTTAAAAAGATAATTTTAAAAGGAGCATTATTTATATTTTTTGGAGGTTCACAGTAAAACAAAAGATGTCATGAAACGAACATATTTATCTAACTTGGGCCAGTTTTTCAGTGCGAGATCATCCCAGATTCAGAAATGAAATAAATTTTGCAGTTTCGGCTTAAATCGCCAAATTTTGCATGTTAATCGCGGATCAACTCTGGTGAACAGTATGAACTTCTTTGAATGTTTTTTCTGTGTGAAATGGCGGAGGCTTTGCGTGTTTCTGTGACAAATGACATCTAAAATGACTCGAACTTCTTTTTCTGTGTTTTTCTATGTGAAGTGAGACCTGGGAGTCTCTCAATAGTTTCGAGAGTCAGAGATTTTGACAAAATTACTGATGGAGTTAACTCTGCACTGAAAAACTGTTCGCTGGATTAACTCAAGATTCGTTTTGTTCCAAGATTAAAAGATCTTGCTCGACTAAACTCAGCACTGAAAAACCAGCACTAAGGAATCCATTTTTGTGGAGCGAAAAGATCAGCTGATTGATGTATAATGTGCGATTTTAATTTTCGGATAGGGATGTAGGTAAATGTATGCGGCTCTTAGGACTTGCTTCTTTTTTTTACTTTTCAAAAAAAAAATCTATATGGAAATAAGTCATACTTATTTCATTTAACTTAGGCTTACAGTGTGGTTGTGTCGTTGTACGGTTATTTCAAATGATTTTAAGACTGATTTTCTATTGCCTTAGGCAGGGTGTTTATTATTAATAGGTTTATTAATAAAAAGAAGTTGTTCAAATGCGTAAAACTATAAATGTAATAAATTTGCATGCTGATGCCTTTAAATATTTATTATTCATAATTTTAATAAGCCAATTGGTGAAACCATGTATAACCGGTTGCTTTGTTATTATTAGCCGGTTGAATTTTATGCTTTTACCTGACCGCTTTGTAATTTAATTTATGTGGATTTATATTTTTCATCGTTTTTAAGTCGCTTTTACAATAAGAAGACTTCCTTATAGGCTCTTCCATCTTTCTCGATCGGACGCAATCGATTCATGTTTTTCAAATCTGAACGACGGTCGGGTCCAGATTTTAGACTTTACTCACTACATACCTACAATTTCAAACTTCCGATAAGGGCTTAAGTCCCCTGTTATTTAAATCCCGTTCTGCTTGGCGGGAAACTATTAACGCGTCAAAAACTCAGACAAGTAACCTACTCAACTTTAAAATTGTCACAAATATTTATTACTGCTACCAGGAGCTTACTGGTATACTAATGCCCTGCCAGATTATACTAATTTTAATCCATAGTTTGTAAAATAGTCTGTTCGAATGGACGATGAAGGCTGAGCATTCATCGTCCATTCGAATAACATAGACTCTCATTCCCACAAGGGGCCACTTAACTCTGCTAACCGTCATGGAATCTGAAAGCCCATTTAGCATGCTTCTTGACGATATTTTATCAGAATAGGGCTGTGAGGTGCCGTAGCGTAGTGGTTAGCGTGTGCACTTCTACGCACGCGGGGTGCGCAGTCGAATCCTACCGTCGGCGTTGTCACATGAAAAAAAACCCGTTCTTTTTCAAGGTCCCCACCTCCACGAGGATCAGACAAGCCCTCCGAGAGTTACATTTGTCTTGAAAAACAAAACTTCTCAAAGTGACGTTAGGATTCGGCAAAAAATTTTAGGTCCCCTTGTAATTTAAGGAATCAACATACACAGCATACATTGTTGAGAAGTTGGGGCTGGTTCACCTCGAGCTGTTTCACGACTCTATTTTTATTTTTTATGGCTTCCAGAAATACGTTTGCGTAATGCTGTTTGCAGAAGAGAAGCTGTTCTAAGAGAAGAATTGAAAAAAAGTTTGTTAACCACGTCTCATTTGATCGGCAATCTTGGCTAATACTCATCAGTAGGAAACACCAAGATTACCTTCCCACACAGAGCCACACATAGAACTTTAACTGCAAAAACGCAGTGTTAATTTTAAGACTTAAGAGATATCACAGTTCCAGGACCTCGAACACAGACAGCTCTAAAATGGAGACGGACCGTATCTGGAATTTAACTACCTCAAGCGAACTACTTGGTTGCACTCGACTCACTTGTCATAAAGTCGAAGCTCGTACTGCAACCATCCATCGGCCATCCAAGAACAAGATTAGAACAGTTTTATCATCGTTCACTCAGCCTATAGAGATGTTGCTTTGACGGCAACGAATTAAGACTCTTAAACTAAAGTCGATGCAACTACACCCCTCATAGAGCCTGAACTTATTGGCGGATTTAGTAAAAGGCTCTTCAAGAACTACATATAAAGTCTGGCTCGAACCAAACGAAGTTTGGCTTATTTCACTTGGATAAGACTGCCTCAAAAAAATTGCGCCAGATTCTCCCTTATCCAGATCCAGATCCACCCTGACCAACCGAGATATGGCTACATAAAAAATTCTAACTGGAATTTTCAGCGACTATTGCAAACTAAAACAAGTGGGAGAGGGCAAGAGTGCGTATGTTAAAACTTCAGTCCTTCTGCGACGGATTGCATATTTTGCCCTACCCTACCAAAAAAGAAAACTGCAACGCCTCCTTAAAGTGGGCGGGTTATCAAAATTTAACTGTTGAACGCTTTATTCTAGGTGGTTGCTTACATTTCGGACTAAAACTCTGCTTTTTAACAAAAAAAAAAAAAACTTTTTTAAAAGCCACGCCCACAAAAGTGTGCGAAGGCATATATTTCTACATACATAAAAATAAGAAAATGTTAGTAGGTATCTACAACTTTTGTAATAAAATTTTAGGTAAAATTTCATATAATTTTATTGAAAAAACCGTAATTTTTTTAAGCTAAAGGCTAATAAGCAATTCCCTAAAGGCCAAATTTTTTCTGCTACCTCAAAGACAATTACAAAGCAATGTCACGTACCAAAAATTAGTGCGCCATTGCAACAACTTACTTACTTAAGGTGGCGCTACAGTCCGGGGTGGACCTGGGCCTCAGCCAACAAGCTTCGCCAGCCAGCTCTGTCTCTAGCTAGCCGTCTCCAGTTTCGCACGCGAAGTTGGCTGAGGTCCCCTTCCACTTGCGTGCGCCACCTGAGTCTCGGTGCTCCTCTACCGCGCCGTCCCTGCGGTGTGGATTCGAAGATTTTCCGGGCCGGGGCGTTAGTGTCCATCCGCTCTAGATGACTCAGCCATCGTAGACGTTGAGTTTTGACTCTTTTGGCTAGGTCGATATCGCTGTGCAGCCCGAGTTCGATGTTATATCTCCTCCTCCACTCTCCGTCTATGCAGACGGGACCGTAAATCGTCCGAAGAATTTTCCTCTCGAAGCAGCCTAAAGTGTTTTCATCCGCCTTTGACAAGGTCCATGATGGACTGGGATGATGAGGGTCTTATGGACACTTTAGTTGCTCGAGAGAGGGCTTTGCTACTCAATTGCCTTCTTAGCCCAAAGAAACAGCGATTTGCAAGAGTTATCCTTCGTTTGATTTCAGCGCTGGTGTCATTGTCTGAATTGATAGCGGAACCCAGGTAGACAAAGTCCCTAACTACCTCAAAGTTATAGCTGTCGATGGTGATGTTTTGTCCAAGACGTCGGTGTTGGGTGTCTTTTCTTGATGACAGCATATACTTGGTTTCGCCCTCATTGACTGCTAAATCCATATTCGCCGCTTCCGTCCCAATACTCACGAAGGTTTCACTGACATCACGCTTTGTTCTACCGATTATGTCAATGTCGTCTGCGTATGCGAGTAGTTGAACGGACTTTTGAAAGATTGTACATCTGGTGTTGGCGCGAGAGTTCTGCACCATTCTCTCAAGTATGATGTTAAAGAAGTCGCATGACAGCGCGTCGCCTTGTCTAAATCCTTTCTTGACATCAAGGGGGTCGGTGAGGTCTTTGCCGACCTTTTTCCATCGTCATCCTGCACAGACTGACGAGTTTGGCAGGGATGCCCAAACTAGACATTGCGCTATATACCTCGTCTCTATAGATGCTGTCATACGCGGCCTTGAAATCGATGAAGAGGTGGTGTGTATCGATTTGGAATTCCTGGGTTTTCTCCAAGATCTGCCGCAGTGTGAATATTTGATCGATGGTGGACTTTCCTGGCCTAAAGCCACACTGATATGTGCCTATTAGATTGTTGACAAACGGCTTCAGGCGTTCACACAGTACAGCAGAAAAGATCTTGTATGCGATGTTAAGAAGACTTATGCCTCTGTAGTTGGCACAACTCAGAGGGTCTCCTTTCTTCAGGATCGGGCAAACAATGCTGAGGTTCCATTCGTCGGGCATGCTTTCTTCCGACCATATCTTGCAGATGAGCTGGTGCATGCTTCTAACCAGCTCATCGCCAGCGGATCTAAAAAGTTCGGCAGCTAGGCCATCTGCTCCGGCTGCTTTGTTGCACTTGGGCTTAGACACAGCTACTTTCACCTCCTCCAGGTCGGGTGGGCGGTATCGTTCGTATGCTTCGTCGGTAACGTCTTCGCCCGGGTTGAATGGTTCGTTCTACCTGACAGCGGTATTTGGTTCGTCCTCGCCGTTACACAGTCTGCAGAAGTGGTCTTTCCAAATCCTCAGCACCGACTGCGATTCTACAACGATGTTCCCTTGATGGTCCTTACAGGCTTCAGTTCGAAGTTTATACCCTTGGCAGGACCTTTTGATCCCTTGGTAAAACTTTCTAACCTCCTTCCTGTTGTAACATCTCTCTATCTCTTCAACCACGCGCTTCTCGTGCTCTCTCTTTTTCCCTCGGCTTCTGTGTTCCTCTCTCCTCCTCTGCTCGTTGAGCTCGCGAGCAGCTCTAGTCCTTCTGTGCAGCGCCGCTTTGTATGCTTCCTGTTTAGCTGCATGTGCTTGCCGGCATTCATTGTCAAACCAGGGGTTTCGTTGTGGTGGCCGTGTGAAACCCAGCACTTCAGAGGCGGCGTCTCTGATGGCATTTTGGCAATGTTGCCACTGGCTATCAATACTTGATGCTGGCTGCATAGGACTTCGAAGAAGGTTTTGAGAGGGGTCATCATCAAGGGCCATTGCAACAAACCTAGCTGAAATCTGAAAAAAGTTTTATTAAAAAATAAAGGTGGTCGCACATACATCAACCCAAAGGCGCGCCTGTAGTGGACGTGCCTTTGGGCTGCTTGAACCTTATTTAAAACTTGATATGAAGGACTGGACTTCCAGCTCACTCACCAACTTTCAGTTCTCTAGCTTAAAATTTAAGGCCTAAAAGTTGTTTACATACGACTGACGGACGGACGGACATAGCTTAATCGATTCTCCGATCATTCAAATTTTTAAAACATCTTAGGGGTCTACGGTAATTATTTCACTGCGTTACAAAATAAACATTAAACTTAATATACCCTGGGTAGGGTATAAAAATGAGAATATGACCCTCCTAATTAAAAAAATCCAATCTTTTTGCTGTGTGAAATATAGGCACTAAATATCTGGGCAGAGGTTACTCATTTGCAAACACACTCAAACCAAGGAGCTATCACTTTAGGCACGCAGCCATTCCTGGTATTTCATTTTTCGACAATGTTTTGTATGCGCTGCAACGACGATTGTGACCTTGAATCCTTGTTTTTATACCCGACCCAGGGTATATTAAGTTTGACGTATAGTTTGTAACGCAGTGAAATAATCACCGTAGACCCCTAAAACCTTTTAGAGATATGAATCGATTAAGCCATGTCCGTCCGTCCGTATGTGAACAACTTTTAGGCCTTTAATTTTAAGGCAGAGAGCTGAAATTTTGTGGGTTGGTTGGAAGTCCAGTCCTTCAGTTCAAGTTTGAAAATAAGCTGAATCCGCCCACTACACCCCTGTATGTGCGACCATCTCTAATTTAAAAAAATACATTTTGCAAATTTTAGCCATGTTACAATGGCGCTGGCGCATCCATTTTTGGTACGTAACATTGCCTTATAATTGTCTTTAAGGTAGCTGAAAAATTTTAGCTTTTTCATTGGCCACGCCCACTTTTTAAGGGATTTTAGCTTAAAATGACTGTTTTTCAATAAATATATATGAAATTTGACAAAAAATTTTATGACGAAAGCTGTAGATATTAGCATTTTCTAACTTTTATGTACATTTTGTATGTGCCTCCGCCCACTTTTGTGGGCGCGGCGTTAAAAAAAGTGATTTTTTAGTTAAAAAAGCGGAGTTTTAGGCCGAAATGTATGCAACCACCTAGTATAACGCATTCAACAGTTATATTTTTATATCCCGCCCACTTTTTGGAGGCGTGGCAGTTTTCTTTTTGGTATGGTCGGGTATTTTGCAATCCGTCGTAGATGGATTGAAGCTTTTGCATAGCCACGGTTGCACTTTCCCACTTGTTTTAATAATGGTGGTATTAGTAGAGGCATAATAAATTGAAAATATTGCTCCTGGCAAAATCCTATTCATTCAAATAAATACATTCACCATAAAAAGTTTATATTGTTACTCCGAATTTTTATTGATTGCAATTCTTAAGACATTTTGTATTGATTAAACTCAAAGTCTACAGAAATACATATGGTATGATATGCAATAAGTTTTCTTCATATCAGCTTTTGGGAAACTTTTTTTAAGTTCTAATTTTTTCCCGGCAAGAAAACTGGGTAGATTTGTTGAAAACAAAATAGAACTGACCCCATTTAACGAAAATAGACAACCTTTGTGGGAGTAGTAACTATGCTGGGGTTTGTAAACAACTTTTCTTAGTTCTCGAGGTTTGCAGTCTTAAAAAATGGTGGATTTCGCTTGCAGACTACAAAAGGTGCATAATCAAGTTCATTTTTAATATTAGTAAAGCAAAAGTGTTTTTGGTGCAAATGATACGAAAATAAAGATAAATTCGCTACAAAACTTTCTTCCTATTCCTTTCTTGGGTAGGTTTTTTTAGTCTTAGCTTATTCTTAGTCTTTGATGAAGGAATTGTGCGACAAAAATCATAAGCGTTATTAAATCTTGCAAAAAAAAGTTTCTAATAAAAAAATGGTAGTTTTTAGTTCATTTGTTATTGTTGTTTGATTACAAGGGAGTATACAAAGTTTCAAAGTTTTCTGATTTTACGCAAGCTCCAGGTCAACCCCTCACCAGGCGACCAAGGGCATAGTCATTTCTAAATTGATCTGAAAAACTCAATTTAATTCAAAGGGTTTTCTTCGGAGATAAATAAATACTAACTTAAGTATTGAAATTAAAAAGTCTTCGCTTTAACTCGTGTCCTTAGATTGAAAACACATTGTTCCGAACATTTATTGCCGCATTTATTTCAGTTGATCTTTCCCTTCTGCTTGCGTCTTAAATTGATAAGATTATGTTTTCTCAAATCTAATTTCGCAGAATTCACAAAAAATTCAGCTCCGATTCTCGGCATGATACAATAGGCCCGTGTTTTTGGGTCTGAGACTACATGAAACCAAATCAAAGACAGGTTCTTAAAAGTGCACAAGTATACGCAAAATTTGACCACACTGCGCTCCAAACTCCTGATGCAGTTCAACGCAACATAGATATTCACCATACCACCACTTTGATGTGAGCTCCACCAGCTCCACTAGCACAACAAAAATGCCTCTCTCATGCGAGAAATATCGTCTAAAATGAAATCTGTGGCTCAGTCACTGAGCAAGCTCCCATATTGTGTGTATCGCAACTTTAGTCCAAGCGCCTCTTTCAAGCCGGGTGCACACACGTATCGCGGGTCGAACAATTGAAGCCGTGCGTCGGAGAACTCGTTTCTAATGTGGAAGTATTTCAAAAGCAACAACAACATCAAAACAAACAACAGTTGACTTTGGTGCATCTGGACAAGAGTAGTGTTAGAGGCACTCTTGACGATGAGATAATTCCCGGTTGAGCCAAGTTGGATCTATTCAAATACGCATCCGTGCGCAAGGCCGTCTCTAACGCGAAATTCGCATAGCTCGGCTTTCAAGTCGGTTCGGTTGCTTTTTCCGGGCAGGTCTTGTGGAATAATAAACCAGATAATTCAGTTGCATCTCGCACCAGAAAAAAAAATTGATTAAAATGAAAATTCACAAGAAATAAAAATTATAATTTTGAATTATTTAATAAATGCGTCGGTGTCAACCATAGACGTTACAGTGCTTACAGTGAACGCGTACAACACTTGATCGTTGTCCACGCTGAGCCAGTTCTTTTCTTGAGATTACTGACAAAGTGGTTCTACCACTTTGTGCTAACCAAGAGATCCGTTTTTTTTATTTGTGTCGTGCTGCGTTGTGTGTGTCCATTTTTTTTTGTATCTTAAATGTTATAAAGTATCTGAGTGGCTTTGAAACGTCGAAGATGGAAATTAGGAAGAAGAAAATATGCCCGACCGCTAACAGAGACAAAAACAGTGGAATTGAATCTTAAGAAGCAGCAAAAAAAACCCTGGATTATGTATATAATACATCTTTTGATTGGCGGCAAAAGTTGTTCTATTGGATTTAAATTTCTTGGATAGAGTAATCAATCTACAGTTTATATCTACAGTTTATATCTACCTATAAACCTATACAAATATTTTTTGATCATTTCTACTGTGAAGAGGGAGTTACTTATTTGCTCAATCACACATCAAACCAAATTTAGTCTAAGAATAAACCGATTGAAGTGTGCAGATAGGTACTTACGCCGTTTATAGAATCTGCCAATTAGAATACGATTTTGGCGTCGAGTACTGAGATCACTTCCTGTGCGAGAAGTGCTTTCAAATTTCAATCAAAACCTAAATCAATTACATACAAATAGATGCAGCCGTCTTATTGTTTGCAAGGTTGAACCAAAAAAGGAATCCCACAAATGGTGTTAAAATGAGAATTCTACAAGTGTGTAGATAAGATAGGTTCGTCTACTGCTACTCTCTTCAAGTGTGGGGGCCTTTACCTGCTCTGCACGATGAAAGGAGTTGATGTGCGTTTGTATGCGTACCATTTTAGAGATTCTCAAGAATCGATAGCTAATAATTACACCGGAGGTATTTTTATAGCTACGAACCTATCTGAGATGGAGAGAGGGTCAATGGATTTTGAGAATTTCACCTTGTTGTGTTCGTCGTCTTTGGGATGCTGGCCAGCTAAAAGAAAAAACTTTTTTGTTACAAGTGGTGGTGGGGGAATATGCCCTGATTCAGAGCACCAGTAGAATGTGCACTTTTGATTGTTTGCAGAGATAGAGTGTTGCCTTGGGAGGGACTTTTTCGTGTCTATTTAAGGTTTATATACTTTAATTGAAATGTAAACTCTTGAAGGGGTAAACAGCCTTGAGACACTTATTTCCAGACGATTTCTCATGAATGGGGTCTAGCTTATTTAAATACTAATTCTGTTTGATTTTACTTTTCTCGGCGGTCTAGAGTCCTTTTTTTTGGTAATCCCCAAGTGGCTTGCTTTTGCAGACAATAGGTATAAAAAGACAATCTTCGGCTTGTCAACTTGGTCTAGACACGGGTCACACCATTTTCACCAGTTCAATCAAAAGTTTAAATTTTGCATGTGATCTGGGATAAGAAATAGCTCTTTTAATTGGTTGGTTTTTTCAAAGGACTTCATAGTAATTTTAAACGCGACCATAACGTAAAAGCCTCTTAAAACTTAAAGAGCCTAGGTATAGCATTAGTTTCGTTATGTATACGAATAGTATAAGAAAAAAAAAGGGTTATTACAACTATAAAAAGGCTCTAAATCTAGAGCAGTTTAGAAACATGCTATTAATTATGCCTATACATACTTTTTTTTTTATTTAAAAAAAAAATGCCAGAAGCTGAGTTAACAACTTTAACCATCGCCAACTAATTTTTAGCGATCCTCAAGCGGATTTGGGAATATATGAGCTTTTTCATAAATTCCAAACTTGTGAAAAACCCAATGAAGCAAGTTTCGAAAGCAAACATCACTTCCGATTTATATATTTTTCTTGCAACATCACAACAGACGGCTACAAGTGCCTCAAATGTGCCTTACAGACCTAATAGCTCTACCCAATACTCTAGGGTTGTAAGTCTTGGTTTATTAGTCTGCAAAACCCATGAGCCGGTATGTTATACGTTATTAATAAGTTGAGTATTTCACTGGGACCTGGTGGTCTATTGTGCGCCTACTAAAGCCTTGAAGAGGGCTTATAGCGCAATTTCCTTTCGCTTTTTAATTCGGATCTAAGCAATATCGACCCTGCCTTTCGACCCAATATCGAAAAGAGGTTCTTTCGAGAGCCGTTCAATGCGAATGTGAAATGTCCTGCCACAATCAGTCTTTCCTTCTCATTACAACATGCAGCTATTCAAAAAAAGGGTTCACCGGTACCTGTCCTCTTTTTCCGCTTCTTCTTACCTTTTCGGCTTCGGAATCAGGACACTATTCCGAATATGCTCTTAAAAATTTTCGGTCTCGGTTAAGTTAGAAGTTATAAGCCAAAGAAGTTCAAAAAGAGTGCAACTTTAACATACCCGTAAGTGGCCATAGGCGCCTGCCAGACAACTGGCACCTACCCTTAGCGGAGCGATGAAATCGCATGAGCGGCTTAACCCTGCGAAAAAGGGAGTTGAAATCCTTTAAACCCGCGAAGCGGGCCACACAAACATTGTTGTCTCCAAAAGCAAATTTATTTTACAGCGAATCTTGTTGGATTTCTATAGCATACTCTTAGGCAGAAATTAAAAGTTTAAGATGAGGTACTTTGTAGAAAAAATTGAAACTTTGAATAGCTATAACTTTTAAACTAAATGAGATCGACAATTTTAAATAAGATATTCGTAATCAGGACACCGAAATACACATATAAGCATAAAAACAGCAACTGAATTCCACTTGGACCTACGGTAAACTTGTTTCTGGAAATTTTCCGCTCAGCCAAAAAATTTCCCTGAGTCGGCTTTCGAACTCGTCACGCTTCTTCTTAACGTGTGGCTTCCACCTAAGTTTAGCGTCTTTCGTTTGCGAGGCCTAAGGTCTGTACAGACTTTATGAACAGAGGTAAATATTGTTAGCCTTACTGTACGTAAAATTGAACTGTGTTGACTTGTTTCCGTTGAGAACGATTCGCCAAATCCTCGTCCAGACACAAATTCTGTCCAATGCTCGTTAGATTCTTCTCGTTGATGACTCATAGATGAGCAGCTTGTATGCCCGAGATGTGTTTGAAGACAATTATTGAAGAATAAAAAATAAGTTTCGCGATTGATAGAGTGGAATCTTTTAGTTATTGAAAAACAACTTTTTGTGGTCAAAAAAGATTTCTTAGTGACGAAACTTCAATCTCTTCTCGTTTCTCAAGCAATATTTATGAAATGATAGAGCCATTTGATTTTCTCCCAAACAAATGATTTGCCGGACTTGATGAACTCCCAATGCTGATGTATCTACCATTCGGCCTTTTGTCTTTCAATATGTCAGTATCGCAAGATCGTTTTTATTTGAAACAAGAACACGGTCCTTGGATTTAACCCCTCATGTTTAACTTTCAAGGGAAATTAAGCAAATCCGAATAGAAGGTGCCTAACCTATTGCCTACTAAAAGTAGGTCTTCAACTGGCCTTTAATTTTAATGCTTTGGGCGTCTTCAGAATGTTTTCCGATCTGTTCCTATGCCTGTTCCTTAAGGCCAGTTGTTCATTGTGAGATCATCCGACTTTCGGAGTTAAACTGAGATTAACTGATATGAGTTTCCCAGGTTAAACTTAAGAGAGCAATTCAAACGTCTGTGCCTTTTTTCGATGTGGCGGTTGCCTTGCGCGTTTCTGTGAAAAATGACATTTAAGGAACAGCTCGAACTTCTTTTCCCCTTTTTTCTAAGGCAAAGAATGAACTGGGAAACTCTGCACTGATAAAGTTGGCAAAGTATGAATGAGTGAACTCTGCATAGAAAAACTGCCCTTTGCATTAACAGCATTTTTGTCTTGTTTTGGGACTAACAAATCTTGATTTTAGCTGGGCCTAACTCTGCCCTAAAAAACAGCCCCTTATTGGCCTTTTCTGTTTGATAGTTTTTTCGGGTCGGTCAACAAAATGAAAACTTCTGGTTTATTTCTTGAAGCACGCGCTTTTTTTCCCAGCAGCCGTCACACCATCCCGCTTCACCCCACAAATATCTTAAGCCAAGCAGATTAGATTCATTTGAAAAAGCCGATATTCTCTTTCATTTTCTGAAGCAGCCGGAACTTGTCTGTTAAATGTGATGTGCAATTCATCATGAACAACCTGTAACTCTTAATCTTATCATAAGATTTAAACACCATAAGTCTTGATTAGTGCCTCGGTTTTACAAGAATGCCATGGTGCAGTGTGTCGGATCACTGTACAAGAGGCTCCAGGTTCAAATCTTAAACGGGGCAGGATCAGCGAGAATCTTGCAAACTCTTGGAGAGTATCAATTTCCATGAGAAACCTATCAGTTCGCCGTTCGGAAACGGCAAATAATTGTATGTTTCCTTTATTTTACGAACACCTGTTATGCATACCAGCATATATGATTGTCATAGGTCAAACAATGGTCCTTCTACGCTTTAATTTATCAGTTAGATAGATAAAAGAATCTGTATGTAAAGAAATTAACACACCAGCATACATTGTTGAGAAGTTGGCCCTGGTTCACCTCGAGCTGTTGCGCCACTCTATTTATTTATTTTTAGATAAAAGAATGCTTTTGATAAAGAACAATTTGGGCTACATGCTGTTCTTAAACCACGAACATAAGAAAAAACATCGCGGTGATTCCTGCAAGAAAACTTCAGATCACTGGTTCAGATTCACATACCGGTGAACTTACGGATGGATTCCGTTTGATTCGAGTCACGGTGACTCGGCCACTCTCATCAAGATGTGCATGATCATCAGCAGACACCCAAATGGGGATTGAAGTCGTTCATCAAAGAAATAATTCTTTCGAAAACCAGTGTAGTGGTCGAGCATACATTAGTACCCTGGCTGCGTGCTTTAAAACTTTTATATGAAGAGTTTAAGGAGTTAATAGGGACAAAATAACTGCTATTTAACTTCTGTGAGGCTTTTATAGCACTGTATGAGCTTGCTTATGAGAAACACCTTAGTAGAAACTCTTATTAGACTCGTGTAGTGCGGACAAATGTGAGTTGGGAAGTCCAACTTCGATGTTAGGAGCTAAAAGTCTTCGTACCCTCTGCGTATACTTAAAAAAACATCATCCTTTTATTTGATGATGGATTAAATGGATAATTTTTTTCGCACCAGAAATCAATTGTAAAAAACAAAATGTATACTGCGCTCTTAGCCTAACACCGCTCCCTAAAACTCGATCACATTTTTTATTTACATAAAAAAACACGTTTGCACATTTTGACCAATTATAAGAACAAATGTACCACAGCTAATTCTAGTTTTAAATGACTCAGATTTATTTAAAATTGTTTACAAAAACATTTTGCCTCCCACGTGCGTCGGATTCAAATTACAATCTATGCAGCCAGGCAAATGATTCAACAATAATTGAATTTTATTCGCTTCAAATGTGTCATAAACAAGCAAATTACCTCCCACCTTGCTGTCAGGAAAAGAATATGAAATGAGACTAAGTAGGCTTACCTACGTTTTATATATAGAAGCCAAATATTCATTAATGCGTTAAAAATAAGTGTGCATAGCCTGTGTAAAACGGAAATATTTTGATACGGTCCGTGGTAGTAAAAGGAAATATATAATTGATAGCTGCCTTACCCCTGTTCTCAGTTTCAAATCCAATAAAATAATCATGCAGCGCGTCATGGATTTGGAAAGATCTATGAATAGGTGTATACTTATCAGACATATTTCACGGTTTGTTCCGTAGCCAAAAATTATAATTCCAACAATGCTTTTGATTGATTTTATTTTTTCCAATCATGACAGAAATGACAGAAAGAAATCACAGATAAGTAGCAATAAGCCGCTGCCAGAGAAACTAAACGAAAGTAAAACTAATTGCTTTAAGAAGCTGTCATCTTAATTTCGGGTGGTAATACTTACTTAATGCTTTTTCATTAAATTCGACATGGCATTCTAATGTTGTTCAACTGTTTAACTGAAAATAACAAAAAAAAAAAAAAATAAAAAAATAAAAATGAAAATGATGTCTGAGTGCAGTATTGTTTTCTTGGAATTTTGAGCTCCTTCTGTAGGAGAGAATTGAAATCGATTCTGTGTTTAATTGCACATCTGTTATGAGACAATTTTGTATAAGTCTACCTCAGTGTAAATATTTACATTAAATTGATCTTTATTCGTTTCTCAGTCATGATGTAACCTGAGATCATTGCAAACAAATAGAATTTAATTACGGTGCCTCATTTCTTTTATCAAAAATTACCCTTAAAAAATCTCCATGAACCCACTGTAACAAGGAAAATAACTAAAAAAAAACCACTAAGATTAGCGACTGCTTTTTTAGGTTTTAAAGTGTCTATAATAATAATCATGTCAAAGAGTGGAAATTTACGTTGGAAATCTACACTTTTTCGCCAATTTTCGCCACTAATACGAGCTTAGCCGTTTAACCACCCGGCCCAGTAGAGGTTTTGCACTTGGTCCAACCACGTCACTTTTGGCCCAATTTCGGGTGCGTTTATGACAGCTTGGTATACATCTCCGCAAACGTCTATGAAGAATGTCAGGGATAGAAATCCAAACTATCAAAGCATTGCTTCTACCATTCGGAAAAATTTAGTTACTCACGAATACTGACATTTATCTTTTCATCCCTATACGACTATGACTAGCGATACACATTTTGGAATCTGATTGCACCAGCTTATATATAATTGAACTGATTCCTTCGGTCATTGCCAACATGATCAAAAACTGAATCGAAATCTTTACTACCACTTGAAGTTCGGCTTTTTGATGGCCGACAGTTGTTGTAGCACTTTTTTAGCTTACCCAACCTACAAGATTTGATTCATCTCTAGCCCAGACTGGACTGCTGGTTTATTGATTTTAATTTAAAAAAAAGTCAAACATTTTTCTTTACCATGGTTATTTCTAGTCCCCTGATGGTTCAAGGCTCAAAATTGTCGCTTCCAACCTCAATTTTTTTAGCCCATTTAAAAAAAATTAATTAATCCGTAGTTTAAAAATGTTATATGAAAGTCCTAACTCAGGATGAAATATAACCCTAAAATGAAGTTAGTTTAAAATTTAATTTTGAATACAAAAAAAAAAACTTGGGGAATCATATCGAATTTTCTCATATAATAACTCCTGACTTTGTTAGCAAAATTTTAGGTTTTACATAGTACATATTTACTTTCTTTTTTTAGGAGCTAATAAGTAGGTAACGTAAAGAGTGATCGCATTTTAAGTTAATTTATTTTACGGCATGTTTTTTCTAAAAGAAATTCGGCATAATTTCGGGGAGCAAAATCCACTTGAGCCATTCAATCGAAGTAGTTCTAGAAGCCTTTAAGTCTGTATTCTGCAATAAAAGTTGTGGGGCTCACCAAGGGGGTTCACCGAGTTTGATGTCCAACACCTTTCCATTTTAAATCCACTTCTGCTTCAATTATATCCTCCGCCAATAATAGAATTCAATTATGTAGGCTTAGTCAGGATGCTACTTTAAGTGTATAGTTTTGAAGGTGCGAAGAGGATGCGAAGACCGAAGCGAGATTTAAATTGTTCAAATCAAGCCCGCACTTCCGTCCATTGGTACCCAATTTAGAGAACATAATACATAATGATAGGGGTTTTTATGTCAGTTAGCCTGGAAGTCTTATTTCTGGGCAACTGGAAAGACCGAATGCCATCCACGTCACAATTTGAACTCAAAATCTGAAACTGGAAACAGGCTTTCACAGAAACGAATAATGGAAGAAACAATGTGGGTCGTTTGTTTTGATATTTTTTTCTCCCTACCATTATGTCAAATTTATTATAAGGATAGCAAAATGCCTTTACACGCGAGTCTATAATATTGCTTGGTAACCTTGTGAGTTTCAAAAATAAACATTTAACAGAAAAGTTCGCTCATTGCATCTCAAAAATATATAAACCATAAAATTGTAATTGAATTTGCAACAATCATTAGGATAGGAGCTACTCATATGCAATTCTTAACGACAACAAACCGAGACAAAACAAAAAACAAAACTTATGCTGACAAATTTCCCTAGACAATTTTCCAGCCGTGCATGCTTTTCATATTATCGTTTCTTTTTTTTGCATGCAACTTGAAACTTGAACTCATTCGCTTACTTGGTCTCCAAAAGCAAACTTGAAAAAAGATTAATCATTAAAAATCTAAGTGGAATATCTTTTCCCCACATGGTAAAATTTTATTGCGTAAAACATGGAAAATTTAGATACAAGGCCAAATTATTTTCCTGTTTAATATGGGTCCCACAGATAGATAATAAAGATAAACTACCAGCCAAACCATTTAACGTTGAAGATCTTTTTTTTATGAAGCGTTATATTTAGCAGTAATTTAGCCAAAAAAAATATTTTGAAATTTTTTAACTCTTTTCAACCTACTCGCTATGGATAGATTTTTAATTGGTCGTTTATGAAGCTTGAACTGTGTAATTGTTGACGTTTTGCAGTTATCTGATGTCGAATTTTTTTTCGTGCAGAGAGGTTTGAGAAGTATAGATGCTGGTCATCTTGTCGCTTCTTGTGTCTGCTTATGATGAACCTGATTTCAAACTTGTTTTCGGCGAAAACGTGATAACCACTAACAGTTCAAGAATAGGTATAAAAATATGTAAAGGTTAGGAATTTGAAAATACTCAATTGGTAGGAAATAAAATTATTTTTTGAAGATTTAACACATTTTTCTGCGAATGTGTTAAACTCAAAATGGTTGTGGAAAAATGTCTCTTAAGAACGACTCTCTTGATCTTTGACGATCAAGAAAAAAAAAACTTGCCTCGTAAGGAATAGTCAAACGCTCTGGGATAAACGTTTTCAAGGCGCACCACCTAATTTCAAAGACTTACACATTTTTCCTTGTCACCTTTTTTTGCTTTCGTTCTCCGAATCTCAAGAGTATCCAGGATTGACTTTTTGTGTATCATATTCAAACGCAGAGTTTCCTTGGCCAAATGGGCTGGAAGTCAAAAAAAAGTAATTACTTCCATTCAAAAAGAAATTTTTTTCCGCCATATTATCCTTCCTTATATATTTTAGGATTTTTAAAATAATATTAAAAAATGAATTTCCCTTGAATAGGTAGGTAGTTACTGATTTGCTGCATAGGTTCTTTCCTTTTCGCGATCTGTGCTCGGAACTAAATTATGGTGTGCTTGCACTAAACAAAGTGCCGAAAAAAGGTGTAGAGTAAAGTTCCAACCATAATAGACTTAAGTGGGATTAACACATGTCAAAATATATCGAAAATCCCACTCAAGTTCTGTCAAATGCTTACGGTGCCCATAATAGACTTCAGTAAATGTTTCGGAAATCGTATGAAATTTGTGTGCATTTAACCTGCTGAAACTCCTTTTTTGAGTGGGACTAAACTTAAGAGAGCAAAAGTTAACGAAGATCTAACGAAACCGAGCAAAAGGCTATTATGGTCGTGGCATATAAATTGCGGACATTTATGAAAGCTGACTTAAGCTCACCTAAGTCTAATATGGTTAGGGTAATTTATTTAATTAGAAAATCGGAAGCAATAAAATTTTGAAGCCAGTCAACAATTCATCAAATCAGAACACGGTTGTTTGCTTTTTTTGGATTATTTTTGCTGGATCTTAAAGTTGATGTCCAAAATTTTTCTATACTAAAATAAAAATTTCAAAAAAAGTACTATAATATAAGTACATTTCAAGTACTTTCTTTTATCTAGATTTACTGGGTACAGTCCAACTTACCAGTACATTTTCAAGTGCAAGTACATTTAGGCATGTTTGCAGGTTAGACTTAAATGCACGCAAAAATGTAATTTTTGGTTCATTCTTGAATTTTTTTTGTAAAATCGGCCACTTGAAATGGTCCCGACTAAAAATGTTGAACAAAGGGAGTCGAGAATAGAGTCTGGTTTATCTTATGTGCTAATTTTTATTACTTATTCTGTCCTAAAATAGCCTAAGGGACAGGCGAAATCCACGTTTTCTATGAAATTCAAGGTTTTTCTTAGATTCTGGCTCCGATTGTGGGCGTGGCCCAAAACTTGGTAAAAATAATTTAGAATTAGGTGTTTCCTACGTTCTATATTAAGCAACAATTTTTAGATTTCTTACAAAAGTATCGAATAAATTGGTTTTGAATAAATATACTACGAATCGAATATATACGCTATTCCTAAGGAATATGGCTCAAAGTTCACTTGTACTTGAAAAGGTACTTGAAAATGTACTGACAAGTATTAAAGTATCCAGTAAATGTAGTTAGAATGAAGTACTTGAAGTGTACTTCTGCTTTGCGATATTAAAGTATTAAGTACATGGTACTTGTTTTTGTCAAGTACAAGTTCAAGGTACTGGGTACTTACTTTGTACTGCAGTACTTATGTACTTAAGTACTTTACAACTCTGGTAAAAACCAATTAAATATCATGAAAAATAACGTAAAGCGTGAAATGGTACCCCAGCCATATTATCTCACAAAAATTTACTGTTTCTTTGAATCGGGATCATAATACAAATGATCTGAATGTAACGAAACATGTCATATTTGTTTGTTTTCATTCACACATGAAACACTTTGCTATGCTGACATTTATGTATAAGTAGAACGCGGCGTTCCCAAGTACTTGCCGATAAAATACGGAGCCCAAAAATGACAGGCTTTTTAGGCGCATTTTTTTCAGTGCTGAGTTAAGCCCAGCTTAAACCAAGATCTGTTAATCCCATAAAACGAATCTGGAGAGCAAAAACTGGCCCTTAGTGAAAAAACCTTTTTTAAATTTTTTTTTGTAGCATACCAATATTTTACCCAGGGACTGCTACATACCTGCCATTTCGGTATGTTTGTCCACAATGTGGTTGGATACAAGAGCGCTATTTCTTTCGCGCCATATTACCCGATTTTACCATACGAACCCCGATTTTACCCAGCTTGACTTTTATTTTGATCGTGACCTGTTGCATGATGAAGAATCGTATCCTGAGCGTATTTGAAGAAGTAAGTTTTTGCTTAGAAAGTTTGCATATGAAGCCAAAAAGTGAGCCTGTTGGTTTTTATGTGGAAAAGTCAGTTGTATGTATTTAAAATAAATAAAGAAGATCTCCTACGCAAACCTTCGCTCATAGCAAAGTATTCTTCAACCTTCCACACAGATTTATTTTAATTGGCTTCTTGTTTATTTTACCATAAGCTCTTTAATTTTAACCCATAGCCTTTTAAGGAATCAATCCAACGACATTGGAGACAAATTGTCAACAAATTATGCTAAATACAACAAATCGTCTTATCTCACGCCCACTACTACTTAAGTATATAAAATATTCGACATTTCATAAAATACGTCATGAACGCAAGGTTTCTGGCTTGAAACCTGCACAGCTATTCAAAACAAACACATCCTTAATTAGACAACACATTTGTTTGTTGCAGCTTTAGTTGCGATTTGGGACTTTTTAAACCGCAAACGCCTTCAACGAATTCAGTAACGTGATAGATAACCATGCTAATGTTGAAAACCATTTTTGGGTGTTAATCCACAAATTAACGCCGGATATGTCGTGCGACCATTTCGACACAGCATTAGTCTTCTCTCGAAACCACTTCCTTCTCAATTTTGAACGTCCTTCAGAGCAACTTCCCAGACGGAATGCGTAATCGTTGCCGTCGAGCAGCACTTTGTGGGCGAATTCTTTCATATCGAATTTCGCTAAACTCAAGACTCGTACCAGAATACGAGTCTAGCTAACCCACACGCGAGTTGGTTTTGCTGTGGCCAATCTGTGTCTAAGACGATACGGTGCCTCTAGCCATAGATTCCTCTCGTTCACATCGCGTGTCTTTGGTGAAGTTTACATTAAGACAAAATTAAAAATAAATACGAAGAGCTGTTTTTTCTTCTTATAGCCTGCATACTTTTTGAATTTAATTAAATTATTACACTTTTGCGGTGTGTGCGTCGAGCGCGCGGCTTTTGTATTATATTTCGAATGTGCGGTGCCCACAAAACCGGAAAATCAGTGAATGCACGCCTATGAGATGCCGCCGCCAGCTGGGGAAGCAGTAAGCAAGACACATGATTCCAAGTATATCTAAACTGGTATTCCAGCATCAGTTTGGTTCAATGGCCATTCGAGTTGTTTTCGTTGGAATCGACAAAGCGTTGTGACGTTTATTTATTTTTTATGTAATTTTTTAACATTTAATTTAAAGAGCAATCCACTCCTTAATTGGCACGTATTGAATGGCACAAAAGAAAGCTCAAGTGGGTTAAAGAGAGAGAAATGACGACGAAGGTGATTGTGATTGTGACAATTGCGTCTGCTCTATTTACCAATTAGATGTGCATCGAAGGGAATACTGTGTCATTGGGTTTCGATTTCAATATCGATGACAGCTGCTTCTTGTTCACTTCAGGTGCATCATTGAAATGGAAAGCCTCATTTGAGAGAGAAATTATTTCAACCCCATTCTAGTGGAACCATCTTTAGTTGAATTTTGCCCTGAAATATATCTTCTGTTGCTTTACGCATCGCTTGGTTAAAAGTGTCTAAGAGACGTTTCTCAGATATGAAATTGATATGCCTCCCAAAGGTTTGAATATTTACAGCTGATATCTTAGCATGCCACAACGGAAAAAAAATGTTTCCCAATAACATCTGTGATTAATCACAAAACTGATTGATTGATGCGGGGAGCAGAATACCTGAAAAGATATACGGCTTTCAAATGTATGCATTGTCTTAACAGCCAGAGTTGCAGTCAGTCTAACTCGAAACCTCAATTCCCTAGACTGCACTATCAATCACTTTTGGCAAATGATCGCGACTTAAAAAGAGTGAAACCGAAATCACGTTGGCATAAGCCTCAAATGTTTTTAATGACATTTTAATTTAATATACCCCAACCGAGACAAGTGTGTGTTCAAATTTCATAATTTCCTGCAGTCTATGGTCATTCATTCGTATATACCCAACCATTTCGGGAAATAGGCACAGTTCAAAATGGACACTTCATTTGGGAATTTCATTGCGTATAGCGTTGCGCGTACCGAGATGAATTTGATTGCAATTTGCTGTAACTTTGGGTTAAGGTTGATGCTGCTTGAAGGTAATGAACCTAATTTCTGTGAGTCTGTCTTTCCATGATGATTGGGTACCGCTTTAAAATTGTTTCGAAAAGCGTGTTTTGTTTGAGGTGATTCCCGCCCCAAGTTTGAGTTAATGGCAGTCAAGCACACAGTGTAAATTAGATAATAAGTTTCAACGTTCAGTGTGTCTTTAATTGACATTTTTAGAGGCAGTTGGTAGCAGTTAACGAATTAGAAGATTCAAGTCGAGACTTGACCTTACAGGTGCAAACAAAGTTACAGAGTTTGGATTAAATTTGAATGGAAATTATGTAACATTTTCGTCAGTTTAAGGTCGCTGAATGTCGCCATTGAGATAAGAAAGACTAAAAAGTAATTATGAACGCAAACGTCAACAACTGAAAAACACGCTAATCAAAACTTCCAGATCAGTTATATAGAAATAGTCTTTCAGTTAACAGTGAAATCAAATTAGAAACAAATAAATTGCTCATTTACAAGGATCGTCTTGGAGGGAATACCAATGTTTGGGCTATATTTTCTGGCGCCTGCCTCCAATTTTACATTAAGGATGTGATTAATAAATTTGTATTCATATAATCATACTCGGCCTACCAACAATATAGTCGGCCTTCCCGACAGCCCGACACTCATAGTCCGATGAGGAAGCTGGTCTTGGGTCATTTGATCACTATCCTGACTTTCGCGTATATTGACGCATTTTGCTTTATTTCCATGTAGCTTGTACCTGTGATCCCATTCCTTAGAGGTAATTACCCAAATGAGCAGGATCTTGGGGAAGATCAATAAACTGTACTTTGTAGGAGTTGATTATAAAGTTTGGTTGGATACGAATTTCCTGGTGCAGTGTTAAGTGTGTAGTACCACTGTACACGAAGTCCCGGGTTCGAATTCCGACCGGGGAACTAAAATTTTATCACGGTGTCTCACCTTCGCGAGGGTCTGGCAAACCCTCCGAGAGTATCATTTTGTCACGATAATCACGATGATAAATTACGCAAATTAATATCTATTAGATTTTACATACATCCCTTTAATATTATCAAAAGAAGAGGTAAAACTATGCGTTCCTTATGATTGTTGAAGCGCAACAATCAAAATCATTTGTGTTGTTCCTGCTAAAAATATCCATACCACACCGCTTGCTCATGTGTTTTTTCTGACCCGCTTTCAGGTGGAAATACTTGCAATCCAAAAAACCTTAAAGCTCAGCCGATATCTAAGCTATCCATCCGTTGACCACGTTGTCAAAACTGTCGAAGCAATGCCATATCGATCTTTGCTGAATAAGTGAACGTTGCAGAGTCTCAATTTCCTGTCTCAAGTTCCATGTCACAGTGACAAAAGGAAGTTAACGTTAAGGTGAACTGTCCAGGCAGGGAACAGCATTCGCGCGACTTACCTGCGGAAAGGTTTTATATCCCATTATATGCCCTTTTATTGGGGTGGGAGCTGACGGGTGGATTACATTAGCGGGATTATTCAGGATTATGTGACCGTCGTAAAATGTGAGTAAATCAAAGGAACCTTTAATAAAAACTTTGAATAGAATCCGCACTCATATCGCAGAATCAAGGTGCACTTTGTCAAACTGTTAGGGAAGGTTTACCTAACTTCTTCTGTAATGGTCCGACTAAGTACTCTAAGGATAAACGAACCATTGTTTTTCTAATTAAGACGCTCCCTGGCCATTTTAAGAGCAATCCTAGGCTAAGAAACTATGTCAAAGAATGTTTTGCCAAAGCCGATTGCTACACTGTTCGTGTCCAAACAATCGCACTGTCTTCATAATCTCTTTTTTCAATCTTTATGACTTGAGTATTTCTTGCCAGTTTGGATGTAGTCCTTGGAGATTAAATTGCCCTAGTGTTTTCATATACGATACGACAATTTTTTTGCTCATAACCAACCCACCGTTCTCTGTAGGGACTTGGCTTCAGAAGGTAAGCCACCCGCGCAATATGCCATTATATGTCATTCAAAGAAGGTATACCTTCCTTGGATCGTTGTGGAAGCCTCTGAATTCGGGGAGTTGAACTTACATATTCTAGTTTTTTTTGTTTAGTTCTCGCTGGCCTTTCGAACTTCGACGTCTTTCAATA
Source organism: Neoascia interrupta (assembly GCA_947623515.1). Taxonomy (NCBI): domain Eukaryota; kingdom Metazoa; phylum Arthropoda; class Insecta; order Diptera; family Syrphidae; genus Neoascia; species Neoascia interrupta. The sequence goes on from OX392463.1 coordinate 135,955,377, forward strand.
GAGACTTGAGAATTTCGACAGTTGATAGCGGCAATATTGTCAAAGCTAGATCTGTCGAATTTGCTGATATTAATTCAGCCTACTTTGAATCAACATGGAGAGTTATAGAGTTCAACATTTGAGTTCAATATGTGCAAATAATTGAATTTGTACACATATGAGTATGTTCGACGAATATGTGGGTAATTGTTTAAATTAAAATATCGGTTAAAATGTCGTACTAAAAAAGGGGTCCATTTCTGGATGATTTGGCACGTAAGCCAGCAAAATTATTGAATTTGGGACGGTGCAAACTCACATGAAATTCAATAGATCCCGAAAATGTCACCTTTTGGTGTGGACTTTGGGCTGAGGGCGCGCGCCGCGTCTTCGGTACATTTTTCTGGATTATATGGACACTAAATGATTGTGATTTAAATAGGACGGCGCTACGGTGCCACATAGCTATGGTGACACTGTTTCTGGGAGCAAAACCCAGGACAGAAATTAAAAAAATTTAAAAATGTAAAAAAAATACTCATTTATATACCCTACCCATGGTATATTAAGCTTGATGTATAGTTTGTAACACAGTGAAACGATCACCGTAGACCCATTAGACCTTCTAGAGATATAATCGAGACCGACAGTTAAAGAAATCGAAAGAAAATTAAAGAAATTGCCATTTACTAAGCTTGTTACATACAAAGCGTTGAACTCCGCCCACTTTAGGGGGTTTTTTTGGAATAAACTGTTTTTTAAGCAATAATTTTCTCTTTTGACGAATTTTCACATGATTTTAACGAAAACTAGAATTATTTTATTCTATTTTCAGCTTACGTCCATTTTTGGGGGCGCGGCGAATATAAATTATTTTTGGCATAAAGCTTATGAATTCAGGCGGCCGAAAAACGTTTAAATTTGGTGTTGCAGGATAAAGAGTGTCTTACTTGATTATTTGTTTCTCTATAAGATGAAATAACGAAACGTATTTCTATTAAGATGTAAAGATGGGTAAGATGAAGATGATACGAGAAAAAAAATGTCAGAAGAAACGAAACAACCAAATCAATTTCATTGTCTTCAAAACATACAACATAACAGCGACCGCCAAGCGAGTCTCCGTGATTTTCCCTAACTGATTCCACCACCTGTTTCTGGGGACGATGTGTTCGCATCTCCGCTAGCATGACCTGTCTAGGAAGTCTATACATATCAAATTATCGTTTAAACACTAAGAACAAATCTATGAGTGATTTAAACTTAATTTTGGTATCTGCTGGTCTAGAATGCACAATTAAAAAGGTTTTAGGATTTCTAAGTTTTTAATCATACCTACTTTTTGAAGCACAATGGGCGAATTCTGACCCTTGTTGTTGTTATTATCTATGTATCCATCAAAACTGCTTCAAAAAAACAATTTATTTATAAATTTTTCTAAATTGTTGACTATCCCAATAAGTGTAGTAAGTGCTACAAGTTCTGGCATAGGCCAATACATGAAGTCTAAATATTTGTCCCGCCTGTTGTTGTGCCAAAAGAATTCATGCTCCCATAAGACTACAATAGGGCATTTAATTTGTTTATTTGTTATCCGCTGCTAATAATCCCTCCTCGAATGGACTTTACTCGTATGCCGACTTGTTTAAATAGATTCAGTATGATAATTGAAGTATTTTCGTTGCTGTTATCTATAAATATTGATGAAGGTCAAGTTTGAAGAAAACATACAAATATGTATATAAATTACCATCTAAATGGCGTCTGAGAGATTTTACCTTTGATGCTACCACACATAAAGTCGATTAGCTTTACTTTTCTATTGAAAATATTTATCATATTCGTGTTTTCTCATTTCAAGTTTTGTGATAACAAATAGAGCTGAAAGCATTTCTTTGTCTAGTGGCTGATGCTATGTTATGTGCATAAGATAAAATCGAAGGTCAATGTCTATAAAGCTATGGGCTGCTGGGTGGGACGATTTATGTAGGTATAATTCCTTATAAGTCCGACCAAAGCAGAGGCTGACAAGGGATTATTTTATGTTTCTGATGCGGTAATAAATTTGAAAAAAAAAATGTTTAATTGAAAACCCAACAGACGATGAAATAAGGACGAGCAAAAGTAAAAGACTAAACTTATTATAACAGTCTGTTGCCTGAGTTATTTTGTTATCCTTCTCAGACAGGTACAACACGTGCATCAGGATATTCACCTTTATATGGGTTGTGTAGACAGTTTATTACGGATTCGAAACACATGTCAGAGTGTTATGACAGAAAGGATATCAGGCTGGCAGTAAACCCGCACACGAAAAGTTGAGGAATTCAATTTATCCTCAACCTTTGGAAGGAACGTCAAGGAATAAGATTTTCATGGTGTGAAACAAGAAGTGTTGTAACAACAACAGCATCTTGGTTAGGAGGAAGGTTAAATGGGCGAAACAGATTTGATACAATGTCGTTGTGTATCGTTCAAAAGGTTAAGAGGTGCAAAAAGTTAAAGAGAACTTTATTCAAGGAGTCCTGCTTGTAGGTAATTTCTGTTAAGTAGCCTTTTTTGAAATACTCTACTTGAGTGGTGTTATTATTTGCCCTTGGATCTGCCTTACTTGAGTTTTTTTTTTGCCCATAGACACGAGGAGTTGTTAGCGGGATGCCATATTGGTGCTTGAGCGATTCTGTTTTTTTTATTAGAATTTCATGTTTTTAGAGTTCTTAAAAGACTTGTACCGAGATGTTGGCGTGCCATCTAATTGCACTACACTTCAAACGTTAATAACTCGCCTGCTGGTTTGAAAACCACCCTACAGCGTACCTGATACTCAGACTTTATGTCTCAATTTGCAATCGCTTTGACCTCAATTTGACCTCTGAGGCCGGCTTGGCCTTCGCCTAAGAGATTATTGACAGAAATCGACAAGCGTCCAAGCGAGATTTAGGTAAAAATCTTGAGTTGAACAAATGCCTCTGTGGTTTTTGGGATCAGATTTATCAACACTTTTCCAAATGGGATAAATCAAAACCTTTTTACACTGGTTAAGGGCTGATCCGCGGTCGAATTTATCATTAAAATTTTTTCAAGGTGGCCGAAAAAATTACAGGTGCAGTATTGTTGAGGCTTCGACAGGCATACGAACAGAGCCAGCAGCCTTGTTATTAATCAAAACTCTTAGTGATATAAAAAAAATTCTTTCAATTTTTCGGCTTAGTAGCTTCGGGAGGTAACCTGTTTTTTTACCTATTTGTACCGAGTCCAACGCCAAATGCCCAAATTTCAGCTGATGTTTATACTCTAAGGACCTTTTTAGGTTTCCAACTAAGCTTGCGAAGCCTGAAGTTTCCTCAGTTTGGAGCAAAATTTGACAAACTCAAAATTGTTAAAATGAGCTTCATAGTTTTCGTAGTGCTTTTCCATTACAAAAGTTTTGTGTAAAATAATAAAATAATTAATATATAATAATGTAATGTATATATAATAATATAATAATATAATGAAAATGAAAATAATGCAATAAATCTAAAATCTTAGAAATTTAACCATTAAAGTGCGCGGGTTGTACAACTTTTATGCATCTTGGAAGGTGAACGTTTTGTGCCGTTAAATATTTAAAAAAAAAGTTGCAGCTTTCAAAATTATTGAGTAAGAGGGAAATAATTTTGAGGCTTATGAGTGGTTATTTTGGCTGAAGCTTAACTGCCTTTCGTACAGGCTTTCGACGAATGTAAGGGGCGATTTGATTCAATAAAAGTTAACCTCAAATACAAATAGTTTTCGAGATGCATCGTTAAAATAAGTTTTCCTGTGTTTTCTGATTTCTTACAAAGCTCTAAAGGCTGATATACACCTTTTTCTGGGCCTACCAGAGACAAAGCGACCAGCTAACATCTCGGCTAGTATGTCTTGGAAGTCTTTCGGGGGCACACGAATGTGGCCAAACCATCGGGAAATTGATCTTTCTCCTCGGAGAAGTTGCTGCTACATTAAGGTTCCTTCGGATAATGATGTGTTATGCTACCTTTCGGTATTCAATTCGTTTTTAAAAGATTCTTTTATTTACTATTATTTCAGTATCAATATGGATCAATCTGATCGTATCCAATCCGGAAATTTAACGGATGTGAAGAACTATCAACTGAAGATGAACCTTCTTCCGCGGAATCACTTTTAAACGTAGATGTTGTCAGATCCAATTCTCCAAGTAAAAAAAACTTCATCCACTTTAGATAATTATCGGATTAGATCTGAGGAAGTGCAAAGAGATGGAAGACCACATTCAACCTGCACCATTGGCATCATTGCGAAGAAAACAAGAAAAGAAAATATATTCACCTTCAATAAACCACAAGCTCATACTATATTGCTCATACTCCCTGGTCGTGTAATCGACTGCTTCTTGGTCATTCGTCTTCTTTCCTTGCGGGTAACACCGATAAAAAGAATACCTCACCGTCAAAGAGGTATGAGAGACTGCAAAACTCCTTTGCATCGATGGTTATGGTTTTAGATGTTGTTCGTCTAATAAACTATTTTGCTCGAGCAAACAAGCAAAAACCGGCAAAGAAGTAACCATCCGTCGGCAAACGAATGCGAGTAGTAGATTCAGAGATGCGGCAAGGCGCGATTTGCATTTTGCCTTCCGTGCATGCATTTTGGTTACGTTCCAATTGGATTAGAGGATAATGGCGCAGAAGATAACTTTTTAGGCTATGCACAACATAAAAACTTTAGACTAACCTCAGCCAGTCTTTTTACTTTCGAATGTATGGCATTTAGATGTTCATGTTACTTTTGTATTGTTAGTTGTTGGGTTTTTTTCCTCCTCTTGTAAGCATATATAGTAACATGGAGAAGAGTTTTTAATTCAGTGATGGTGTACCATGAATTTTTTGGCCCGCCAATATGGGTTCCAAAAGGTAAGGCAGGTATTTTTTTCCCCCCCTTTTAGTCTTGACTTGCAACGTTTATGTAAGCATTTATTTGAACTCTGATCTCTTTATGTGCGGAGCTTACACAAGGACGCATTGAATGATGGGAACTTTTCATGAAGCATGATATACACTGGACACTAGGCAGACTACGGAAAATTTGCTTGATATTTGATAAATTGCCTTCTCCTTGTTAGAAAATAATATTTAAACGAAAACAATTTGCAAAATACCAACGAACATTGTCCAGTCCTCCCGAAAAGACTCTGTTTCTCGTTACAGTATATTTTGGTATTTAATATACGAATAAAAGTCAAATTTTAAATGGTAACCTATTTTAAATTCTAAGGGCACTATAAGCGTAGTATAACAACAAGACCCTTGCGCCTTTCAATATATTGAATTTTTACCAAGTGTTGTATGGGATCATAAGTTTGCTCGCAAGTTCCCCAATTGACCAATTATACCCGTGTTGTTTCAGTGATTCTGGTGATTCGTGTGTCGTGTCTTGTACTCATTAACCCTCATCTTCTTTAAAGTCGACGGTTTAAGTAAATTCACCCTTTGAGTTGTTATACCCTGCACTTTCTTTAGTGACCCTTTCCTAAACCTTATTTGGGTAAAGGGTAATCCCACTTGGTACAAGTGGAGGGCCAAGCTTGAAAAAAGACCGTCAAGTATGTACATGTAATCCACGTACGCGGATCGATCCGTCGGGCTTTGTTGAAGGTTAAGCTAATTTTTATAATGCAGTTTGTGTAAAATGCTATTTGATTATTAAAATTATTGCTGCATACATTTTACATTCTGTGTATATCTACTTATTTTTGTACTTTGCAGTCTACTACTTTTATATTAGGCGAAGTTTCGTTGCAAAAAAATTTCCATGATCTAGCACAATTCGAAGATTTACAGGGGTCAACTGGGATAGGCTACGCAACGCTTCGCCTAATCGGATTGTAACGCGCTCACTAGTTCTTTTTTCGTTTGTTTAAATGGGCTTAAAAAATTAACTTGAAAGCTATCGTCATTATCTTTTATTTACCTTCTAGGAAATTTTAAAAAATCGTTTTTAAATTAAAACTTCGAAGTTTTCTTACGATTTTTTGCGACAGTAATAGAACACTTTTGGGGGTGCCGTGGCGTACTGGTTAGTGTGTGTGCTTACTACGCTCGAGGTCTGGGTTCGAATCCTACCATCATCACCTGAAAAAAAGACCCGTTCTTTTTTACGGTCCCCACCTTTTTGCGAGGGGATAATATACCCCCCGGGAGTATTATTTTTGGTCTTGAAAAACTTCTCAAAGTGCCGTTCGGATTCGCCAAAATATTGTGGGTCTCCTTCTTTGTGAAAAAATTATCACACACAGCATACATTGCTGAGAAGTTGGCCCTGGTTCACCTCGGCCCGTTGCGCCATCCTTTTTTTTTTTTTAATATAACACTTTTAGAAAAATATGACTTAAGCACTTGGTTAACTTTGAGTCGCTTTATAAATACCTCAAAAGCTTTGAGAAACGGCATCTATTTTCATTCCTTCATTTCTCAAAAGCTGTTCCATTTTTTCAGAAAACAAAATCTTTTCATTAAAATTCAATATTTTCTAGGCCCAAGTTGCGTTTTTCTATGTAACTACATCTTGCTTGCAAAACTTCGCAAAATGAGTTCAAAAAACATTTAATTCATTTTCCCATGAACCTTCAAACTGTAGTTAAATCGTTATGTGTGTATAAATTTAGTATTGAGTGGCTAAAAATTACTCTGCGGTTTAAATGCGCACAAAATTTTGTTTTTCAACGACTTATCATTCAGCTGCAACGCGACTAAACGGACGGACAACTTCAAATGTGTGAAGTGGCCCTTTTTCCATTTTTGAACGGACAACTAAAAAATATACTGATATCTATAAGCTCGTTTTTTTGGAGTCCCTTTGGTAACTCGAGATTGGCCCCTTAAAAAAATGGAGGCCACAATATAACTGATCTACAGGGGAATCGGATATATGTGTGTACTACGGGTATGAAGCTCCATCCATAAGGTCAAGGATGGATCAAGCTGAAGCATTTACTTCTTCCTAAAGGTTTCTCTGCAGATTAAGAAGGTAGCATAATCTTTCTTTACTCTGTCAAGCATGACGCCAAGATACTTAACGCTTATGTAAGCGGTTGACTAAGGACGGGGCAGGATTTAATCTTGTAGGTATTATAGTTTTGGTTGTGGTTTTGCTCAGATTCAGTACTTTCCATGTTTACTACAATCTGCACTACAGAAACGTCTCTGACTTTAGCATCACCACGTGAGGCGCACACAAAACAGTCCATACAAGCCCTCTTCTGTCTAGTTTTACTGAAAGTTTCTTCATAACTCTTTGACAGAGTGAAGAAAGACTGATGTACCTCGATAGGCGAGTTAAGCTGCTGAAAATGTCCCAAATTTATTATGTTAAGCACAAAGACGTGTTATTAACTTTTGAATTCTCTATGCCTTTATCGATTCAAGGCTCCTGAAAAGCGCATATCTTCAGTATATACTCTATAAAAGACTCCCATTAAGTCCAGGAAAAAGGTTGGTGTATTCTTCATCAATTATCGAGCACTACCGGAGAGCTCCTGCAGAGCCGTTTTCGTGGATCTTCCCTTGATGTAGGCGTGCCTTGGTAAGGGAAACGATCACTCTTTAAGTTTGCGCTGCATGTGACTGACTAAAGCACGCTATCGGATTTTGAGTACAAAAGAGGTTAAGCTTTTTGCCCGACATTTTCGATTAAAAAAACACTGGATAGTGTCCACAGGAGTGAGGAACATGGTTTAATATATTGAAGCTGATTAAAATCGAGGGTAGACAAAGAACCGTTTTAGACCAAAAACCCACAGCAGATTTTGGAAGTAGATTATTAAATTAAAACTAACGTCGGTTGGTGGGTAAGGTGGGCCGGGAACAATTAAGCTTTTCAATATTCGGCTTTTTCGAAAAGAAAATTTGCTTTCGAATTCTGCTTTTCTTAAATTTAGGCAGAAAATCAAATCCACATGTCAGGTGCTCCCAACGCAACGCAAGATAACTGACATGAGATATTATAGCGATCTTTCAATTTTAAATCCTAAACAAAATATAAAATTAGAAACAGTTTTTCTGGCTCTTAAGTAAATAACTAATAAGTAATCAAACATTTAGAAACGCCCAATATTAGTTTAAGCCATTCCTCATTGTATAAGGCCGGTAATTGATTATTTCTTTAGCAAATAAGTTTACTTAAGTTGCATAAATTGCCACTTGCAAAATAAATCAAACCAAATGAGTTAATAATGGCTTTAGAACAATTAGTTTTTGAACTGATGCTTTTAACTTCGTTATTTTTGTCCAACCATGAGCGAACTCCCTAAGGCCTACCTACCATTAACCACAGAGTGTATACAATGGCCCGTCTTACGACATGTACATGAAAAGCCAAAACTTTTCAATCTTTTGTTTTGAGTTACAAAAGGTTTTATGAAACAGAAAAAGATTAAAAGCCAAAAATTTACGATTTTCCACGATATAATGCAATTTTAATTCATACCTGCTGCTTTGTTCATAAAGTCATCGTCTAATGTTTTCCTAGTCTTTCTGGTTGTTTCACATAACATTGCTAATGCATCTGTCACAGAATAATCAAATGTACCACTCAGTGCTTCAGATAAACTTAACTCAGCTACCGCCCAGCAGGAGGAGAGAAGAAAGTAATTAAGTCGTTCGTTGTTGCTACTTTTGTTATGGTCTTAAGGTGGCCCCAGGTCATACAAGATGTAATTATACAAGTCGCAGCTGTTGCCGTCTTTAAATCACGGTCAGGATAGAGAGTTGGAAAAAAAACAAGCATAAAGAAGAAAATGAAAATGAAGATAAGCGGTGTTAGACTTCCGTTTAACGGTGCATTCAAATATTATGTGTGTTGTTCCTCCACATAAAATTCATCCAAGGAACTAAGGTGAGGAGCTATTTGCCGTTTTTGCTCTGTTGTATATCTTCTTGTAATTACATAACAGTGATAACGATGGCAGTCAACCTAAATCAATTAATTTTCCAATATAGTCAAAGCAGCGAACAAGTGGCGACTTGCTCAATGTTTAAAGATACCACTGCTATGGGAACCAATGCAACAGGTGCTGTTGTCTAGTCAAGTGTAGCTCCCAGTAAGTCATCATCATGGGAACGGCAAGAAAACTATCTTGCTAGCATGCTTATACCAGACGCGGCTTATTCACAGCAATTCACCTGACATTATAGAAACCGTCAGCCAACCAGTGATTCAAACAAGAATCCGAAAGGCATAACCTGAGCATACCTGCCTGCGTACGTGTGGTGATCTGTTTTATTGCCTTTTCAGGTTCTTCTTGATTTTTATAGTTAAATATCAGCCTGTTCATTAAAGATAAATGGACAAAAAATAAGTCGATTTAAGTGGCATTTTGATCTTAAAATATTCGAACTTGTGTATTTAGATGAGCATAGCTGCCGAGTAGGTATTGGGTGTTGCTTTTAAGAGCATATCTAAAAATTTTACGTCAATTTATCGCATGAAAAGGATCTCAACTCCCGTTCAAATCATTGGGATTAGATCTTGCTTTTAATTACCTAATCTTGTTTTAAGAATTCATTTCCTAGTGTCAAACGAGTTCTTTAACTATTTTGGCATTCATTGTTCACCTTGAGACAAATTGCATTTTCTCTTATACTTTTTTATTCCGATAGTCCGTCATTTTATTTGACACCTTTTGAAGTATGATAGGTCAAACATTTAAATAAAATCTAGCATTTTGTGGTCACGCATTGTAGGTACGTAAATTATTTAGGAAAAAAAAATTAAAAATATCAAAACTGTATTTAAAAAAATGTTCTACGAAAGGAAGAAGCAAGAGTCGATGCAGAAAGCGATGCCTTGATCGTGTCGCATCAACTCAACTACTTTGTTTCAATCGTGGCTCGTCCCGGCCGTTTTATCAGCGTCGGGCGAATCAATCCCGACTTAGGTACTCTAAAATCGCCACCTTTTATATAAGTTCACCATCACGAGGGAGGGACAAAATGTGTTTGGGACTTCAAATTTTGCTAAAATTTAAGCGTCGGTTAAAATTTGTCACAAAAAGCCTCTTAAAACATTGTTTAAATCGGAACTGTTTCTGATTGTAAGATGCTAGGCTTGGTTCAATTTGTTGTGGCGGATGGAAGAACGAGGCGTTTTCGCGTTGATCTTTAGGGAGTAGCTATTATGGAAGAGGGCAAATGCTACGCTACTGTTTAGTTAACCCGTTAACTGGACTTTCAATAAAGGCTTCGCAAGCTTGGTAAAGGGTCATTATATTTCCCGGGCTAATATTGTACCTTTTTGAACTTAATGCTTAACAAGTTTCCACAATCTTTTGCAGCCATTTGCGTCTTTCGACAGATGTCTCCTTAAGCTTCGATATGTCTCTAGTGTGCTGGTCCTCCAGGTTGTGTTCAAAGATTTCCGGACCCCAGTATCAGCCAGAACTAGAAGCAAGTTGCCTAGTTCTTTTAAAGCAACCTAAAGCGATTTCTTAAAGGTACTATATGCTTATGCGTTATGCTGAAGTTTTTAACACTGCAAACTACTGGGCTTATAATGTCAGCACCATGATAAGCTTCCAAATTTTACCAGGTCTGGATCCCAGAAAATTAAAATATCCCACCCTTTTTGGTAGACAGACGCGTTAGAATACTTCATATACCTTTTGCCGAATTTTGGCAAGGCTTTTGTGAGAAGGAGAAGGGAATTAACCATTATGCATCTTTTTTGCACTTGTCAAATAGCAACCAAATAAAACCTCAAATAAAAGTCCTCCCGAACTATCCGAACTAGTCTCCGTCCCAACAAACTGGTTTGATATTGAAGCGGTAAAAGATACCATTCGGCATGACTACCCCTCCCTTGTGACCCATTCTGGGCATCTTATACATCTTCCAATGTTTCCTCGTTAAAAATTTGAAAATAGTTTTAAGTTAAGTCACCACCAAATTAGTGCGGTAAAATTATTTTTTCGTCGACATAACTGTGTTTTTCTTGTATATATATAAATTAAATATATATAAATAAAAAAAATTTCTTTTAAATATCTTATGTGTCTTAAATTTGAACAGGTTACAAATCGACTTTCGACGAAATATTCGCAGTGCAAATAGGCAACTATGTAGTCCGTGTATGAAAGTTGTTACGCCACAAACAAATTTTTGTGAACGTTGAAGATTTGTTACGCTCACAGGTAACGATCCTTCTAAAATGTTCGAATCTTTTGTGAGTGTTTTTTTTTTCTAGCTTAGCAAAGTGATCACATTAATGTTGATGTTAGATGGAGAAGATTTATTACAGCTTAACAAAAACTATTGTTTAACAAATTAAAGATAAATTAAGCTTTTGAACTAATTAGAATCTTACCAACTGCGCTGTTTTTTCTTTCTTACTCCGACAATGAGTTTTGCAAGCATTCTTATTCAGATTAATCAATCATACGACTCCAAATACCTCAAAACAAAAATTCTATAGGTAACAATATAATTAATGGTTTGAAGCTCTAATCAGAGTGAACTCATTGATCTGTTGCCTAACAAAATAAAGTGTAGATGAGAATTTAATTCATCCATTTACCATTTTTCAAAGTCATGAAAATTAGAAGGTGTGGTTAGGATCTACACGAATCAGATAAAGATACAGTTGGCGGGCGGTAAAAGTTGTTTGCTTGGAGAAAATCTTTCCATGAACGCTGAGATCGGTTGCTGTGCATGTATAAATGCACCGACTCCGGCGTACATTGATTATCATCAGAAAAAGATTTTCCATTACCACTCAATTAAGTTTGATACCTATACTTTAGGTTTAGACAGATATAAAATTATATGTCACACACTAGGTGTAGGCAGATGTTGGATCACCACGAGGTCCCATTCTAAACTAACACTGTTTTTATTTTCAGAAATAAAATTTACCCCTATCGAATTTCTACAATTATATAACAATGTATTGATTTTCAAAGCTACACAGAAGGATTTGTAATGGTCAGCGTTACCTTTTCAACACCACCCAATGAAACGTTAAGTTCTAAAAATTTGTGCTATACAATTAATGGGGATGATTTACAAACACCTTGTACGGATGATTTGACAATTAATATAATTTAATTTTGGGTGCGAAAAATTTCTATTGTATTTCTCTTATAGAACTAAATTGACTGTCTGCCTATTTTTCTTATAAGGAAAAAATTTTAAGAGTATCTTTAGATATGTTATTGAAAAAAAAAAAAAATACTTTTAATTATGTAGTTTTTCTTCCATTGTGTCGAACCCAGACCTCTCTTGTAGTGAGCAAAAACACTGACCATTTCGCCACGGAGTGCACATTTAGTTTCGTCTGACAATTTAAGAAAAAACGAAGAAAAAGCATTGTAGTTCTGCTTAAAATAATACAAATAACATAAAATAAAGATTTTATAAAAACTTTTACAGCACTTTTATAACACCTTAGGTGTTCTGCGTCACCCTTAAGAAACTTTGAGCTCTATATACGGTTGTGTAGCCTTATGCAACTTTTATAAGGCTTTGCGCTTTTCTTGGCGCTAATTTGTTTAGGGGTAACATCAATATTTCTGCCTTATAAGTGGACATGTCTGTCAGCGGATGAAATACTTGTACTGCGTGGACCAAGAAAGCTAAACATAACTTATTTGACACAATAGAGAATAGACCATAGAAAGAATAGTTAAAGAGGAAAAATATTATCCTTAATTTTTATAAAAGGCAGATATTAAATGTTTGTATAGGGTATTCGTTTTCCAGCTTAGAAATGTAAATTACTTAAAATTCATATGTTAAAGATGTAAAGAGGCCTATACATAAATGCTTTTCTTCTAATGCTCTCACAACAATTTCAATTACATTATTTTCTGTTGAAAAGTGAAAAATTACATGAATTAACAATTCTGCAAACATTACAATGATGGCAAGTTCTATTATCATTTCAAACGCTGACAATCGAACATCCTCAAGTACCTTTATATTATAATGACGCTTACTTAAGTGACAAATCTTCCTACGGTTTCCCATAAGGGAACAACCGCTTGGTATGACGCCGATTGTATTAAACTTCGCAAAAAGAAAACGATCAACGACTATTTTAAAATTCTTTATTTAAAATCAAACAAACCTTAAGCTTGTCGCAATAGGAAAGCTATGCTTGCTAAAAAATCTGCAACTAATCTCCTGCAATGCAACGATTCAAAAGCTGAAGAAATGTTCATTTGGTAGCGGGTACGAGAAATAAAACTCCTGCAGTAATCAATATTGACCTGCTTGCCTCGCATTTCAAAAATCTGCTTCTCCCAGACCCAAACCAAAAAATCACAAGTTTTGCTCTAACAAATTGTATGGTCCCCAAACTTGATTCTGATTTCGAAGCTATTTCGAAATCAGGTGATTTCGATCGAGCTATTGGTAGCCTTAAAAAATATGAAAAACCCAAAAATCACCTGGACCTGATAGAATTCCCGCAGAGTTCTACAAAATGTCGACAAATAATATCCTCCGTAATGGAATTGTCCTCAAAAGCTTCTTATGCTCAAAAATCTTAAGCGTTTTTAAAGAAAGTTGTACGCTTTTTTCGTTGATTTAAAAGCAGCATTTGGCACTGTCAATAGAAGATTGTTACGTATTAAATTGACGAATTTGGGGTTATCGTCTAAATTTATCAGAATATACGAGAAATTCCTATTTTCTAATACTGCTGCAATTACCTACTTACTTAGAAATATGTACTCTAAAAACCAACTAAATGTGTTTGGACTTTTTTATATGTTTTAAGAAAAAATAAAATAAAAATATATATTGAATTGAAATGAATAAGGGAACAACTATTTGAAAAACAAAAAAACAAGCAAACCAAGAGTATCAAAACAGACAAGTGGGCTTCCGATTGCAAACAAGACTGCTTAAGAAACAAGGAAGACAATAACGAAAGCATTTTGTGAAAAATTATAAATATGATACTGCTGCAGTGTTTCAGCCTTTGATCCATTTCTCTCCCTTCGAAACTCATGTCGGAGTATTTTTCCAACCAGTGAGAATTAATTTTTCACATTTCAATACTAAATTCAATTTGGCTTTGCCATAAGAGTGCTCCGCAATATAAGCAACGATACGTTCGGTTAGCTCTTTAATTAATACATTATTTTCTATTGTGTGACATCTGACAGCCTACAGATTGTAAAATATTACTTTGAATGTGTCAAACGCATTTTTTTTATAAAAAGGTGCTATAAAGGTCTATAGAACCTTCACTATAGCCCCTTCATCTTCAGCACTTATTATAGCCCAATAGCACTACGTAAAAAAACGAATGGTGCTAGCACATTTAGTTTTATTATTATGGTGTTGTAAACGTTTAAATGACCGCTTTTATAAATATGGAGATGCGCTCCAACGGGACGATAACGAAACCTTACAAAACCATTCATATTTTAGTGAGTGCTTATGGTTCCAGAGTGTGATACTTGGGTTGGCGAACTCGTAAATTCATATTCTGTGTTTGAACTTCTAAGCCACCGTACTCAAACTACCGTACCACCGCGGTGTCGCTAAAGTCCAGGGTGAACATGTTGCAAAACGAACAGTCATCGCCAACTAACCCTTCCCTAAGGAGGGGTTTTGGGGGGGAAGGGGGGTTCTGCCTTCAGTTTTACACGCTATATTGAATTCGAATTTAGCGCCCCAAGGAGGAATTTTTTTAGCTCAATACAAACCCGAGGTAGTTCAAAGATTTTGCGGATCGGCCATCGCAGCGTTTGAATTTTAACTCTTCTGGTCAAGTCCGTGTCACTATACTCCAGACTTACCGAATCACTTACTCCACCAGTCAAAACGAAAGATCGATCGAAGGGTTTGATCAATTTTCTCAAAGCAGCCTTAAGCATCCTCAGTCATGAGTGAGCCGTACCTAGAGTAGAACTGGGATGATGGATGTCTTAAAGCGATTAGTTGATCGAGAAATGGCTTTGCTACTCAATTGTCTACTTAGCCGGTTCCGCTATAAACTTATAGCGGAATAGATAGACAACAATAACGGCGATGAAATCAAACGATAAACAACTTTGACCAAATCTCAGTATATGGATTTGGTCAAAGTTGTTTATCGTTTGATTTCATCGCCGTTATTGTTGTCTATCTATTCCGCTATAAGTTTATAGCGGAACCTGCGTAGGCAGATCATTAAAGATCTTGCCGACCGTTTTAGAGTCAGAAATCAATTTGCACAAAGCGACGCACTTCAACATCACACTTAAGAAAATCTTGTGAAACTTCTGCACCAGCACCAGAAGCACACAATGTTCCAAAAGTTCTTGCAATAACGTAAATGTCATTGAAAAATTGGAAGAATACAGCGTGTTGTAAGCGTGTGAAGTCTTCGTGAATATAAGGAGGGAAACGGCGAACCTGAGTTAATCAGTTGAATTATTATAAAACCAAGTATATGCTCTCCTCAAAAATAAACACCCAACGCCGACGTCTTGGAAAAAACATCACCAAAGACAGGTACAGCTTTGAGGTAACTATAGATTTATACTACCTAGGTTTGACTGAATATTAAAGAAGGACACCAGTCCGCTGAAATAAAGCGAACTTTAACTCTTGCAAGTCATTGTTTCTTAGGCTATGATAAGGCAATTGAGCCCACTATCGAGCAACTTAATTAAGTCTCGAAAGTCGCCAGGTCTAGTTAGTGGATTTGGTGGAAGATATATTTTGTGGACAGGATGCTGGTACCGCACGCAAAAGCCATCTATCATTTTGTTGCGTAGCAAAATATAAGAGCGCACCATATCGGCTATAACAGATAATCTGATAGGTCCTGGGGTTCGATTTATGCTTAGATAATTTTGAAGGTTCCAGGGGAAAATTCTTACACGATACTGCTTCCACCCTTACCTCATGGCAAACAGACAAAAAACTATGGCTGGGATCTGAAACAATTCTGAAGTTAAAGACAGGGTTTATCTCCATTTTATTTACTCTAGAGAAAAAAACTATCTCCTTCATGTTTCTATGAAAATTGCGGTGTAGAGTCTATATTGTAGAGCACTTTATCGAACAGCCTTTCCCGCGCTCCTACGAAAAAAAAAGATTTGAACATTTCAGAGTCAAAAATGTCGAAAATTTTATCGACAAAGTGTATTATGCAATGATTTCACCAATCTCGCCGACTTTCTCTCAGGAACCGTCCGCAGTGATTTCTGCCTCCAAGCCGGACTCAAAATCCTTCACGGTTCAGAATGTTAAATCACCCAACTAGGAAATCGCTCTGTGGTTAAATGAAGGCACATTTGTCGAAACTAGCCCTGCCACCGAGGACTGGGTCTATGAAAAAACTCAAGGTGCAGTGAACTTCCTTATGTTACATAACGGAAGAGAAGCACAGAAAACAAAAATGCCAATTGTTGTACAATGAACAAGTGCTCCCTGCATTAGTGCCAATATTTTGGGGCAGGTGGTTTTGTCACATTTGGATTTGACCACTGATTTTATTCCCTATTCCACAGGACTGGAGTATGTTAAATTTGACACAGGCGAACATGTAACATAGAGAAACAATGACGATAGACCTCCAAGACCTTAAGGGCATATGATCGAGACCGAATTCTGAGTCGAATGAGCCATGTCCGTCCGTCCGTCCGTTCGCCACCAATTTTTAGGCCTTAAGTTTTGAGCTAGGAAGCTGAAATTTTATTAATTAAGCTCTCTGTCATCCGAAGCAATACAAGTGTTAAAATTTTTAAAATCCGCTCAAATTAATAATTAAGCTCTCTAACAGCTACAAGTGTTATCATTTTTGAAAAGACACGCCCACAATCGGTCTAAATATGCAACAACATCCGTGCTTACAAGACTGTAAGACGTAGTGAAAAGCTGAAATTTATTATTTAATATGTTCTAATGATTACAAGTCATAAAAAATTAAAAAAAAGGTCCGCAGACCGCCCCTTGTGGGTGTTGCATCGATTGAAATTATAATCTTTCACATGCAATTTATTCAATATTTTCGTTCCAAATCGAATAAATTTTACTTAATATAATATGTAGAAAACATTTTTTTTAAATTTCTTTGATACAAAGTTTTGGGCCACGCCCACATTTGGGGGCAGAATTTAAGAAAAACTTCTAATTTTCCAGAAAACATGGATTTCAACTACTTTTTAGCCTAACTTAACTAAGGATACGAAATAAAGCTTCTCCCGGTCCTATATTAGATTTCATTCCTAAAAAGTTTTGGCCACGCCCAATTCTAGAGGTTGATATTACGAAATTGTTGAATTCTACCCACAATATTACATTTTTGGCATCGAATTAAAGAGTAATTGTTCAAATGCAATTTATTCAATATTTTTGTTCAAATCGAAATTTTTACTTAGATAATATGTTATGTAGAAAATATTAAGTTCTACATTTGGTTCATACAAAGTTTTGGGCCACACACATATTTAAAGGTGCAATTCCATAAAGACCTATAAATTTTCAGAAAAACATTCCAGAAACAGAAAAACAAAAAAAAAACTACTGCTTTTTAGCTTTACTAAGTATAGAATACGAAATAAAATTTACTACATAAAGAACACCGGGTACTATTTCAGATTTCGTTCATACAAAGTTTGCGGCACGCCCATCTGTAGTCGTCAATTTCACAAAATTATTGAATTTGAACCAAAAAAATACATTTAAGCCGCAAACTTGAATATTTCTGTGCTAATATTGATTTTCGGTTTAAGGGGTTGGACATGCCACACCCTTTTTAAAAAAAATGGACAAAAACTTAAAAGGAAGGATTTTTTTTACTATTTAAAATAATGCATAAATGGTAACGGGTCGGGATGGAAAACAAGAAAACAAACGAATGGAAAGGAGAATACAATTGGAAAGGAGAATAGGAATGAAAAGGAGAATAGAAATGAAAAGGAGAATAGGAATGAAAAGGAGAATAGGAATGAAAAGGAGAATAGGAATAAAAAGGAGAATAGGAATGAAAAGGAGAACAGGAATAGGGTATACCGCGGTCCGTTACAGACGGACCGAAGCTATTATATACGCACTGTTGCACTTACTCACTGGTTTATCTTGATAATATTGTTATCGACCCTGAAATATCCTAACTCTTAACTATCTGTCAATTGTTGTACTCTTGTTCTCTCTGAACTATCGGAATGCAAAAATTAAAAGCTATATGTCAGTAATCCAATCCTGGTTTAATTATTTTTTTACAATTTTGATTCCGTGATTAAATTTGAACTTTTACTTGACGTTACTCTGGTAAATATTGCAAATTGTCACCTGACCATCGCTTTGTTGTTCTACTTCTCATAGTCTTAAAACAATCACCTATGTAATTATATTTTTGTAGTAAGGTGCGTATTTTTCTAACCTCATCTTTCTATAACTACCAACATTTACCAGTCAAAGAGAACAAAATCCCAGAAATATATACTTGAGATTTATTCAGATACAAAACGCGGGGAATGGTGAAAGAATTTTCGATCGCGGTTGAATAACCAAAACAAACGAGAAAAGAAAAAAACACAAAACCGGGAGCGGGACTACTAATTTTAACATGGCAATATTCAAAATGACTGTGGTGTACCCGACACGTTATAAAGATTCTATCTTCGATGAAAACCAGAATCATTTCATTCGTCATCACATCATCTTTGGTTACAACACTATACTGTGAACGGACTATGCTCAACCACTTTTTCCTCAAAACATGAATCTCAAATAGCCTGACCATAAAGAACACGCGCCGTTATTTTATGCCTCCATAACCGGGGGAAATTCTTTCGAATTTTCATAAAAGAAAATGTAAAAAAAAACGACATGCCTTGCAATTTTATGTTTCACCTACTTTGAGGATAGGCTTGCAGTTTAGTTCGTTGTGTTTTTAAGCTCCTTGTCTGACATTCACTTGTCAATTATGTATGCAACATTTTGTTATAGATAGATTTGTATATCAGCCCGCGTCGGCATTGATAATGACATAGAGTTTTTCCCGCTGGTGTCCAATTCGTTTCGAAATCGAAAATTACGGTGTGAAATTGATGGTTTTGTTGTCTGGTCAATAGCTGTATGATTATGATTGCAATATATTTTTTTTACTTATTTTACGTGAACTGGAGCATATTGCTTCGCTGCATACAGAGATGCAGCAGATTTAAATTTCCGCGAGGAGGTCGCTTCTCTTTTGTGCGTAGCTTAATTACTTTTTCATCGTGTGGGTAATTAATCGAAGGTGTTTCAATACAACTGGAGGTTAAGAGACATCGCATTGCTATGCATTATTCATCGAAGGGTGGGAACGGTCACTGTTTTTAAATGTCAGTTCAATAATGTTGATTAATTAGAATACATTTATTGAAATTGTTGTTCGTAGAGAATGTCGGCAGCCGATATTGGTATTTTCGTGAATTATGTCGGATCGATGAGGTCGTCTGATATGCATATGTCTTTGGACCTGACGGCTGACATGGTAAAGCTTCAAAGCGAACTATCGCTGTTTCGTTCGCCAAAAAAGTAAGTGGGTCTCGTTGCAATGCTATTGGATTTCTGTTTATATTTTTTTGTGTGCCAATTTGAAGTTTCTTAATAATTTAGCGCGTAATTGGCACAGTAGCTAGGTATATCATTAAAGATTTCTGTTTATTAAAAAAGACCTTCCATCAGAACCTGAGGGCTAGGGCTTTCTTGACAGTTGACCTTCAACTTTTAATACATTTCTTATTAACGCTTCTTGGAAAGCAGACCAACTTTTTTCACATATTTTCATTGACGGCCCGATTTCGCTTATGGTGTACAAATAACTTCTAAAAAAATAGCGCTTTAAATGGCGAGCCAACAGATATTTTGCAGTTTTCGTTAAATTAAGCACACATTTATTGTTAAATTTATATAAAACTTTTTTGATTCATAAAGATTAAAAGATGTATGCCAATTATTAACGCAGTGTCGTTCGTTTTGCCTCCATGGGTTCTTCTGTTAGCGACCGACTGTAGGTCAAAATCACAGCAATTTCAACTTGGTGTTAAAGATTCTGAATTGTCGCTTTGTTCACACCTAATAAAAATCGTTAGGTGTTGAGGTTTACAGCCAATCAACTTCTTCAACTTCTTCTTCAGCCAGAAGAGCCATCACCTGGCCTTTAACTACCATGAATGCTTTGTGTATTACAGGTGTTCTTACACAGAAAGGATCTTCACTTTTTTGCCGGGTACGAACGACAAATAATACTCTCGGAATGTTTGTCATGTCTCAGAGGTGAAGCCGTAAAAAAGGCGCTGATTTCCCCAGCTATGATTCGAATACAGGACCCAGTGCACAGTAGTCAAACACTAACCATTGCACCACCGCCCCCCAAAATAAATGCGCCATAAAATTGCGTACGGAATAAAATGATTGATCAATTTTGGCGCGTTGGTAACATCTTGTTGAGAACGTTTATCGTCCAGATCTAATTCATGCAATTTCATGAGGGTTTTCAATGACGAATTATTGATAGTTGGTGGCACCTGGTTAGTTATATTTCCGAAACAGTGTCAATGTTCTAGAGTGAACGTGGTTTCCGAACGTGCTGATAAGAAGTTAGGCCCGATAACGGACCAGTTTTGCTTAACCCATGTTGGCTCACTAGGTATTATGTTGACCGAAAGTCAACATAATCACGAATCTTATGGGATTTTGTAAATGCATTGTTGCTTGATAAATGAATCCATCACAAAAATTGCCTTGATTGTACTTAAAATCTGTCAAAAATATCAATCAGTTGAGTTGAGTTAAGGACAATTAATGATTGGCAACATCCACAGCATTTGTTGGCTCAGCTTTTATTATTCTTTTCTTTATGCATAAATAATGCGCTGCGGTACTACCGGCTGTGTCTGTTTAGATCGTTATAAAAGAAAGCTCCAAGTTTAAGATTTTGTTTCATCATCAAATTAAGTTGAATAAATTTAATTAAAGAATGCACCTTTTTTTTTTTTTTTTTTGAATACTAGGATGGACGGAGGCTAAGACTCCAAAATCTTTCAAAGATACCAATACGTCCACTATAGCAGGTATATAATACCGAAGTAGCCGATATTGGTTATGCCCGATTTCCACGTGCTAAAAAACCACCCATTTATGAGAGACACTATGAAACTGCCAGAACGCACTTCATAGTAGTAAATTTTCGCTCTCTCATAATACTTCTTGACTACAACTAAGTTAACTTAACAAGTAGTTTACGCTTCCATAGTGTTAATCGCATTGGATAGGTTGCTTTCCAGTGAATGCACCTACTAAGCCGTTCATTCATGCGGCTTCACCCTACGTCGCTAGATCGAAGGGTCTTGTTCTTTGTAGTCGTCGCTCGTTGTTAACATCGTTAAGAGTCTCGTTTAGAGTACGGATCATTTCATTGTTGCAATGAACATGAAGGCAAGCATTTAGCTTTCGAGCGAAGTTTGTTACTTCTTCGCCCACGGTAGCTATTCCTAAATCTCTGTGAATACCGCTATTCCTAATATACCATGGAGCATTAGTGTCTTGTTTTGGAAAGTCTGCAACATGGACATGTTGCTCGGCTTGGTAAAACCCCAAAGTTGTATACCGTATGTCCAGGACGGCTTTAACACCTGCCTGTACAAGAGCAGTTTGTTATATGTGCTTACTTTCGAAAATCTTCCAATAAGCCAATACATTTCCCTGAGCCTAATCTCGAGCTCGTCACGCTTCTTCTTTACGTGTGGTTTCCACCTTAGTTTAGCGTCCAGTGTCATCCCTAGATACTTCGCTTCATTTGCATAAGGTATTTGTGCAGAATTTATGAACAGAGGCAAATTGTTAACCCTTCTGTAAGTAAAATTCACATGCGTAGACTTGTTCTCGTTAAGAGCGATTCGCCAAGTCTTCGTCCAGACACAAATTCTGTCCAATGCTCGTTGTAGGTTTCTCGTTGATGACTTGACTGATTCACCTGTTGCCAGGATGGCCGCGACTGTCTCGTCATCTAGAGGTATGTCTCTTGTGTAGAGCAGGAACAGGGTCGGACCGAGGACGCTTCCCTGGGGTACGCCAGCTCGAATTTGCTTGAAACTCGAGTATTCACTACTACACCTAACACGAAAGAGTCTGCTTTCAAGATAATTTTCCAATATTTTAAACATGTCTTCCGGCAAGTTTTGCCGTAGCTTATATTTCAAGCCTTCGTGCCATACCTTGTCGAAGGCTTGCGATACGTCGAGGAAAGCACTTGAACATATTTTTTTCCCTTCTAAGGCTTTTTCAATTTCATGCGTTATTCTGTAGACTTGATCTATTGTGGAATGGTTAGGTCTGAAACCGAATTGATGATCCGGGATCAAGCGTCTTTCTGCAATTATTGGTTGTAATCGCTTCAGCAGAAGTTTCTCGAACACTTTCGATATTACCGGCAGAAGCGATATGGGCCTATAAGATTTTTTATCATTTGCGCATTTCCCCGGTTTTGGAACCATAATGACTTCAGCAACTTTCCATTGTCTTGGAACGTATAGAAGTCTAAAAGAAGCGTTTATCATATAAAGTAGCTTGACTAATGCCTTTTTTGGTAGCTCTTTTAATATTTCGCCAGTGATCAGGTCGTAACCCGGGGCCTTATTATTTTTAAGTTTGCTAATTGTCTGTCGGAGTTCAACTAACGAAACTTTTTTCATTTTAAAGCTATCAGGTTCCCCGTTGTTTTTTAGAACGTCAGCCAACGGCGGACCGTCGAAAGGCTTGAATGTTTCTTTTAAATGTTCAGAAGAAACATTCAAGCTATCAGGTTCCCCGTTGTTTTTTAGAACGTCAGCCAACGGCGGACCGTCGAAAGGCTTGAATGTTTCTTCTAAATGTTCAGCAAACAAATTCGCTTTCTCTTTGTCTTCTCTTGCCCATTCGCCGTTAGCTTTTTTTATTGGTGCCGAGTGGATTATAGGTTTCTTGATAGACTTAACTGCTTTCCACAGCGAGTAGTTTGAGCTCCTATCCGCCGACAAGCCTTCAAGGTATTCAGTGGTCTCACGATTTTTAAGATCTTGCAACATTCCTTTCAGTTTGTTAGAGAGGTGGTTCAATAGGGTTTTGTCTGGGGGGGCCCTCGTGCCTTGCCATCTCCTACGCGCTCTTCTCTTTTCACGAATCAATTCTTCGATTTCGAGCGGATATGTTTTACGTACATGCCCGTCGGTGCTAACTGAGTTCTTTTGGGACGAATTGTTGTTCCAAGCAGCGCTCTGAATTGCTTCAATGAATTTGTCAACTGCAGTTTCTAACTCGAGAGGAGTTTTCAATGGCACATTCAAGCCAACACCCTCCTTACAGTCCTTTCTGAAAGCGTCCCAGTTCATGTTTTTGCTAGCTAATCTAGGAGCTCTTTCTATTTTCGCCAGTCTTCCACCCATCTTCAAGATAACTCCTGAGTGGTCTGAGCAAAGATCATAACACTCTTCAATTCGCGTAAGGTATTTGGGGTACCCTTTAGCGATGAAAAAATCGACAAGGTCAGGCTTTTTATTCCTATCGGTTGGCCAATATGTTGGCTTACCCGTGGAGAAAAAGTCCACCCCACGCTTCATACTATTTTTGTACAGTAATCTGCCTCTTGTTGAATTGCATCGTGAGCCCCAAAAAGTATGCTTCGCGTTAAAGTCACCCCCAATGATAAAATTGGACCCAATGAAGTCTTACATACGATCAAGATCGTCTTCCACCAGTCTATATCCTGGCGGGAAATAACAAGATGCAATGTTATAATCTAAGCAGTCAATTTTTACAGAAACTGAACTGATCTGCATAGAGTCTAGCTCAACTTCTGTGTTCTTGAAGTGCTTTATGCAGTTCTTAATGTAGAGGGAGGATCCTCCTCTCGAATTTTGCGAAGGGTGATGTGCGTGATAGTCATTGTAACCTTTAAGTTTGGGTGTAGACCCGTTTTTAAGGTGAGTTTCCGTAATCATGCAAATATCAATATTGTTTTTCCGTAGAAATACTTCTAGTTCGTCTATTTTATTCAGAAGGCCGTTTGCATTCCATGTTAGTATTTTAAATAACTGTTTCATATTCATGTTCTCTTGTAATTTTTTCGAGGCTTAAACTCGAGCTTGCTCAGTTTGTCAAATATAACTTTGTTGATTTTAGTCTGATCCTCAAGTTTCTCCAAGATTACAGCGAGGATCTGAGACACTGCATCTGTTGTGGGCGATCTTGCCTTGTTTTCGTTTGCCGCAACCTGTGCGTATGATTTCGGTCCGACCAGTGGTGGTTTCTCCGCTGCACTTGAACTGGCGCCGCTCTTTTGTGGAGCTTTTACGCCTTTTGTCGACGCCTCCTTTGCCAATCTTCCACTTTTGATCGGCTTTGGCGTCTTTGGAGTCTTTGGCTTAGGAGTTTCAGCAGGTTTTGGGCGTCCTAGGCTTTGATTCTGACCTCTAGTATTTTCCTTAAGAGGTTCTCGTCCCTTTTGCAGCTCTATGGCTACTTCGCATCCTCGATAGTTCGCGGGGTGGTTTCCGTGGCAATTGGCGCAAACTGCTGGAGCCTTTATGTCAACTTTGCACTCTGTTGACAGGTGTTTTCCGGCACATTTCACGCAACGTGGTTCTTTTTGGCAGTAGGCACTTGTGTGCCTGAATTCTTGGCATCGCTTACACTGTGGTATCAGTCTATTGCCCTTTCGCATGGGTTCGATTTTAACCCTGATGTTAAGTATCATTTTTATTTTATAAATATCGTTTATGCTCTCAGTTCTTTCAAAGGAGAGCATAAAAATTGGAAGGCCGCGTCTGATCACAGTGTCTCTTTCTCCTTCCGTGCGTTGGTTTTCCTTTTTAATGATATTGACGGCATCAATAATTTTAAGGCCTTTATTTTTTACGTCTTTTACAACGTCTTCTTTTGTGCATGATGGGTGGAGCCCCCTTACAATGACTCGCAGTGGTTTTTCGTACTTATTTTGATAAATATACCACTCGATTCTTTCTGCATTCAGTCTAAGAGACAGTGCGCGATAGGAATCGGCGTTGTCAACATTTACTTTCCACACGTTATTTCGGTGCGAGGTAAGCTTATAGTTTTCTGTTCTCACCGTGTTTGCAAGAAGGTTGCGCAATCTCCCAAAGTCTGCTATCCCGACGATGTTTATTGTCGCTTTATTGTCGTGTTTATTGTACGCTTCTGGTTTAGCCTTGTTTGAGCCAGAGGGCTTATCTTCTTTTTGTATTGCTTCGGGAGAGGAATTCGCCTTTCGCTTCTTGCTAGACCTTTTCCTTAAGACTGAATCGGTCTCAAGTGCAAGTTCGTCCTCGTCCGTGAAGTATTCGACTGCTGGTCGGTTCGGTGTTACACACTCTTTCGTTACCTCACAGTCTTTCGTTAAACGAGTATTTTTAATATCCTCGTTTTCTTTTCGCAGAGAGTCAACTTCCATTTTTAGATCTTGGAAGAGTCGCTCTATTTCAGTAAGCTTAGCTCGGAGTTCATTATTCTCTTTTTTTAAGGTCTTAATTTTCACAGAGTCCTGGTTTACCGGTGGACTGCTTTTTCCGGATATGTTCGATCTAGGTGGTGGTGATCGATTTAGTTTTGTCCTTTTCTCAAAAGGATTTATAAGCAATAAAAGGCTCTCCCCAGAATCCGTAGAGCCTGCCTCCGAAGAGGGTGGATTTTCCAGCATAGCTGGGCTGCCACCTGGGGTAATCAAATCTTTCGTTTTGTTCATTGCCATTTTTTTTAACTTGTCGTTTTTATGAGAAATAGGTAAGTCACTTCTATTTTCATTTTTAAATACAGCCGCCCCTTTGGAGACAGACGCCGACCAGTGAGCCGCACAATGTGTGACAGACGCTTCTGGATTTTAATTTAACCTTCAGATTCATCTATAAGTTAAAACCTTACTGCCAAAAGTTGTCCCAAATGGAGCAGCATTGACAGCATCCGTTGAAACATTAAAGAATATTTCTTCCGGTGGATTTTAGTCGGCTCTTACGACAGGCATACCTTACCTCAAGGCTATTCTAACCCCGACCTTGCAGGGGGAAAGAATGCACCTAATTCAAAGTTCAAGAATATACCGGCAGGTCACCAGGTTTTAGAGGCTTCCCTGGATCTTCGTACTTCTTATTCTACCCCGCTTTTTTACTTCTGCTGTCAGGTAAAGCAGCTTAATCTCAGTTGCCGTCAATTTGCTCTCATATTTCTTGTGTGCTGTCCAACATTGTAAACCATGCGTGAGCGCCAGATGCACAACTGTGGTGTAGAGCCTTCCTTTCTTTCAGCTTATAGGGCATTTTTTGGTCACCCAATATAGCGGAGTTTTCTCGTCACTTCATCTACCCTACTCTTACGCTATAGTTCGGTTCGGTCAGGCAAACTACGAAAAAATATTTTTACAATAAAAAAAGTTTTTTTTACTCTATTTACTCTGCTCAGCCCTTACTTTAGTTTTGTCTGACTCGAAACGATCTACAAAGCCCTTTTTATCAACAGAATAAATTTAATTGTTAAGACGGTAGTTTTAGTTCATTGTTTGAATAGATTGTATTTTGACGTTAGACGCTACTCACTTGAACTTTCGGATTATATAACCAGCATTCTCACTAGGTAATTTTCAATTAAAATGCGTAAGCTCTGTCTTACGTTGCATTAACGACAGTGCGGATACAATTTTGTTCATCCGAAGGCAACATAACTTTAATTGCTTTATATATAATTTGCTAGATGACAGACAGTTTACTCACTTTTTTTATGCCATAGTCTAACTTTGAAGTGAAATGCATCAACGAAGACCGTGTCGTAGACAGTCTCCTGTCTTGACAACTTATAATTTACACTTGAATAAAAGTATACTTGTTACGGTAGTTAATAACATGACATTATCAAAACCAGTCTTATGAGAAAACAAATTTCGTAAAAAAAAATCATTGTGCGCCTAACTTGTAAAACATTTATACATCACTTGTTTTAACAATTAAAATCCCCACGGGCGGCGCGGCGGCACACTTCCATAACTGAAATCGTCGTAACTTTACCGTGACAATCACTTGCAATGAAAATAAAATTCAGAAACAAAATTGTTGATTAACTGCATGATTTCGGCGCAATGACGACCAAAACTGCCGTTTAACCTTTTCCGTCATAGGCATAATAAGACTGATACAACAATACCTGATGTAGTGGGCGCCACAAATACCAATGTTGCAGCGTCGTTCAGTTAATGATTTCTGTTTACATGTGGTGATAATTGTTTCGGTAAAAGTTGAAACGCCATTTATTGTAGGTTCTCCTGATCGCAGTTGTGAAAAAAAACTATTTAACTATTTTTTTTAACTATACAAATTTATTTAGTTTGTTTACATCATGCAGCGCAAGTACGCATCCGAATAGAAACCAGAAACTCTTAAAAAAATGCATGGAAATGCATGGATCGACTTTTATCGTCTTAAATAAATCGTGACTGCCGATTGAGTGAATAAACTGTTACGTAATTGCTCGCAAGGTTCCAAAAGCAACAACATTTAATCTGCAATATGCAAAGAACTTCTTAATTCACATTGTTTACATCTTCCTATATGTTTTTTTTTTTGTTTGTTAGCTGAAGTGTGGGTTTGTCTGCAGCAATTTTTAATTGCAAACATCAGGAACTGGAAGCTCCCCGACGAATTATTCGTCTCTAAGCAACTGTTGTTGCACAGGAGGTGCGTTCTATACCTACATTTGTTTCATGTTTTTGGGATCACAGAGAAAATAGTTAACCATTTTGTGATTTCGACCTTGCAAATACATATTGCCATTTGAGTATCCTTCTTCCTTCCACTTTTGCAATACATTTTTTAAACCTAATTTCTTAAATTATATTTAAAATCGAATTCAAATGTATACCTTATAGCAATAAAAAAATCTTCTATTCGGATCTATCCTATTAACTCACATTTATTAACGTGCTTAAGCTGAAAACTTTCCTTTGACTGTCTTAAATTTTTAAATTGCTTAACTTTTGACGTTAATTGCAGTCATATCAAGTGCATCAATGTTCTCATTCTACAGCGTTGTCGAATTCTAAAATTTTCACAATTTAAAGTGCGTCTATACCAACGATTGGTTGTCAAAATCAAAATCTGTCATAATTATGCTTTTGAAAGTGACACTAGGAATAATACTAACATTTGGCATAATGCCGTTTAGGTGAAGTGTCATAAGGCCAATTTGGCACTTTGTCACTTAAGTCTTTAGGACCCAAGGAAAGGTAAAAAAAAACTTGCAGGGAGGGCTCATGTCGCTTTAAAAAGTGTCATAATGTCAATTGATAAAAGTTGGTCTGATGACTCCTTTAAAAAGTGACTCAAGGCCGAATTTGGAGATTTGGCAAAATGTCACGGCACCGTAAATAATAACTAAAAAAAAATAATTATATAAAAAAGTAAGAATGTATTAATGAAAAATGAATATATAACAAGCAAATGAATAAATCATAAACAAAGAAATCTTAAATAAATAATCAAAAAAATAGTAAATAAACGAAAATTCTAAAACTAACATCACATAAAAATATATAATTAAAATGCATAAAAATAGTAGTTTTATATAATTGCTTTGAAAATAAATGCAGTATAGTGGATTGCTTGTCAGAATTTTTTTTTAAACAGTTTCTCTCAACTTTTTACATTCGTTCGGAAACGAATTCGTCACTAGCCTACAAGTTTATTTTGTTTGGAATAATTTAATTTGAATTGTTTCCTTGTTGGCACCCATTAAGTAAAATATGCTACTTATGCGTAGGTAAAGAAGTTTTGGTATAGTAATATGTATGTTAATCTTGATAAAATGTTCGTAGAAAATGAGCCCTCTATAAAGATATATATTTAACGCTATCCGGGCCGGATAGTTAAACTGTTAATAGCAGCAATCTACTAGGTAAATAACTACGTTTAACCAATATCAACATGCATTTTTGAAATACTTTAACAAAATCTTCTCGGCATGATCATGCTCCCAATTAATGATGAACTCGTAAGCATCTTCAAAGTTGCTGTTACCAACAGTGATGCTTCTTTGTAAGCGGTGGGCGGATGTCCCCGTTTACTTCCAGACGAACCAATTCGCCTGTTCTTTGAATAAAATTAAAGCATCTTTTACGGCCGGCCCGAATCCAGCAATATCGCTTAATAGAGATCCTGAGTATGAGTGCGGTCATATCCGGCTTTAAATCGCTGAAAACATGGTATACCTCTGCTGCTAAATGATGTTTTTCAGAATCGCAGTGGCACTTGCAACACACTTCAGTCATGCTTTCTTTCACTTACTGAAACTTGGTTAATGATATTGTGCTTGCGCCCCACCAAAATGTTACCTCCGGCACTTTCAGTATGTAGTGCTTAAACACTTACTATTTCTGCTCCGGGTCGGGGCTAAAGCATTCAACATTTAGCTTCCGTTTCAGGGGGTCTAAAGTTTCTTCTCGTTGAAAAGTCGATATTTGAATTTAGCCACGACAAGAAAATAGCCGAAGTCGATGTTTTCTTTACTTACTTACTTACTTACTTACTTAAGGTGAGACGCTGCAGTCCAGGATGAAACTGGGTCTCAGCCAACCAGCTTTGCCAGCTAGCCGCCTCCAGTTTTGCACACGAAATTGGTGGAGATCCTCTTCCACTTTGGCGCATGATCAGCTGAGTCTCGGTGCACCTTCACTCCGCCTTCGACGATTGTTCTGGCAGGGGCGTTGATGTTTATCAGCTGCAGAAGATGACCTAATCATCACGACGTTTGTTTTGCCCCTCGGAAATGTGCACATTCATAAGATGCCAGATGAATGTCTTGCGCCGATGGGCACATGGCCTTCGGGCCAATTATATTTGGTTGGCGGTTTGACCGTCTGGACACTACCAATGTAGCTGGTTTCCGGATTCTGAGCCTTGGACGGAAGCTGGTACTGCTTATAACAGTGAAATCCGTTATTGTTTCGTAGAGGCTATTCATACTGCATACGAACCAAACCGTCAAAGATGTTTTCCGAAATTTGACATCGTACTCCGGACAGACTCTGCAAGCTTTTTCCAAGACGTCATACAACTCCTCCTTGACATCGTTTTCAACGACTTCGGTATGGGCCTGTGGACATATTTGGCTGATCAAATGACGAAGAAGGTCAGGAAGAAGATCACTTAGCGTCTTAAAATCAATAACTTTTGACTTCAGTTGCTTTACCAAACATATTCGGAGTCTTTTGCCAGCTGTTACAATTGTACAGACCTTTTCGTTTTATCAAACGCAAATAATACCCTTTTTTATGGCAAGACGACAAGCATAAGATTTTTTTGCTGGAACTAGTGTAGTTGGTTATTGTTTTCCGATGCTATTTGTTATTTTTGAAACTAGTCTTTTTTAACAAAAACATATGGAAATATGAGCCTTTGAAAAAAATTAAAGCTCAGCTCGATAGAAATAATCTTATCACCGAATATCAGTCAGAATTTAGGAGAAAATATAATTGCGTTTTCGCACTATTAAAAGTTACAGACGATTTACGCGACGATTTACGCGTGGCCAATAATTGTTTTTCTAGATTTTTCAAAAGGCTTTTGATTCTGTTGATCACGGCATTTTATTAGCAAAGTTAAGAAAACAATTTGGGTTTGGTACAACTGCGTGTAAAGTTATTGCATCATATTTAGAAAATCGTTACTAGGCTGTGTACTACAAAAATAAATGTTCATCCTTGTAAAATGTAATATCTGGTTTTCCCCAAGGTTCGGTCCTGGGTTCATTATTATTTAGCCTCTTAATAAATGATCTCCCTGTGTATAAAATAACTGTATAAAATACTGTAAAATACTGTTCGAATCACATTTTTGCAGATGATGTATAAGTTTATATGTCCTTTTGTAAATCAAATTTTGCCCGTGCATGTATAAAAATCAATGATGACTAAGTTCAATTTATCAATGGTCTCTGCAAAATAAGATCACTTTTCTTTTCTTCAGATTTGACCGTATTAAAACGTTTTACCGAGACTAATATGTTTCTAATGTTTATTCTAGGTAATGACAAATAAGATTTCTGATTACAAGCGTTGGGTTTCTCTAAGAAAAACTGTAAAAGCTGTCATACATTTCGCCGGTGGGTAGATTCAATAAAGCAAATAGTTTTCCGACTTACTTCTTTCCGAAATTTTGGAAGCCACAGCTCGGCTGTTTTAATGAAGGTGATCAATATATGTATTCTTTTATTTATTAAAGACAACCTCAACCAAAGAGCCAGTTTTAGTCAAAGAATATTCTTTGACTATTCTTTGACTATTTCTTTGAATATTCTTTATTAAAAATAAAATGGCCCCAATATTCCTTCCCTTGTTATTTCCGTTCGCTTTATGCACACTTAGAACTATAAAATAGGTAGCCAACATTTTGTCTCATATCTTTTTTTTAGTCAGCAACCTTAACCCACCCAAACTTGCTTTCTTTGTATTCAATTTAATTAGGAGCAATTGTAACTTCCCTCTTCACAGTAGCAATGATCAAAATTTTTACCAAAAAAAAAAAGCAATTCTTTAAATGTTTTAGGAAAATGTTTCCAAAAACGGGACATGAACTTTTCCCGACAAAAATTTACTTTATAGTGTTCAATACCTAAGCAAAGTGAAAATAAAACACCACAATGAAGCCACTCACATTTGAGTCAATACGAAACTTTCTTCGTACCAAAAAGAAAGCAGGCAAGGACAAGGATGGCATTGGAATTATGGACGCGAGTTTTAAACGCAGCGACTCATTCAAACGCATCAGCATTCGAAAGAGCTATCTGGATCGGGGTCGTAAGCGAGCCGCACTACGTGCCAAAGCCATTGGTGCGAATACGGGTAACTGTCCGAATAATGGTAATCACTGCTCAGCGAATGCTTCTAATAGAATTGTTGAAGAGCTCGAGGCAAGAGCAATTTTTAAATTGGACCGAACGACTGATAATGGTAGTGGTGAAGACTATTATCATCGACCGGCGACTACATCATCGGTCGCACAAGCAAAGGCCAATAGCCTACCAGCGGCTGTGATGACTGTTCCCGAGGTTAAGAATGGGATATTCATTGGATCGTTGCGAAAAAACTCTGTGGCTGGGGGTGACGACGACGATGATCGTGATGAAGATGGGGAGAACTATGGGATATATGATGGTGGTGCTAGCAACTCGAGTAATTTCAACTGGGGTGGTGGTATACGCCAGAAGCAGGAAACTGAAGTTCAAGTGGTTTCTGTGGAATTTCAAAACTCAAACAGCTCCGAAACAATTTACAATGACGTCCTTGAGGAGGGATATTCTGTGAGTGGTGGCGCAAATGTATCTCACGTTTCGGTTGGCAGCCTGCACGATGACAATCATTCTGTGATATCTGAAGAGACTATCTATGAAAAGGCCGATTCGATTCGGTTAGACCGGCAGGAGTCGGAAAAAGCTAAGCTAATCACTTTTAAGACCTTCACCCCAGTAAGGAAATATTTCGAGACAAATTTCGATGCTCCTCTTGCTAGTGTAGAGGAAGTTGACGATTTTTGTGCCACAGGCTCGTCGAAAACCACCACCTCGTCGGATAGGGGCAATGTGTCAAAGACCACACTGATCTACGAAGACCCCATAGATCACATAAACCGGCGTCAGCAAAAAAACTTCTCTGGCGAGAGTATAATCATACACATCACAGGAACGGATGGTGTGGAACCGAAGCGACTGCCTGCTCACCAACCTGCGCAAGTTCACCCAGTTGAGGTGCAAAACAGAAATCCAGAAGTCCATTTTGACTACCAAAAGGAGCCACCAGGGAATGCCAAGTTTACATATGAGATCTTTAAAGAGCTTCAAATGTCCAAGACTGATTGCGAAAAAGTCCCAAGGAAACCGATCTCGAGAAGCTCTTCATTCTCTGAGGTTCACTACGGCATTAGCACGATATGCGAAGATCCCGACCAGCTTTCCCCAAGTCCCAGTAAATACCATTCGTTCGTATATGACGGAGAAACGTACGATGACGCTGACATGATCTCTCCTGACAGCTCCATTCCTTACCCGCTGAGAGTAAAGATCAACCCGTTTACGAGACAGAAGGAACTCTACGCTGTGAACTTGGGACGAATCTGGAAGCAATTAAATCTGGGCCAAGGTGATGACGTGGATATGAGTGGAAATTTTAAGAAGAAAAACGAATCGTTCAAGTCTATGTCTTCTCGAGATTCTGGTTTTAGTTTGACCCTGACCAAGCCAAAAAACTTATTTCGACGGAAGCACGCCGAGAGTAGCAGGGATTTTCGCTTTCAACGAAATTCTTTGCGGAAACGTAAATCGCGCAACGCATTAGCGGCGCTCTCACCCCTAAACACCCATCAAGATCTTAACCCGAGCCAGGATCACTTTGTGAAAGAATTTGAGGAATTCTGCGGAGCCCGTCGCAGACGTTTAAAGTCGCGTAAGCAGTACGCCGAGGATCCTTTTAATCAGGAAATAAATGACCTGGAGGCCTTTTTTGAGGAGCATTTGAAGCGGCTCAAGGACTACTATCTCCAGCGAAAAAAAATCAACGAGGCTACCCTCAGCGACATCTACGCAGGCCTATCTGCTGATGATGAGGCGACTTTTGAGTTCCCTCACCCCGACAAGAGAGTCTCAAATAACAAAAAGAAGTCAAAGTGCTTGTTTCAAGAAGTTCGAACGTTTAACGAGGAAGATCGGCAAGACGAAGGGCACGAACTGTACGCTAGCATAGGCTACCACCGCGACACCGAGGATCTGTTCAACTACCCGAAGCACTGGCGTATGACTTCGCCAAGGAAACGAACAATGACCCGTGGTCGCAACACTGGACGCCGTTATAAAAAATCCGACGCCTATAAGTCCCGAAAGGAAATTTCTCTAGCTAATGTGTTTCCATCCGTTTATGATTCCGATGCCATTTATCGTCAGGCAAGCCATCGACAAAGGAAACAAAAACATCAGGGAACTGCACTAAACCCGGACGGAACTTGTTCATATTGCTGCAAACGCCTACGAGATGCCGCACGACGTTGCACCTCTGTGGCCAGCGACGAATTCAGCGAACAGGAGTTCCTTTCGAATTGTGATCTATGCTGGAGCTGTGATAATCAGTTGGCCGATTGTGTATGCACGCCGATACCAAGTGCGGACTATTGTTCCTGCCGACATGTTGCCGCAGCAGTCACCGCCGAAGACCCCTGCGGACGCAAGAAGATACGTCGTAAAAAGTCCAAACGAAAAGTTGGCAAAAATCACTCAACTCTGCGTCGACGATGTGCTGGAAGTAAGTTTTCAAAATTTAATTATTAATTTCTTAAATAGATTCATTTCAGCAAGGGGACGAAAGAAAGGTAGACTTTGCGGATAAGCTCCTGCATTAAGTGGGAACACAATTCTGAGAGCAACCTCTTTGGAACTGAGCTCTTGGGAAAAGTTTTTGCTTTCAATGACAACAACAACGATAGAAGTGCAGTGATGACAAACACTGTTCTCGTTGAGTCAGCCCTCTTTATGTGAATCCTTCAATATCGAACTCATTCAAGTTCTCGTGGCAAACATTTCGCTGCGTGGACTTTAAAAGTCAATAGCAGTTGAATTTGCTTGTCCTTTGTTATGGCTTTCAGGGGGAAGGGAATTAAAGTGGAGCGCCAAAGTTTTCATCTCCTTTCTTTTAATTTCAATTTATAAAACGCAGGCACCATTTTCATCAGGTACTTAAATGCAACTTTCTAAATTTAAGTTTTAACGCAACAATTAAAGTTTTCGAAACTTTGTTTGTGGCGTGTTTCATGTGAATGTGTACAAAGTTTCTTCGTTCAAGCATAAGAACTATGTCTTATCTTCGAATATTGGATCGTAGCAAATCTGGCACGGGAGTTCTGTACAATTTTTTCAAGTATAATGCTGAAAAAAAGTGATAAGACCGCACGTGCCTGGTCTTAATCTTCTTTCAGAACTTTATCGTTACAGCATAACAAGCTGTGTAGTACATACCTGAAGTATTGCAAAATTCTAAAATGTTAAACAAAAATATTTACAAAACTATCAAATATTCGTTCAAGCAATTTGGCGTCCGCTGTGTGGCACGTAGTGCCGTCCTACTTGAACTGCATATCGTCTAGGTTCACGTGGTTAAATTTAGGCTGCAATAAATTACATTTCATCCTTCTGTAACGCTCGACATTGACGGCGACCGCCACACCAACGTCGTTTTCAAAAAACTACGAACCAATGACGCGACCCGCCCCAAAAATAACGAGGGTATAATTGCACGTGATGAACCTCGTGTGTGTTGGAGTTGTCCCATAAACGGCATCTTCTTATGGTAACACAGCTAAATGTGGCTCGTTGCTGAACATAATTTTTCGACTATGTTTGTCGGAACGAACCCTCATTGTGGTAATAAACTGTTGAATCGTGTTACTTGCCACGGTGATTTGACATTATTATTTCAATAATAAACAATAGGTTTGACAGATGTCACCACAACAGCATTGCCGCCCTTACCTCAAAGTTATAACTGTCTATGGTGATTTTCTGTCTAAGACGTCCGTCGGTGTTGGGTGTCTCTTCTTGATGACAGTTTATACTTGGTTTTCATCCGCCGCTATGAGGTTTAAGGTAAGGTTAGGTTGAAGTGGCAGTCAGGTGCAAAGAAACCGTAGACCTATGCAGGTCCATAGTGATGCTACGTGGATCTAGAGATCCCTCCCACTCATTGTACCATTTTGAGCTATTGATAAAGCGTGAGACATGATTTGGGTCGGCAGTGCTTAGATCGCTGCCGAAAAGGGCTCCCAGGTGAAGATTTCGGTTCTTAGAGAGAGCGGGTCATGTACAGGTGAATAGTGGTCTCTTCTTCCTTCTCATCCATGCAGGTCCTGCAGAAGTCGTTGGAATAGACGATAGGCAAGGGGTAGGGGTAATCGGGTTTAAGTGTCGGTGATCCCAACGGTACGGTTTAAGATCTAGCTTTCGCTATATATATTTCGTTACTAGACATGTGCTTCCACCCGTCCACCTGAGATTTGTTCTTTCTATTGCATCCAATTGAGGCAAGAGTTTGCATATGGAAATTTGAATGCCTAAGGATTCTTTTTAAGGCAAGATTGAGAGAGTATTACCAAGCTTGGCGAGCTCGTCAGCTTTGCAGTTTTCCGGTTAAACTGCTCCGACATATCCTTTAAAGATGATCGGCAGTCTAGGGCTGCTTTAGAGTTTATAGAGACTGATTCCTGCCACTTGATGACCGCCTGACTGTCAGAAAAAATTCGTATATCCTTGAAAGATATTACGTTATTTTATAGGACAAGACTTCATTTATCGCCATAATTTCAAAGAATGATCCGGAAGTATGAAAGAGAGACTAAGGTTAAGTCTTTCTGGGAACACACCCCCACTTACCCCATAATTTGTCTTTAATCCATCAGTGTAGAAGTGGATCGATTCACAATCCAGAAGAGCACCTTCACCCAAGAAGACCTGGGGGATGGTTGTCTGGAAGTTCCTGTCAAACTGTAGTTGAGGTATGGTGAAGCCTACGTTTTTAGAAGGGAACGTGAATTCCGTTACGAATAGCGGAGTGCCCCATCTCACTATCGGTCCACTGAGAGGTTACTTTTGAGGCGAGTATCCGTGATGGCAGCTGTTTGTCTGCTGAAGATGTCAAGAGGAATTAGATCGACCTGGATGCCCAGAGCTGCTGAGGCAGTTGTGCGAAGTGCTCCGCTTATACATAAGCAGAGTGATGTTTGAACTTTACTCAGGTTGTCACGATATACCACTTCGTTTAAGGCGCTCCACCAGACAACCGTTCCAGAGGTCAGTATCGGTTTAACTAGCCGAGGTATATAGCCAGTGGGTGCGATTCTGGGTTGAAGTCCCCAATTATTTCCATTGGCTTTTTTTCGCAGGAAAAGAGTCTGATCCTTTCCTGTATATAAAGAGTTCAAGCTTAGCTTTCTGTCTAAGATGAGACCCAGATATTTAGCGTCATCAGTGAAGATTAAGTCGATATGTGAGGTTTTGTATTTTCTGATAAAAAGGAAGAGTTCAGCTTTGTGACGGTTGACACCTAGACCCCAGCTGTCAGCCCATCCCACTTGTTTAGAGGAATTTTGTAGGAGTTCATTCAATGCGTTTACTCTGCAGCCCTCTCCTTTCAGGATAACCAGCAGTTCGTTCACCGCTAGGTTAAAAGGAGTGCGGATAGGGCACCACCTTGCGGGCTTCCGCTCCTGACAGATCGTCTGGTAGTAGTCACACCAAGTTTTGAGCTTACTATCCTTCACTTGAAGTTGATTAATGAACTCAACAAGTCCACTTTAGAGCTTAAGTCCACCTCCAGAGCCACCAGTGCAGCAGAGATCGCGTTTATGAGGTTTTGAATGCCCCCTGTTTTTACGATCGGCGACAGTTTCCAGGTATCTTATCTTATATGGATGCGACAGCTGTCGCTCGTCGAAGGCCTTTGATAAGACTCAATGAACCCAAAAACGCTTCCGTCGCTCGTGGAAGATCAGGCTTATTGGTAGGAAACTGATCATTTTTTTAACTTCAACTGATCGATGGCAAAAAATCATCTTTTTGATCCTTAGTCACAACTCCATCGGGGCATAAAACTGCATAATGGGGTCGCGTTCAATGCGTTCTTCAAATCTATCGAATTTGCAAGTAGCGAAAGTATTTTTTTCTACCTAACTCGCTTATGCAATTGTAGCACGCGATATGTTCCAACACAGACGGTAAAGATCACTGATATCGCGGCGTGTCCTTGATCAGCAATTCAGTAAATAAAACACGCTCACACTTGGTTGCCCTACATTTTTCGCTGGTGTTTGGTAGCATTTGGCAAATAAATTTTGATATGAACCTGAATATTGAGAACCAGATCAGCATTACTTCACCTCAAACTGGAGTCCGGTTGGACAACGCTCTAAAGCACGCTTTGCAAAGCCAGCTCTATTAAGCACACAACCATAAAGTTTATTTTAAACCTCTATCTCTTCATCATCGAAGCACAATAAATCCCAACACTTACCACAACGATTGAAATTGAACAATGAACTGGTAGTGGAACAGTAAGGATAGGCGCCAGGTGTCATTTATATACAATGCTAGCTGGCTGCACGCCCTATACTGTGACGCATGACGTACGAAATACCTAGGTGTACCTACTTTAGAGCTTTTACAACCACACGATGTCTATGGTGTTTGTTTTAACCTATCTACGGGAACAAGATTATGCGAATTCATATGCGATTTGCAAATTTATCTGCAGTTCAAGTGTTGCAACAACATCCCACATGACTATTGAAATGTGGTTGAATTATTCGCTGTAAAACGCACACCCTTCCAGGTGCACAGGATGACTTTTTTGCCTGAGAAACACGCGCAAGTTAAAAAAAGAACTGTCTGCAGCAATAGTTAAAGCTGGCCTCAGTTAGTGTTTATCTTTTTGCAGATTTTTCATCCATGATCAACTTCTCTAGCATGGAGCCTGGCAAGAAGATGTGGTTTGGCATTCGAGGGCGGGTGGGAGGACAAATTGAATAACAGGATAAAAAATGTTTGTAGTCCAAACAGGCGAGGT
Organism: Neoascia interrupta; assembly: GCA_947623515.1. NCBI lineage: Eukaryota > Metazoa > Arthropoda > Insecta > Diptera > Syrphidae > Neoascia > Neoascia interrupta. Next base: position 135,993,969 of record OX392463.1, read on the forward strand.
GTTTTTCAGTCAATTAAACATGCATCTATAAATGTGAAATGCCTTTTAGTGGTCGTATCGTGTACACAAACCATGGTAAATGCCATTTTTAGTGGGTGTTTATGATTGTCATCAAATAGCTGACGCCTACGATATCACAATTGCACTCCATTAAGATATTTATGCTTGAATAAAAAGACTAACAAACTGCAAATATGTAATGCCAAACCTATAATTGTCACCTTCCAAAGAAGTTTTTTTTTTTTTTGTGTCTTGTACCGGAGGACTTACTGGGTGTGTTATAAATGCATGTAACCCTGGAATTGCTTGCGTCAAACTTTTTTATTTTATCTTAAGCCTGTCATTTAGCGATTTGTGTAAAAGTTTCAGAGACTAAGAAAGGAGGGAAACATAACACCTATCGACTTGAAGAAGAAAATCTTTAAACGAACTCTCCTGTTAAACTAAATAGCATTCGATTAGTGACTTCCGATTTTTGAATATTAAAAGCGACCATATTGTTAAAGCTACACATCTCGAATTATCTACTTCGTATTAATTCTATTTTGCCAAATCAACAATATAGTTAGAGCCTTGAACAATGTGTCAGAATGATAACATTGCTTAAAATTAAATTCCGGTCAAAAATAATTTCAAATCATGAGGCTCAATTTTGGGTGAATGTGTGAAAAGCAAATTTGTCGAATTCGGAACGATACAATCCAAAGGGATCTTAAAGCGTCGAATACATTTCGAAAATCATCTATTTCTTTGTCATCGATCCATATGAGACCAACGATAGCCAATCTATACCTAATCGTCAACGGCGAGTGCTATAGGTCGAGGATTGACAACTTCTTTTAGCCTGAATGAGATGATATTTACACTAACAATACTTTAAACTAATGACATTGGAGATACAGCACTAGCAGTACCAGCGCATTGTTATTTCACGTTGAGGTGATGTGAAGCGGCCACTGAGATCGAGCGATTTAACTCTGGCCGTTAGGTTTTTTCTTGACATAAAACCCCATTAGATATCTTGGCATCAATAAACCTTTTAAACAAAAATATTCTGTTGATGGCATGTCACACAAACTTTGCTTTGTTAGACTTCCAAGATAGGAAGCGCTTAATGAAAGACCCTGCAGCATTGGTTCACCTTCACACCAAAACTGGTTAGGTGCTAGTTCTCGTAAATTTGCCGATTATTGTAATCAGAATAGCATCTTCTACAAGAGTGTTAAATGTCTTTTTTGGGCCAAGTATGTCCCTGTTAAGCGAGAACAGCCAACCAAGCTATAAGGACCTTAATTTTGGTGCAGAGGGTGCTCAGAAGACTCCGTGCTCAAAAGTTCCTCAGTGAATCTTTCTGCATTTTGCGAACATCTCCGAGGCCCGTCTGGGGATCGCGGCAGTGTCTCTTGAATTGGTGGCGGAAGATCGGCAAAGATGAAAGGACCATTTAGCGGTGACGTGAAATAACGCCGAACGAAATAAAGCCAAAAATGAAAAATTTGGCCTTAATTCGTTTTGAAAATGGAAATAACGCCAAATTTCCGATTTGGCTTTATTTCGCTTTAGAAAACGAAATAAGACCAATTTGGCTTTATTTCGTTTTCCACTTAAACAGTAAAATATGTATGGGGGGGCGTACCGCCCCCCTGCCCGTTTTTTTCTTTAACTGTCTTCACTTTTCGTTGTAAGGGCGTATATAAAAAATTTGGTCTTCTTTCTATTTTTCTTTTGGCTTTATTTCGCTTTGGCTTACGAAATAATACCAAATTGGCGTTATTTCACGTCACCCCATTTAGCCACCCTCACTCCGCTACCCTTCTAAGGATAAGCGGTTACGGAAAATGGTGATGATGATGAGATGACCTATCACTCGAATGATATCACACTGAAAAACTGGCCATTGGAAATAAGATCCTCCGACTGATAAGAGATTTGATCTTTTAACAGTCTGAAGGAGAAGATCGTAAGTCTGAAGGAAACTGATACCTCTGTAGTTGGCGCATCCAGCGGGTCTCCTTTGCTTCTAACCAACACATAATCAAACGATTTAAAAATTTCGCCATTTTTCTTACGTTTAAGCTTTAACACAGCTTAAATGTAAGAAAAGCCAGTTTTCTAACATTTAAGCTTAGGTAACTTCTTCGTTCGTATTAAATATTTTTTTCTGCCAGACAATGGAATTCCCATTCGTCGCCGCCGTTATGCCGTCTGCAGCAATCGTTTTTCAAAATCATCAGCATCGACTGCGATTCCACTGCGATGTTCTTCCTTGCAGACTTCGGCTCAAACTTTGTTCCCTTGACAGGTTTTTTAATCCTTATGTGAAAAATAACTATTTAACCTACCTCTCAGTGTACCTCTCTTCTATTCTGATCCTAGAGCTTGCCAGCAGTGAGCTGGTTTTTAGAGCAGCTTTATATGCCTCCTGTTAAGCTGTATGTGCTCGCTTGCATTCATTGTCAAACCAGGCGCTTCGTTGTGGAGGCCGTGTTAAAACCGTTTCTACGATGCCATTTTGGCAAGCCACATGCAATTAGTACCTAATACTGGCAGCCTAGAGCTCCGTAGGAGCTTTTGAGAAACTCGATGAAAGAAGGACCCGGTTGCCTTGCCATCCATTCGCAAGTAAATAAGGTGCGCATTTCGTAATTTATGAGCTAGAGAATAAGATCACGTTTGAAAACCACTTGAGTTCGGCTAAATGGGCACTATTTTCGCCCACGTTTTTTTTTTTTTTTTTTTTAACTTTAATCAGTTACAATCCGCCTTAAGTCAGGACAAATTAATCTGCTTAGTTTCAAGGTAAAATAAAAAATTCCTTAAAAAACTTGGCTTTCTAGGTCCTATGGCAACCACTTGCTGGTCCTGGCTGGTCTCGCTTTCCATCGCGTAAATCGTAATACATTTAAATCGTTCCAGATCGATCTCACATTCGTGCGCAGTAGAAAAAGAAGAAGGGCTTTCCATATAAGGATGGCATCCCCTGACATGGTAATTTCGCATGAGGTTAACGCACAGTGTTCTTGCAAGAAGCGCGAAAAAAAGTTGTCGCCAGATTAGCAGACTTTGAAAGACGACTTTTATCGTTCATTCTCATTACATTAAGATTGTCCTTTGTTCAAGAGACACTTCAGGGTGAATTCGGTAGATATAAGTTAGGTCCTTAAGAGATTCATACTACATGTACTAGATAGAATCTAGAAGCGAGCACAAAACTATTTTTCGAGGTCGGCGGTTATGCCTTATTGAAAACTAGCACACAGGCTTTAATTATGTTTTGTAAAATTATTATATGTATTTATTAATCTTATACGACTAGTTTAAATGCTGGAAAAAGTACCAATATAAAACTTAAATAGGGCTATAAATATTGAAGGTATTGGGTGCAACTTTTGAAAGGTTTGTGGTTGTTTACTTTTGCCTTTAAACATAAACATTTAAACATTTTATTTATTCAAGCATTCTCTTTCTTTTCAGGTGACATCACACAAAAAGGATATGAAAAAAAACGAACAAGACTGTTGCAGCCATATATGACAAAAGGCAATCAAGGTAACAATATGTGACTTTACTTACAGACTATATTATTTATATATATTATTGTATCTTGTGTGTTTTGTTTGCTTGCCTAATACTAACATACATCTCCCACAAATCATTTTGGGGGAGAAACATATGTCCGTTGCTTGTCCCCCATTAGGTGGAAGAACAAAAAAAATACTAAGTCGTATTTATCTCAACACTAAAGACACATTTTTTACCGTTGCGCACACCCAACGACTCTAACCGTATCCACAAAATGTCTACATTAGCTTTTGAGAATACATATGTGGGCAGCTCCGCAAACATAATCCAATCCATCACTAATGTCGTCTTGACCACCAACATACATTAATTGTCAAGACATTGGCGAAGCTAGGAAGTTTTTTTGCTTTTAGGCAACCAACTGGTTTTTTTTTCATCCCGAGCAACTGAGTGTCGGTGGCAACCATCATCACGACTCGGTACATCCTTGTGAAATATTGCGAATAGTTGATCTCCGTTGGTACGCCATCGTGATTAATTGGCGTTTTCCCATCTTGAAGCTCTGGAATGGGTTGAGTATGGTGTTGTTATAGTTTCTTGTTCTTTGCCCAAGGGGATGTCTAAAAGTAGGTAGCCGACCCTACAGCGTAGGATTTGTACTGAATCTAATAAGGTTTTGCCTTTTTTCATTTGTTCAACGAAGTTGTCGCGTAAATGTTGCGTGGTCGTCGAGGATGTGTCCGGCTATTTTTAGATAATTCTATTTTTAGCTAAAAGAAACATTTTCACAGCACCTTACCCACCTTTTCAAAAGTTCAACCCATAGTGGTTGTATAAGTAATTATTTTCTGTGCGACACAAGGATGTGCCCTTTTGGCCAATGCATATCTATGCGCTTTTCGTTGATAGAACGTGACCACATTTTCAATTTCCCCTGCGGTCATATAATATTTGTTGAGAGCAGGAGAAAATATTTTAATAAGCAATTTTGGAAAATGTGATAGTGTGTTGTTTTTTGTAATTCTGGATAGGGAAAAGATACTTCAAAAAATGCCTTCCAAAGATACCAATGTATCTACCAAATATACCAGGTATGTAATACCGAAAAAATATTTAGGTATGGTGAGTCCCAGCGCGATAAACACTACGGAAGCGTAAACTACTTGTTAAGTTAACTTGTAGTTGTAGTCAAGAAGAATTATGAGGGAGCGAAAACTTACTACTATGCCGTGCGTTCTGGCAGTTTTCATAGTGTCTTTCATAAATGGGAGGTTTTTAGCACGTGGAAATCGGGCATAACCGGCTACTTCGGTTTGGCAGCAGGTATATAATACCGAAGTACTATCGGCTACTTCGGTATTATATACCTGCTATAGTGGGGCAATATAGTCGGTTACGCAGGTTAAGCCCCGACTTTAGACAAATGCAGAACCTCAAGGAAAACAAAGCATAAAACAAAAGGAGAATTAAAAATGCCACTGCTTCTACAGCGAAACGTCGCGTCATCTCAAATTTAAAAACTTGCATTCAAAGGACGTACGTGCATTCTTCATTTCGCCTTCAATCATTTAAAGATGATTACTTACAGGAGATAGAACATATTTATCCCGAAACTTGTTAACAACAACTAATCATCGGCATTCAGAAAGCAGAACTGGCTAGTATAAAATTCAGCCTATATTCATCGACCTTCTCAAAGTCTAGTGATCAATCGTTTCAACCTAAATTTCAGATAATGAATAGCAGCCATGCATCATTAACGACTAGGTTAGGAGAGAACTCGTGCTGGACGTTGACTTTACGCACGCTTCAGGCACAACCTCCTGCAAGAATACGAGACAATTGCTTGCTCCATGCTGTCCGAGCAAACGCAACTGTGCTGAATGCATTTGTCTTTATTTTACTTTCATCGCTACATGTCTAGCAAGACCGTTGTAATGCTCGTTAAACCCGTATACGTCAAAATATGTTTTGTTACTTCAGGCCATTTGGCATCTCATAGGATACTCGTCGTCGTATACTCGTTGTGTGTTGTCATGTTTCTTTGTGCACGTTCACAGAATACATTCTAGGATAATGGCTGAGGGCACGCAACGCACTTCTTGCCGCGTATGTACGTATTGTCGGGCCGTTCTTTGGAGGATGTTCATCTGTCAATGGCTGATTGGTGGGTACACCAGTGCTCCTCTAGTGACATTCACATCCCTTCAAGGTTACAAATAGATGACGGCGATATGGTTTGACTTTTGGTCCGTGTGCTCTGTGGAATTTTCAATTAAAAATAAATTTTCTCAACGATGATGATGAAAACTGCACCCGGGCAGGATAGCAGAGGTTTGCAAGAAAATGTAAACGAAATCGGCTTGATAGTATCTGAGGAATTCCTAAGCGTTCAGTTATATATTTATTCAAGATAATGTCGCACTATAAAATGTATTATCTGTAATTACGCTCGTCCGACGACGTTCGCTTCTGTCATTCAATATACTCAGGATGGATGAGTTATCGTCGATTTAGTTGACAAGTTGTTGACGTTAAGAAATTGCGGTAAACACCCACCGAAGATGGGTAGGTAGGTAGGTAGTCTATTTTTAGAGTTAAATGTATGCTTAAAATAGCTTAGAGGGAGAACTGCTCTTGGGATTCTTTTGCGACATCGTACATTTTTCTTGTAATTTGGTGCAGTAATAAGTGTGCTGTTTTTTTTCAAAAAAATAAAGCCCAAATAGCAATATCTTGCTTGTGACTTTTTAATGGCACAATATGTTCACCTGGATTTTAGCTGATATTTAAGCAGAACCAGTGCATTTAAGAATGATGGGGACATTTCATATCGAATACAAGAGGGATAGCACTTCATACATTGAAAACAAGAAATTTTTACGAATTTTTACTTCCTTGTTCTAAAGAGGCTTATTATTTCCTTGTTCTAATGAGACTAAATTGCTTTGTTTTAAGGGAGAATTGATTTGAGGAAAAATTTCCTGGTTATAAAAATAATTTTTCTAACAAGTAGGGGTATGTTAAGAAAAAAACGTGTTTCGCTCTTGAGATCATAGGTAATCTCTTCGGAAGGCGACTATGATCTCATGCCTTTACATGCAATTCGATTTATGTCGATGCTCCTTAATAACTTCACTGCAAAAAGCATGTGTGAAGTATAAGCTTACCACGACTTTTGGTTGAAGGCAAATATTTCCTTGTTATAAGAAAACTATTTCTAACAAATAAAAAGTAAAAAATTACCTTAAAGAAAGACTATTTCTAGTTTAAATTTAAGGGTTTTCTATTTTATGGAGGTTTTTGATTTTTAATAATTCATTTTTAAGATTAGTCTGTCTCCTAAAAATAGCATGTTTTGTTCTTGAGATGCTCTTATGCTTTGACATGCAATTTGATCGATGTTTATCTTTTCTCCTTAAAAACTTCACTGCAAAGTTATTAAGTGGAAATAGTATGCCTGTGACCTGGCATCAAATTAACAAATAAAATGTAAAAAATTTACCTTAAACCAAAACAAATTTTAATTTTAATTAGAAAATTTTCTATTTTATTGTGGTTTTTTCTATTTCTTGTAAAAATGCCATTAATTTAAGGAAACTTGCCTTTGAAACGAGGAAACGTTTACTTAAATCAAGTAAAATTTGTCGCCTTCAAATCAATGCCATCGTTGACTATATTTGAAGGAACAATTTCATTAAAGCTAAATCATTCCCATTTTTCCTCGTTTCGAAGTTTTTAAACTTGATTGGAAATTTTCACTCAATTCTCACTCAACTCAAATTAAAGGCATCGTTTTTCTAAAGGCGTCGTTTATTTTGAGACAAATACCCTGAAAACTCCGGTTCCCCAATTTTTCCGATTTTAAATGCGTTGTTTACTCTAGAAGTCATTAATAATAAATACCTATACAACTTTCAAGTGTCGCCCTTTCCTATGACCCGGTATCCGCTTGGCGTTGAGTTCCGGGACACCCTGTATATATAAAAAACCTTGCAAGAACATACCTACAAACTTTGAGTGACTAATGAACAGACTTACAGTGCGAAATTTTATATACCTATAAAAGTTTTGAAGTTAAAATCCGCTTAACCCTAAATAAATATGCATTTTCATGCACTTTCATCCTTGGTTAATTCCGAACTTACGCAAAATCTTTGACTTACAACGAAGAAATCACAAATACCTTTTTTATTCTTCCGTTTTTAAGAGGACAGATATTGGATAAGTCTTATTAAGTTCAATTTCTTCCATCCATTCCTGGATAGAAGAAATCTGTCGCCACTCCTATGAGTTGTAAGCAGCCGTTAGCTATTTATTTTTGGTACAGATAGCCCAAAGCCATCAATGATCCTATTTCTGACCTCTTTCCTTCGAACAGCCTTTCCTTCTAATTTAACTTACTCCAATATTAATCCCCTTGCCACATAGTCAGGCTGTACTTTTTATCTTAGAATAAAAAAACCTCCTTTAACACTGATTTAAAATATGCCTTGGTGTCAGCAAATCGCTTATTTTTTATGAACAACACATAGCTGCGAGAACAATGTGTCAGCAGACACTTATTTTCGATCGTAAATCGTATCAAACACCTTCCTCAGAGGCTTATAAATGATTGGCCATAAAATAGACACCCACTTACATTCCTTCGTTTCCATGTTTATTCACAGTTCAATTGCTATATGAATAAAAACAAACTTGTATTACCATCCAACAAGGACACCCAAGTAAAGAGGCTATAAAAAGCTCCACACTCACGAAAATGAACCATTAAATCCGTGCTTGTTCAAAATATCTCAAGAATATTGATATTGTTCACACCCATTAGGCAAGTCCTTACTCGAAACATGGTTCGTCTACGTGACACGAGTAAAAGTCACCCAATTGAAATTACTTACAACTAAACCAGAACCCTTTTCCACTTGTCTTCTTTCATTAGCATAATCTAATCGTTCGAGCCTCGGGTGGAAGGTCCTTTTGAAAATTTTCAGAAAACTGCTCAAGTTAGACATTTGGCAGGTGAACGCTTTGTGGGTGCCACGCTGGAAAATGTGTTGATATGTTATTTTGTGTATTACGTGTATGTGTGTTTTGCATGAAATATAATATCTATCCTTATTCATTAACTAACATTCTATCCAAACATTCTCTTAAAAAAAAAAAAACTAAAAACCATACAAAAGGTGGCGGTGGTGGTAATAACGCCGGTAATGGCAGCAGTAATAATGGCAGCGGTGGCGGCGGTGGTATGCCACCATACTACAACCTAAAGGATCAACATCTGCAACAACAGACCGGAAATGGCGGTGGTAACATTGGCGTTGGTGGAGTGCAAATTTCCAGCGAAGGATATAGTTATGTGACTGAAGTTCCATCGTTGCCATCGTCGCACCATCGACATTCGAGTTCACACCACAAATCCTCATCATCCCATCATCATTCAGGAAGTGGAGGCGGTGGAGGAGGTGGAAGCAGTGGCGGCGGCGGTGGTGGTGGACATCATCAGAATCGAACACGAAGGACACAACGAAGAGTCACCCACAACGAGAAGCGATATCATTCAGGTCGGGGTCGCCTATTTGTTTGTAGCATTTTTATATGAAACTTTTTTTTTCCTTGATATATATATATTTTTTTTTTTGAAAAACACATCCTCCTCCACCTTGTGTATGTTTTCCTTATGAGTTTTTCATGTCACATTATGGTAGTTTTAGTTTTTTCATTATTAATTCGTTGTAGTTTACAAACTTGTGCTTCATGGATGCAGAATGTTAAAAGATTAAAATGTGGGTTTGCATGTTATGTGTTAATAAAAATGATTTTTTATAAAATGTTGAGTTGTATATGGTAACACATATGTGTATAAAAAAATAACACTGATTTTTTAATATTAAAAACCTTACCTTCTAAGAAACTGTCAAAAAATGTAGGAAGATTTTAATAAGACTTAACAAAGTATTTTAATTAAGTTTTAATCAAACTTTTACCAGGTGAGTATTATGAACTATGTTTTTTTTTTATTTAACAAAATACTTTTTTATTTACAAATACAAAAAAAACTCTTCTTTTCCAACTTAAGCGGGATTCACAAACAAAATTTGACTCCGCTTTGGGCTGACGATAACGAGTTCTTCCATACGATTTCAATGTTTCCTAACACAATGTAGCTTCGACTTGAACGACTGGTTTGGCAGTCGTAACGCGAAAACGTAATGTAACTCAATGTACTGAACTTTTACTTCATCTGACAGCTAAGAAGAAAAAAAGGAAAAAAATTGTAATGTTTGCGCGCTGAAAAAAAACATTATTTTTTCAAGAATGGGTATAAACATTTACTAGTAAATGTTAATATACAACGGTATAATGCATCGGTGTGTTAGCCTGTTCTGTTTTACGCGAACTTCTTTCTATACATTTGAGCGCATATAGAGCATTGAATGCCAAAGTTAATATAAGAGTTTAAGTTTTGTTTTCCTTAACCAACAACTGGCTTCTACTAAAAATGATCCCAATCCCAATGTATACTTACCTACCTCCTAACTGAGAGCACCTTTTGCACAGCACAAGGGTTACGGCATCATTCATTTTTAAAAGTTGACAAGTAGCTCGCATATTTCATTCAAAAAAAAAAAACGCTTCAAGTGACATTTAACGCCTGCTTTGATGTTGCAAAAACAGTGTCACGACCTTACAAAAGACTAGTTCACTAGTTTATTAAAAAAAACAAAGTAGGTATTCGCCTTGGGGAGGAACGTTTTCCTTTTATAAAAGCTGACCTCAATTCTATTCACTTACGGACAGTTTGACATTTTCCCTTTGAATAATAGAAATCCGACATCTTTACCAAATGCCTAGGTATACAATTCAGTGAACCCCATACAAATGGAAACTTAACCTTCAGGGTGGCAAACAGTATATAACATTCACCGGATGCTATAAGCACACACACATGGCACATTCATGTGGCAGCAGCATTTCCCTAGACCGTGTGTTGACCTATTTAGTAGTAGTATCTTCGGTGCTTAACATAAATTCTTGAGACTTAAAATGCTGTCGATATGGCCAATTTCTATACCTACCCCGTTTGCTGGCGCGCAGTATAGAAATGACCTCTTAAGGATTCCACTCGAGTGATGAGCTTCTTATGGATTCGGTCTTGAGAGCACATAATTGAGTTAAAATGTAAATATTAACGATGTTTGCCATTTGGGAAAATGGATTTTTGGTCTTGAGTCTGTCATAAATTAATTCATAAAACCTCATCGGAAGGAGAATGTTTTTGTCATACTCTAATGTACTTATGTCTATACCTCCTACATGCATATATTAGGCAAAAGGATGTATAGCAAGAGTGTGACCTCATAGAAGCAAAATTTATTTTTTCCACCATGCAGTAATCTTATATCTTATGGAAAAACTAAGTAAATCTGGTAGGAACGAAAAGGTCGATTGAAAACAAAATTGTTTGGCAACATTCTAAAGAGAATTGAATACTTCGCTGGAAATGTATTACCTCTATCGCCGTTTGATTTTAAGCTTGGTGAAGTTATTAGCACATAAAACTTGGGAAAGTCTAGCCCATAACTTTTTGCTTTTTAGGCATTTGATTAAGTTTAAAAAATATATTTTTTTCGAACTCTTTTATGTCCTGTTATATGTCCTGTTTATCCTGTTTCATTCGCAATGTCTAATTTCCTCCGATCTAGTCAGCAAACTCTCAAACTTAAAAATGAGATTCCTCCCCACGTCAACACCTTACGGCATCTTAATAAATAAAATAGATTCAAGAAAATGCGCTACCATTGGAATTCGATACCTTGAGGTCAGTCCTTTTCCTGCAAATAGATGTGAAAAACAAAAAGATCATACTTAAAAGTTGAAAAGAATCTTGGAGATAAAGCATTTGAACCCTGAGGTACTCCAAAAAAATCTCTTAAGTTGAAAGTTTCAAAGGAAACTTTGAAAAAGTCAAAATCAAATACATTTCCACGATTTAGTGACATAAATCACAATTAAAGCCTTAGAGAGCCTTGTGCTTTAAAAAGGACCAAAAGCTTTCATTACCGTGTCCATTCCCTTAGGGTATAGATTTGTGAGTTGGTAGGCCGAAGAGAGAAATAAAATTTTGTCATTATCTATTCGTAAAGACTTTTCTTAGGACTCTTCTTTTAAACTTCTTAGCGCCAAAGAAGCGAACAAGCGTTTCCTGGAAACAAAAACGAGCTAAAAGTTGCCTGATTTAAAGAGAAAAAGTTTGCTCCGAGTAAACTTTTCTAAACAAACATGAAAAGACAAAATAGTTCTTTGTGAAGAGTGTGCTAAATAAGCTACCACACTTTGATGCAGCCCATACAAAGTTAAATTTTGTTAAAAAGCAGCTTCAAAAGAAAGAAACAGCCCCAAAACTAGAAATTGAAAGTACCTACTTTTGTTATGAAGAAACATATGACTCTGAGTCAAGGACAACGTTCCTTAAAAACAAATATATTTTCCTTGGATTGAGAAAGCATGTCGCCAAGCATGCTTTCTCAATTCTTTGTATCATGCTTATTTCCTGGATACAAAGAATTGAGAATTACCTTGAATTGAAAAAAAGAAAGTTTCGACTGAGTAAACAATTAAAAAAAAAGATAAGAAAAAGAAGAACTTGTTTCGTGTAGCGTGTGTGAAGCTGCGTTAGCATATACTTTTCTGAAGCTCATGCAAAACTGCAATTCTGGAAAGAGCAGTTATAAAATAAAAACGTTTCCGTTTGAAAACATAAGTAAATGTACCTTTTTTTTAAAAATGTCTTCATGATTTTGGGGAAACGTTTGACATAAATTTTATAACATTTTCCTTGCTTTAAGAAAGAATGTCTCTTAGACAAGATTGAATATAAAAAACCAATCTTCTTTTCATTAAAGAGCGAGGTTATGATCTGAATTGAGGGGTCATAACCCTCCCACTCCTACTGCATTCCTAATGGTCCGCCTCTTTCTCGATTGTGATAGAATGTTGATTAACATTGCCTTGTTGACCAGGGTTTATATGATCTCACCTCCTTTCAGCATGACAATACCTACTGAGCCGGTCGTGCTCGATTTTGCTGCAGATAGGTTCTTTTACGTGGAGGCTTCCACCCTTTGTTACTCCTGCTGGCATGCGAAGCATATTTATTTCAACAGCCGTTAATTCAGTTATCCTTCAAGCAGAAATTGAAGAACAGCTGCCTCAAACAAAACAAAAGCCTAATTCATTGATTAGGCCCTGGATCACATATTTCTAGTTTGAAGACGAAGCTCGTGAGCCCCCTGGACCCGCTGTCTACCATCTTTTTTCAAAACTCTGAGGGTATGATCTGATCCGGCTCAACCGGTTTTTGCTTTAAGGTCAGTATGCAGCAGAAGTGAAACTAAAAATTCCATACAAAAATAAGCCAATGACATCATAAACCAAAAAATTCGTCCTGCTTTCCGATTTGAAGTACGCTCTTCAACAGTGAAAACATGCTGACTGACAAATTACTTACTTCAGTTGGCGCTACAGTCCGGGGTCGACCTGTGCCTCAGCCTACAAGATTCTAGGCTAGCTAGATCGGTATCCAGCTATTCATCTCCAGTTTCACACACGAAGTTGGCTGAGCTTCCCTTTCACTTGCGTGCGCTACTCGACTCTCGGTGGTCCTCTATTGCGCCATCCGATGATTGCGTCATCCATGGATTCGAAGATTTTCCGGGCGGGGGCATTGGTGTCCATTCGCTCTAGATGACCCAGCCATCGTAGCTTATGTATTTTGACTTTTCTGGCTAGGTCGGTGTCGCTGTACAATCCGTACATGTAATATCTTCTCCTTCACTCTCCGTTTATGCAGACGGGATGAAGCTGCACTTTGGGCTGCTTCCTCCCGAAGGAGCCTAAAGTGTTTCCATCCGCCTTTGACAGGGTCCATGCTTCAGCGCAGTAAAGCAACACTGGGATGATGAGGGTCATAATGATAAGGGTAATTAATGGACACTTAAATTGCTTGAGACTGTCGATCGAGATACTTAATTAAAAGATACTTATTACTCCCGAAGGTTTCACCGACATCACGCTTTGTTCTTCCAATTATGTCAATGTCGTCTGCGTATACGACTAATTGAACGGACTTTAGAAAGATTGCGCCTCTGGTGTAGGTGTTGGCGCGGGAGTTCTGCACAATTCTCTCGCATAAAATATTGAAGAAGCCACATGACAGCGCGAAGCCTTGTCTAAAGGGGTCGGGGTCTTTACCGACCTTGGCGGAACAGCGTGAGTTTTCTATCGTCATCCTGCACAGGCTGACGAGTTTAGCAGGGATGCCAAAACTAGACATTGTGCTATATAGGTCGTCTCTTAAGATGCTGTCATATACTGCCTTGAAATCGATAAAAAGCTAGCGAGTATCGATTTGAAATTCCTACATTTCCTGCGTTTTCTCCAAGAAATGAATATTTGTGTGAATATTTCATCGATGGTGGACTTTCCTGGCCTAAAGCCACACTGATGTACTCATCAGATTGTTCACAAACGGCTTCTGGCGTTCACACAGTACTGCAAAAAAATATGTTGTATGCAATGTAAAGAAGACTTATGCCTCTATAGTTGGCACACTTCAGAGGGTCTCCTGTCTTGAGGAGACCCTCTGAACTGCTACCTAAGTGCCAAAATCGTCTGTGGTATATGGATCTGCTGATGCTTATTATTGGCGATCAATTTTGATGAATCTGTTTCTCAAGTATAAAAACGTTTTGGAAAATGTTTGACCTGCCCTTTCGACTTATTTTCCGCAGTTTTAAGCGTTAACAAAACAAACTGCACAAATAAATTTGAGTACGATTCACTTGAGACCACTTCAGCATCAAATTAATCGAAAACGAAAATTAATTAATTATATACACCTTATATATACCTTATTTTAAAAGGTACATTTGTACGCCATTAATGGAAAACATCAGAAATAAGCCCACTTGAATCGTCAGCACAGCTTTATTGCACTCAATTATGATTCAAGCAAAAATAAAAATAATTAACGCAAAAATTCTTACTCGTTTGCAGACATATTTTTTCCATCAATGTTTCTCTGTCTCGTCGTTTTATCCTTTTTTTCTGCTTTTCCGTTTTTACACGTTTTCCCTTGTGTACATAAATTATCCTAGATTTTTCGAAGATGAGCATTCTGCATTTCATCCACGTGACGCTGACGTGTCCAAATGTGGTAGTTCCAGTCTGCACAAGTAGTAAAATATCTTTTTTTTATGCATATGTACTATATTTTCATCACTCATTAGTTGTGTGCTGTTTTTTGGAGGGCTAATTTCTTGGCAAGGACTCGTTCCAAATGCAAACACTATCCCGACTGAAAATCTTGCATTTAATGTAGATTCGTTGGCACTCTTAAAGTCTAATTTAAAAGTAAAATATGAATAAATACGTTTGGACTTCGCTTCCAACCTTCTAGGTACAAACCTACCTATCCAACGAAGGATGCTCCACGCTGCCTATTGTTATGTGTTTCTTTTGTGCGGTGTGAATGAACTTGCATATAGTGTTCATCTTTCTTCTTATGACACTCGTTGCACAGCTCCAAATGTAAAGTGAATGTTGACAGCATTTCGTTCTCGTTTTGAAATTGTTTTCTAACACTTTTTTTTCTTGGTCTTTTGTTTATGTGTGTTAAACGAGTTGAAATCGCAATGAGAGTCCTTTGTAGAGGTTTTTTTTCAAAGAAATTCTTTCTAGGTCGATTCTTTAAATGAAAGACACAACTTGGGCTCGAATCTTCTGTTTTTAACATAAGCTTATGCGTAGCTTTAGATTTGGCCAATCATAATAGTCTGAAGGAGTTCTAAGATTCAAAAAATTCTTGCGCTTCTTTAAGAGAACATTTAAAGTTGCTTTAAGGACTAGTCTTTACGTTCTTCTGTTGGCACAGTGTTTTGCTTAATTCCTTTTAATATATAAATTGTACATAGGTATATTTACTTTTCGTTGCTGGTAATTTGCGCTTTTATAATTTATTGATGGTGGCCAAATAAAATAAAATGCAAACACCATCAGGAGCAGACGTCCTTCAACTTACAGCCCAGACTATAAAATTTTGTTCAAAATATATTTGTCCCGGTTGTTATTGGCGAGGTTTATTAATTTGCACGTTTCGCACGAAATTATTATTCATATTTTGAATCCTTGTCTGGCACGTGTCAATAAAAATGTATTTTGAGGTCTTTAACCTCATATAAAATAGGACGATGTTTACGTAAGGATCAATGCATATCTAATATATTTTTTTTCCTTTGCTCTTCAGTGTCCTCAATCCTCAGTCTTTTTGTCATTGCGCTATACATGAAAACTTTCTTGCATCTGATGTATTGCCTTGTCATTTTTGCTGATGTCAACGCACTTGTTCAACTACTCTTTCTCACTGCCTTCAGTTATGAATAAGTTTTGATGCAGACAAGGATATTATCCCTTAGTTTTCTGATTTTGATGTACTTCGGGGAGTGTTATGTTTGTTTCGAAATTTATTGATCTCCTTGCGTCAAGTTGTTTAAATACGTCTTAGCATAGATTTGTAAATTTCATAATCATGTTAAGAATCGTTTTTGGGGGAATAATGAAGGGTAGCGCCAGTTTTTATTCAAAAGTTAAAAGTTTTTATTAAAGTTAGTAAGGGATTGTTTAACTTAGTATTTCAAATCAAGTCAACTTGATTTGACTCAAGAGCATTTCCAAGCATGACAACTAAATGATGAAAATCAGCGCTTTTGTCCGATATTTGCATAAAAAGGCAGTCTATAGGATGTGGCCTAAGGTAATTTTATCCGAAAGGATCATCATAGGCAAACTATCTACATCGAATTTTTTTATGATTATGTTAATGGCTGTATATAAGTGTGCGAACTTGCTTTTGATTAAACGCTTTAATTACGGCACAGGAAAACCATTTTTGCTGCGAATTCGCTTCAGCATTGGCGAACTGCATCAACAATAAGAAATATTTACTAAAAAGCTAACCGAACGTATCATTGTTATCTTGAGCAGTTACAATAAGACATCCAAATTCAAATTCAATATTGAAAAAAAAGTGAAAAGTTACAAGAATTTACAATTCTACAAACAACATAATAATGGCTAGTTTTAGTATCATTTCAAACACTGCCTGGCAAACATCGTCAGGAACCTTTATATTATAATGATGCTAACATTAAGTATAACTCTTCCTGGTTTCCAATAAGTGTACAAATCTTTGAAAATCAAATGAAAGCAAACCAAAAGTATCAAAAGCAACAAACAAGTGAGGCTACCGTCTGCAAATTAAAGAAACAAGGAAGACAATGTCGGAAGCATTTTATGAAAAATTTTAATACTGCTGCAATTTTCCGATCTTTTATAAATTTTCCTCTCATATCGGAGTTCATATCGGAGTGTTTTTCCAATCAATGAGACATCCTATGCAAGAAATCTGGCGAATGGCGTCACTGGGTTATACTTATACGGGAGTTTCACAGCGCTGCCATTCAAAGTCACCAATAGTCATCTTTGATAATGTTGCCGACATGTCTTGTTAATGTAAACACCAAACTCCAGACCAGAACAGGTCAACTACTTGAGTTTAATCGTTGTTAGTAAACTTCTTTAGTGCAAGTTCAGCATTCAAAACCGAAAACGTATTCTCAACTTTCTGGCAGTTCAGAGGCGCTTTTGGCAAGACTTAGGGATTTTCTCCGCAAAGGGTCCTCTGGATCAGTACACACAGTATGAAAAATCACTCCTCTCATACGCGTCTTAGTTTTTTTGAGCCTTTGAGCCCTGCGTCTAATTAATATGTCCTCTGACGCAATGACACCAGAAATCCTTTTGCGACAAAACTACCACGTCGACTCACGCAGGCAATGAAATGGCTCGCGTCAGACTTTAAGCTAAGGAATGAATGCAATCGTATTTTCACAGTTGGCTCAGACAGGAGTCTAGAGCTGGAGTATTTGAGAAAAGTGAGAACATTAGTCTCCACGATACCTTAGACAAATATGCGCCTGTCTTCCAAGCGGAGATTTTCGCCTAATAGCTATGCGCTATATTATGACTAACAGGTGAAGCATATTGCAGTGAAGCCTTTTTGAAAACCAAGCTGCACTTAAAGCGCTGCTCAACCCTCTTATCTACCTCGCTCAAGATAGTTTTCGAACTCAAGCATTCATTGATCGAAGTCGGAAGGCGAAATACAGTGAATCTAGTTTAGGTCCCAAGTCACACTGGTATCCAGAGAAATGACATCTCTGATGTGCTTGATAGACAAGGTTCAGAAGAGCTTTTCTCAGGACCCGAACCTGGGATAGGTCTGCCTATATCTGTTTCCCCGTCTACTATTTATAATTGAGTTTTTCGTGAACACAGAGTTTGATGGATGCAGGCAGACTAAACGACTACGCCCGGATATCTGCAAGAGGTCAGAGTCTTTCTTCTATCTCTCAAGGTAATCGACTGCAGATTTATAACAGGCGCCCGTACAAGACCACTAAGCTTTTGTTAATTATGCACTTGAATGCGTTAGGCTAGAGCGAAACTACCACCTGTCCTGCCTTCGGAGAGGACGACGATACAGCGGCACACTTCCTCACTAATTGTTCTGCTTCTGCTCGCATCAAGAGGCGGATCTTTGGGGCTGACGTGGTGAGTGCTATCGTACAATGCTACAGCGCAATGGATCAGTGGTTGTGTCTGAGTCTTCCATCGGATAGTAGCAAGCTCCGACAAAAAATGGTAAAACAAGCATCGCCTTTCTTTTGATGAAAAGAAAGGCGATCTTTTGTCATAGATGGCCATTCACAAATCAATATTGCCAAGCTTGTAACTTTTAAGGCTTTCGCGGTTGTTTGATAACATTTGTAACAATTTTCGTGTAAGCCGGGTTTTCAATTTTTATGAACACAATTTTGAACTCACTCCGAACGTTTCGCTTCGAATTACATCGAGCATGGTCACCGGGAGAGTTTCCCGGTTAAACCGCGGCTTATCCGAAAACTATTAAAAATATTGCCAGGCTTATTGCGAAATCTGCTATATACTAGCAATGTAACCGTCAATCTTGTTTTGAATAGAGATCTTACCCTAACTAGGGAGATCCATAAAGGCATTGTCACAACCCATTTGGTATGTTATCATTCATCAAATAAAAATAGGCGTAACTACCCCATCAAAGGCAGGGAAATGTTTAATTTTTTAAATATCAAATTCCTGGTGTATATTTCTCTCAACAGCTTTTTGTTAAGGCCGTAAGAAGTCTGTTAAGAAATAAATCTTTTAAAAAATTAATCTTTTCTTTAGGTTATTGTGTTCAAATTAAAAAAAAAAAAACTTTTAAAACTAGAAAAAGTTTACAAATTTTTATAATTATGTATTTCTTATATTTTTTGACAGTTTCTTTAAAATTCGCATGCTGCATATATCAAACTAATTAAAAATGTTTTCTTCTTTATTTATTATTAAAACACAATTTTAATTATTTAATATAAATCTTTTGTAGTTTATTTATTTTCTTACTTATTTCGTTTGTTTTTCTTTTGTTTCTTTTCTCGAATTATGTTTGTTTATCACAAAATAAAATCAACCTAATTTTGCATATAAATTTAAAAACACACCGGCACTACAATGACAAAAAACACAAACTACTTAGCTGGTCCGCTTGCATCGAATGTAAAACGTCCTGGCGTAGACCTTAGCAGCCAGTTGGCGGCACTTTCGGCGGAAATTGCCGCTAAGACAAATTTCAAAGGATGTCGACCGTACAAATCATCACCGGCGCCAGAACCTGGCTCACCCTTACTGCAAACTCGCAAATATTCTGGTGGCAGTGGAGGTAGTGCTTCGTCCAGCATGGAAAAACAATCGTCAAGTAACCCCAACAAACAAGTGCCATTAAGCTCGCGAACACCTCAACAGCCTCATTCAATACTGCAGCCATCAGCCAATCTTCTGGCACCGAGTGCAATTTTGGCAGCTGTTAAGATGCAAAAAAGCAAAGCCTCCGCCAAGACGACAATCGAGAACGTGAAGAACATTAACAGCAACGGCAATAGCCGCAGCAAATCGGAGTCTCCAAGTGGTACTGTTGGTGGACCAAAACCGGTGGGATGTCTAGTAGGTAATAGCGCTGAACGAACTGCTAAATCTGATCAGAGTAAAAATGCTCAAAATGCCAATGCACAATCTGCACAAAACAATCGACCCAGTCGACGCTTGGGAAGGCACGAAAGTCGCTACACAAGTGGTAAACGCAATTTGATATTCTGTTTGTGTCCGACGTGACGAAAAATTTACAAAAACTAACGCTCTCCATGTCGTATGATCCTTTTTCCGATATTCACAGTAAAAGTCTAGCTCGATCCTATCATTCCTCGACCTCCGCTTTTGAATAACTTCACTGATCTGCCCACACCTAAAACCTAGAATTTCCTACATATTAACCCACACAAAGTTATTTACTCCGAATCGAACAAATTTTAATTTGCGTGTATCGCTGGGTTTGGTCTGCTGCCTTTATTTCTATCAATCCATGGACCTTTAAAACATCTCTGTGGCCATTTTAAAGCTTAAGTAAAAGTTGAATCAGCCTTGGCATAGGACAATGAACATTTATTAACACTCTTCCGTATGCATTTAAACATTCTTACACATATATTAATATACTCTCACACCACACCATTCAAATCTTCATAAAGTCAACATAACTTTTCAGACAAGTAGATAGTAAATTCTTTAAAAACAGTAATAAAAATTAAAAAAACATTGGATTAAAGTTACATTAATACCTTTTTATTTCTTTTCATTTATTAAATAAAAACTTTTCAACTATGTAGGTTCATACATTTGTTTTAGTGCTTCTTAATAATTGTGTTTTAGTGCTTCTTAAGATTCCTTTACAATTCTACACATATCGTACCGTAGTAGCTTATAGTATCTCCATTAGTTTATATTCTTCATACTTGAAATAAATATTTTTCAAAGCTTAGCTTTCGCACAAAAAAATTGAAGAAAAAAAAATAGTCTGCACATTTTCACGTAGTTGTTGCTATAAATTCACAAATTCGTTTGCATTTTTTCGCATGAATTTTCACCAACAATATAACCTTTTTATCTTGTAATATAATTAAATTTCATTTCATTTTTCACATCATGCATTTATTCATTTCAATCACTCTTATGACATTTTCTCATTTCTTTTCGAAACTTAAAAGCTTTTATTGAAAACATTTAATATAGAAAAAGGAAAGTTTTCATTTTTGTTTCTAAATCGATATTTATATTTTTTTTTTTTTTTCTCACAATAACTTCCTTTTCGCAAACATACATTTTATTCGCGCATCTCGCACAAATACCATCTCCTCCTACATCATACTTTCGACGAAAATCAAAAAATTAAAAAATTGAAAAAAAAAAAATCAAATACTCTTGGTAAAACCGACAGAAGTAAGACAGGAAGCGGTCCAACAAGCTCTGGCCGCTCTGAAAAATCGGCCAAAGCCAAGTTTACCGATGCCATCAAAACGTAGTTCGGTTTTAAATCGTAGTCCTGATCGAGAACATGATGATACAGGTGAGATAAATTAAACAAAAGCAATCATGTCATTAAATTCTAAATTTGTTCTTAGTTTAGTTTAAATAAAAAGAAATCGACAGTAGTTGTTGCAGACTGTTGCAAGAGTCGTGTTTCTTAAGGTTTTGTCCATGATGTACTTAAGATGGAATATGATTTAGTTACTTAAGTAGTTCTACGTACGAGACCTCGTGGACTCCTAAGTACTACTTAACATAGAAACAGAATTCTCATCATTTTACGTCTGCTTTCGGATATGCCGAAATCGGAGTTCCCTTCTAGTATTAATCCACTTCTTCATGACAGTCATCTGTAGTGAAAAGTCATTGGCATGTCAGTAAATGCGGGCAATCAAAGACGTCAAATTTTAGTGCTTTCAACTTTAATAGCGTTTAATATCTTATATGAACTATTGAACACATCCTATCTTCCCTTTCTGAAGCACTCAATTCGCTCGGTGAATTTTTTGATGACCTTTTCACTAGTTCCGGGGTTATCCTTATCCGGGGTTTCGGAGTTATCTTCTAGAGAAATTAGCCAGGACCAGACCCACTAGGTGGATTAATTAAACCATTAGCGCTTCCGTCCTTATGTATATATAAACATTTTAAGGGCCCTAAATTTTAGACTAGAAAGTTGAACGATAAAACACTGAACAAGAAAAAAATCAGTTCTAGGAAGATCTTATTTTTTACAAGCAAATACGGTCCATTCTGAGCTGATTTCAATCATGTGTATTCTGCAAAATTATCAGGGGCATAAATTTCATGTTGGCTACTATCGAATTTCTGAACAAAAATCACACCAACTCATTTGAAGTTTTCTTTTTTTTATTTTGAATTATTTCGTTTCGTTGATTAAAAAAATCGTTGCCAATGATATAGGGCTTTATTTGTTTTTTCAATTTGAGTTGCCTGGGATCTAAAAAAAACTTAAATTTTCAAGAAGATGCGCGGAGGACGTGACGACCAGACATTGCCATTTGACTTGACATTGCCATCAAAAACTAAAGCACACGTAAAGTTAATCTCTTCGTTTCCGGTGGAAACACTTTGAGATTAACTTTTAATCTCCCCACTCTGTCCCCATTCTGTCTCTGTCTTATTTGCGGTGGAAACACTCTATAAAAGGCGATAATTTTGCCACGGTATCTCACCCTGCGTATCTGAGGAAACACATTTTTATACCCGACCCAGGGTACATCAATTTATAACACAGTGAAATAATCACCGTAAACCTCTAAGACCTTTCACAGATATGATCGAGACCGACAAAGGAATTGAATAAGCCATATCCGTCCGCCCGTCTGTATGTGAAGCCCTTAGGTCTTCGAAATCAATTGATTCGGCTTGGTTTTTATGTTGCACAGACAAAGTGTTAAAATTGGTTAAATCCGCCGACGGCCACGTCACTATTGGCTTCAATGTAAGACAACTTCTAATTCACATTTTATTTCAAGAGACCTTTTGACCAAGTTACACAAGGACAAGTATTTGAGATTTTGGTGCATAGAAATTGCGGCTAAAAACCTTTAACACGATGTAAATTTAACCGCCCACACCATCGACCATGCTCACTTTTACAGTGTTATCTTTGAAAACTTGTGAAAATTCACTCTAAGTCAAAAAAATATTTAATGATAAATATTAAATACATTGGCACTCTCTAAATTTGTTTCATGTAAAGTTTTGACCTCCGTCCATTTTTAGGGGCGTTTTTGGGAAAAAATTGTTCTGGTTTTGTTTTAATTATCGTTTTAAACACATTTCCTTAAGGTCCTACCGAAACAAGTTTAAAACATTTTCTCCTTAGTCCCATCACTCACTCTTTTCAGAGCTCACACAAAATTGAGTTCGAATGAAAAAATTCAGGCCAAAAAACTTCAAGTCATATTCCTAAACTCCCAAAGCGCGACCGACATGATGTCAAATTGTATGTTACAAATTTTGAAGTCGTGCGTTCTGATATATAGGTTCTATCTTAATGGCCTTTTCGGTTGGCGATCCCGGATCAGGGCGTTCTTCTCCCGAATTGGGGCTTCTCTCCGAACAGCCAAACACGTTTTTCTTGATGCTGAAGTTTGTCTAACATTGTATTTGTGAAGCAAAAGTTATTCTACAGGGGACAAATGACATTTATTCAACTTGACATTGACACATGAATAATTGTATGCGTGCTTCTGGTTTTGATTCTGGATTCAAAAACAGGAGCAAATTTCTCTTCTATCCAGAAGAAAAACTGTCAAACAAGTCCAAGAAAACAGTTTCAGTAGAGTCCAGAAGTCTCCCGGACGCTCCCGGACGACCAACCGAAAAGGCCATAAGTTAAGCCAAATCCTGTCAAACTCGCAACCGACAGAACGCGTGTTTTTTACCTGCCCTCATTTTTGGATATCCTGCCTTAAATGAAACACTTGTTATTGTATACACATCAAGGACATTAAATATATGACTCTTGTGACAGCCTGTACGTCAAACAATAAAAACAAAAAGTATAACAGGGATATTATCATACATTCATTTCAGCCAAGTCATACTTCATGAAACGTTTATTATTTTGTCGTTATAAATTTGTTTATTTTCTTTTTGCCTTTTTAAAAATTGGCTAACAAAAACAATAACCGAAAAATTAAGTCTTATGTTTGTTATGTTTAAAAAAAAAAGTTGAATAACCCAAAGCTAAGAATGCAATGATTAATGAATGATTGAAATTAAACATGAATAAATAGAAAACCTCACCACTATCACGAACAAACAGCAGCAACAGCAAACAGAGAGTGTGCAACTACCTTTTTTGTATAACTATGTATAATTTTTTTTCTTTTTTTATAAAACAATGTTATGACGTACTCTATAAGTGGCTGGTATGTCCTCGCGACGTTAAACTTTATTATTTAATGTCTTGCTGTCTTATAAATATTACAATACGTTTTATTTTTTGATAAAAAAAAAGAAAACATTTATTTTTTTGTTAAAAAAACTTATCGAAATACATTATTTCATATTATATGGACTGTGTAAAAGACTATTCTTACTTATATATAAATAAAGATACAACAACTGACGATGAATCAATACCAGAGGAGAGGATTTCAACTCCGGATAGGGAATATAATTACCCGCGTGATCATATTAATAATTCCAGGGAACAAATAATAAAACCACCAATACGTGATTCCTCAGTTGGTGGTGGTCATAAAAATTTCTCCGATCGCAGACCACCACAAAATTTACCTCCACCGGTTAGTGGTTATATTTTTAATAAATTTATTAAATGAAATTAACTTGTTTTCTGTATTTTTTTAGCCACATTCCGACACATCAAGTGCAGGATCACCACCAGCTGTTCACAGAAAGAACAATTATGACTTTACTGATATATCTGATTTTCAAAGACCATGTGAGTAGGCTTTGCTAAACTTTTATTTGATTACATTTTGATCTTAAAACTAAAATATTTCATTGAATAACGTACTAAAAACATTTTCAAAAGTAACAAAAAATTAGTCTGCTAGTTTAAGGGAAAAAGTATTACTCAGGGGAGTTAATAGTCGTGAGAATTTTCGTTATTGAATTAAGAACTCAGTCTGTTCAACGGCGACATTAGAAGAAAAAAATCATGTAAACTGATTGTATGTTACATGTGTGTAAAAAATCATAAAACAAAACTCTAAAAAATAAACTCGAATGGCTCTTTATCGTCATTACGTGAAAAAGCTCTGTTTTGCCTAGTTGGGTAGGAATGGGAGGCGCATGCTACCTCCTGCAACTTGGGTATAGAATTTGGGGTAAGTGCTAGTTCAGGTATATAAAACTATTTCTAAGTCAAACTTCTTAATTTTGAGAACTTCGAAAAAAAATTGCGTTCTAGATTTTATTACAGACTTTGTCTTTCGAAATATGTGTGTCTTTAAATTTTGCCCCATTCGAGATTTTCTGCGTAGGTGATTTTTAAGACCAAATTTCGAGATTTTATCCGCTCTAGACTTTTGTCACTCTAGTCAAATTGAAGGTGAAGTACCACTTAAGCACACTTTACACGATACTCTTCATTGAAAAGTCTCTATGGTTTCGAGCCTTATATCGAACATATCTTATGTCGAACTCAGTGAACTTAGACCTTAACATCATAAAATCAAATTTCAATGCTGTTTATGGTCATAAAAGAAAAACAAAAATGCCGCCGTGATCCCATCAAGATCTTCGCATTATTGTGTCTCTCTCTAACAGTCTAAAGACTCAAACAATCTTTTTACTATATAAAGGCAATTCCAAGTTTGAACAAACTATTGTTATTGGGTAACAGATGACTCCGATGCAGATGCAGGTCTTTTCTTTTTTCCGCTTAAAGTGAGAACACAATGCATCATCTGAAAATCGTCTCATTTTGTTGCCACATTCCAGTATCTAAAACTGATCTTCAGTTGAAGGGTTCCAAACTCATCAGGGCTTTTTATAGGTTTTTCTTTAACTTAGCTTCTATTTCCTGAGTTTTGTTGTTGGCTTCTCTCATTGCAAGTATTGACCACTCAGTTGAACTGACGGGAATAACACAGTCACTAGTTAATTCCACAGTCACTAGTTAATAAAAGCTCCTGTCTCCAAATGACTCCCTCGTGCGTCGGTTACAACTTTACATGCACGTAAAATTGCATCCTTCCTTTGAAAGGAAAACGAGATCACCTTCTCATGTAGTGCGTTCGATCACCTTCTCATTTAACGTTTTAGACTTAGATAAACTGAAGCCGGGTTTCGTTAATGTCCCATTACCAAAACAGTACACACAATTCGTATTCTGCGACTATAATAGACTTTTGCTCAATTTCGTTACGTTTTCGTTAAATTTCTTTTGCTTAAACTATTCCCAATCAAGGGTGAAGCTCGACGCGGAAATTTGATAGCTGATGAGAAACAAACAAATCTCACACGATTTGCGAATCGTTTACTTAAGCCCTGTTCATCGCAAGCGTTTGGCAGAACTTGAATGAGATTTTCGATGTACTTTGACATAAGGTGAATCCTTTTTAAATCTATTATGGTTGGACCTTATTAAATTAAGGAGTTAAGGCCTAGATTTAAGTAAACAATTCGAAAATTGTGTGTTTCTTACCAGCTGTCCTATTTCCGCGTCGAACCTCTTACTGGATTGGAATTGGTTTAAGACAGGAAAAGTTAACGAAAACTTAATGAAATCAAGCAAGGGCAGTATGGTCGTAGCATACGAATTGCGTGTAATGGCTAATGAAACATTTTTGAAAACCGATCTAAGTTCATCTAAGTCTATTATGGTTAGGCCCTTAAGTCTACATTTTAGGGGTAACTTGTCTATTTTTTATTTAAAGTTGTGTACTGAGAGAACCCCCTGAATAGAGTCCCAACTGAAAAAACCCTATTATGATATGCCTAGTTTAATGCATACTTTCTAACGCACAGGGGGTCAATCACCATAGACCCCTAAGACCTTTTAGAGATATTATCGAGACCGACAAGAGAAACGAGCTGAAATTCAGTAGCTGAGCTGGAAGTCCATTGGACAAGATCAAGTTTGAAATTAGTCGAATCCATTGCATATATTTTTTATCCCGCCCACTTTTTGAAGGCGTGACAAATCCATTGTCACGAAATCCCTCAAGTAACGAAAACCCTCGTTTAATTTTTCTTCGATCCCTTGTATCGAAATCTCTTATTGCAAAATCTTTTGTTTAGAAATACCTTCTTGAAAAATCTCATGTTCGAAAATTCCTCAAAAAAAAAAAAAAAACTTCCATAATAGGGAAAAAATCCCTCGATTTTTTAAATAAATATAAATAAACATTGTAAGTTATATGAAATAAAGATTTCAAACTCAGAGATATCCCACCGAGGTTAAATAGAAAACAGGCAGGGGAGTTGCAGGGGCACAGCATGCCCCCATTCATATTTCACTTTTTGGACATGATAACACTTAACGTGGGGTGCTTTGCAAAAAATTGTAGGTCCTCACCTCATGTATGTGAAGAATGCAACACCCAGCATGCATGGTGGAGAAGCTGGCCTTCTTCACTTTAAGATGTGCCACTTTATTTTTTTATTTTGAATCGAGGGATTTTGGTGCAAGAGTTTTTAAAAAGGGATATTCATTTAAGAGATTTCAATACCGACCGCACCAACTGTGGGAGTAGTTTACACAAATTGTATTATTTTATTATTATTGTTTTTTTTTTAAAGAGTTCACTCTTTCTTTCTATTCTATATCCACTAATATTCAATACTAATAACTTTACTGTGCAATAAAACGTTGGATAGATCATTTCTCTTCTCCGCTTACAGATGTCGCTCCCGACATAACGCAGTTTAACAATACTCGTCGCGGTGCCGATCGTGTTACCCGTTACGTAAACATTTCACAGACAGAAGCCGGCGACACTGGCACAGCTGGACGATGGAAAGTGTCAGCTAAAATTCAGCAATTACTGAATACTCTTAAACGACCTAAACGGCGACCATTGCCCGAGTTTTACGAAGACAATGACATCGAATTGGAAATTGCAGCGAATCCAAAGGATCCAAATGCGCCAAAGCCCGAGGGAAGCACCATGACATCGGTGCAAGGTGAACAGTTGGCAGTGGCTGCTGGCCTGCCGCGATCCCTCGAAGCAGCACTACAACGTTTCGGCACAAATTCATTCAAATCTCCGATGGCCACAGTACTGGACCCGAATGGCAAGATGACAACAACCCTAACTTATGGCAAGCTGCTGTCTCGTGCACAAAAAATCGCGTACGCCCTAACGACAAAGGTATTTAGCAAGGGACCGGAACAGATAACCCTAAAGCCGGGCGATCGGGTGGCACTAGTCTATCCCAATAGTGATCCACTTAGGTAAGACAAATCCTTGTTCGAGTTTTATTCCGATTTTAATCTAATTTTTGTTACAGTTTCGTAACAGCTTGGTATGGTTGCATGTTCCGTGGCTTGGTGCCACTGCCGATTGAACTGCCACTGTCGAGTTCAGACACTCCACCACAGCAAGTCGGCTTCTTGCTTAGTTCGTGTGGAATAAGTGTGGCCTTGACATCAGAAGCATGTTTGAAGGGACTGCCCAAATCATCGACCGGCGAAATAGCTAAGCTCAAAGGCTGGCCTCGATTACACTGGTTTGTGACTGAACATCTGCCAAAACCACCAAAAGACTTTAACGTTGGAAACGTGCGAATAGAAGAGAATGCCATCGCTTATGTTGAGTACACCAGTGATAAGGAAGGCAGCGTTATGGGTGTCACAGTGACCCGTCAAGCAATGATGAACCACTGTCGCGCACTAACAATGGCGTGCCACTATACGGAAGGGGAGACCAGCGTATGTGTTCTTGACTTTAAACGTGAGGTTGGCTTGTGGCATGCTGTACTCACCTCAGTGCTAAACGGCATGCATGTTTTATTCATTCCGTACGCCCTTATGAAGCAGCGACCATCCTCATGGATGCAACTCATTACGAAACATCGAGCTTCTTGTTGCCTCGTCAAGAGTCGTGATTTGCATTGGGGGTTGTTGGCCACTAAGGACCACAAGGATATATCCTTGTCTTCGCTACGTATGCTTTTAGTTGCTGATGGTGCTAATCCGTGGTCTCTGTCATCGTGCGATCAATTCCTTAGTGTATTCCAATCGAAAGGCCTAAGGTCGGATGCAATATGCCCATGTGCAAGTAGCTCGGAAGTATTTACCGTGTCACTTCGTCGACCGGGGCGTTCATCGAGCGGATTCACTCAGTCGGCTACTGGACGTGGAGTTCTTTCAATGGCTGCCCTCTCGCATGGAGTCGTTCGGGTGGACAGCGAAGATTCGCTTACCTCGCTTACATTACAAGATTGCGGTCAGGTGATGCCTGCTGCTCAGATGGTTGTCGTGCGCTCTGAAGGTACTCCAGTGCTCTGCAAGACGGATCAAGTAGGAGAGATTTGTGTGACTAGCGGTGCTACCGGAACGGCTTACTACGGCCTCGAGGGCTTGACCAACACCACCTTCAAAGTTCAGCCTTTGATCGATGAACCAGATCCAAAGGATCCAAATACCGGGAAACCAATAAGTGAAGAGTTCTTCGTGCGTTCGGGTCTGCTTGGCTTCCTGGGACCTGGCGGCTTAGTGTTCGTTTGCGGTTCACGGGATGGTCTCATGACCGTCACCGGACGAAAGCACAATGCAGATGATATCATCGCCACTGTCCTAGCTGTGGAGCCGATGCGTTTCATCTATCGCGGCCGCATTGCTGTATTTAGCATCAAAGTGTTGCGTGACGAACGAGTTTGTGTGATTGCAGAGCAACGCCCCGACTGTTCGGAAGAAGAGAGTTTCCAGTGGATGTCCAGAGTACTACAGGCTGTTGACTCGATTCATCAAGTTGGAATATATTGTTTGGCTCTGGTACCACCAAACCATTTGCCCAAAACACCACTGGGTGGAATTCATTTGTGTGAGGCTAGACGACGCTTCTTGGAGGGTTCACTGCACCCGGCAAACGTTTTGATGTGCCCCCATACGTGTGTGACGAATCTACCCAAGCCCAGGGAAATCCACCAGGGTAAGTGCAAAAACTTTGTCTTATTGTTCTTGGTTCGTGCATTTTAGTTTGTTAAGTTTTTACTGGCTTAGATAAGGTGGTAGATGCGCTTAGAAAAACTTAGAAAATGTTTGTATGTCAAAATTGCTTTTTGATTTTACCCTTGAAGCTATACAGTTAGTAGAGTCATAGGGTGGTGAATTTTTCCTTTCAAATAACGCATACTTGTAAGGTATTAATAGTGTGCATGTCGTCATTTTATATAGTATCAAGCTCAGAATGAAAGGAATTAACTACTAAGCTACAACACTTGAAAAACGTGATTGGCGATAATAGTTACCGTGTCGTGAGATGATTCAGTCGCGCCAATCTCACGTTTTAGCAAATCTGATATTGTTGAAATTAGATCTGGTTTTATCTCACGATATCCACGAAGATAAAAAAAAATTGTGCCTCGCCTGAGAAGATGCAAATCAGTAAAATTCCGACGGAACTTGTGATTGTTTGATTTTAGCTTTTGACTCAATACAGCTTTGAAAGAACAATTCTATTCCACGAATCTTGGGCATATGAAGAATATTCCCATATCAAACTTATATTTAAACCAAATGAGAACTTTCCCTATTAAAGCGAATTTTATATCCACCGTCCACCGCTTCAGTTCTTTTATGTCACAGAAATAGGTTTACTTTTACACGAAGCCGATACCATTTAAAGTCCAAGGAGGGGCAAACTCTGGTGTGAATCCATGGTGAAAGTATTTGTAAATTATTTAAGTGAGAATAAAGAAATGAATTGAATAGAATGGAATTGAAAAAAGGGAGCAATTAAGAGATTACCCAAATGTTCGGTGTGATAGGGTTAACAAGTTATGGTAAAGACTCATGCCGAATGAAGTTCCTGTTTATTCCCCAGTGAAGTTATGTTTATTCCCCAAAAAGTAAACCCGGACTAGGCACCCTGTTTTGGTGCGAGCCCCTGCCAGAGGAGATTAATATGGGAGTTCTCGAAAGGGGGAAGATAGTCACGGATAGGAATTTGCCGAGTGGGATAAAGAAGACGGTCTCATGCCGAAGAAGAATGGTTTAACCTTTTAGAGAGTTTTGAAAGACTGCAATCTAAACCTCCTCAAACTGTTCATCCTTAGGGATAGCCAGAAGATGAAGTTTGTCAAGAGTGCGTCAAATTCCTTCGACGGAATGCACCTCTCCCGCCCAATCCCCTCTTTAGCAATCCAAACGATCGTTTTCCTTGCCGTTTCCTCAATCACGATGGGAAGTGATGTTAGTTCCAAAAGCACTTCAATGGCTGCGGTCCGACACTTTTGAATAGCCCCGGTTATGCAGAAGCATGCCAGTCTTTGCACTCTGCTAAGTGTGACTCTCATTGTGCGCAGACTTGTTCGGTTTTTCCTATGCTACAGCTCCGTTAGTGATCATTGGGCTCACTATGGCAGTGTACATCCATCTTATAATATTCTCGCAATGCTCCTGCATATCATAAGAGCACGCGTAGCCTTTCTGGAGATCTCTTCTTTAGTTGTTTTCTTACTTATCCTCTTAAACTGGTAGCAGTGTCGTGCCCGATAGTCTTATAGGTTTCATTTGAGTATTTATTTTCCTTGTGAATAGTACTATGATTGTTTAGCCGGGTTAAAATTGAGCACAGCTGCGTTACACCATTCGTGGACTGTCTTGAGTGCTCCTTAAATAATTTCACAGAGCGTTCCTTCAAACTTTTCCCTATTTTCTGACCTAACAAACATCTTCAAAGCGAGCAAAACTGGGTATTCTCATGTCTGTACTGGTGCATCTAAGACCAATTTACACCTACTCGATAGGATCCAAAAAAGAGCATTAAAACTAAAAGGTATTTTAGAAGTCATTGTGAAGGCAATAAACCCCTGGAAATAGCGTGCCAATGTGTCTTGCCTTTTATTGTTTTCAACAATAAGTGCTTTAGTAAAATAGTCAGCTGCATACTAATTTCCACAGAATTTAACCCGCAAGAAGGAATTTTATATTAACCAGTACACGCTTGCGTCCTGTTTTCGACGGACTACGCTGCATTAGAGATTTTTTTAGCCGAATAACACGTATGTGGAAAAGGCTTCTGCTTTTCGCAATATGATGTCTTTTCATGTCACTACAGTTCCCAACACTTTAAAACCAAAGTACATGCATCATTACCTTCCCTCACTGTCTGTTCCTATTCGCTTGAGTTATGTTAACTCAGTATAAAGATAGCCTAAACCCCCTTTTTGAACGCATGTAAATTGGTAAAAAAAATAGTCATTTTAACTTTCGTTGGTCGAATTCAACATGTCAATTCGCTTTTAAGCTACTTGAGCTCAGTCTTTGATTCGTGTCCCTGAATATGAACTAAAACGTTTGCTTGTGGTAGAATAGCACACTTTTGCTTTCTTTTTGTTCTTTTCATTTCCATTTCATGATTACCAAGAAAAATTAGCGATCTCTTCCCGATAAAGTAGAAAATTCACATGCGCTCATTTAAATTGTCCAGTCAGCTACGATTGGAAAGTAAGTCACCTTCCATGTGTTAAGGCTATTCTGGATGCATTTTAAGAGAAATGCAAGTAAAAAGTCGTTTTGTAACCTAAAGTTGACACACTACTTTATTTTTCCATATTCGTCCGGATTACTCACATTTCTTTCCCTGTTCCCATAGTGAACGATAAAATTGTTGTGTACCCTAGCAATGCAGTAACCCTGTCAACACATCTCATATATCACAAATACATTGGCAAGGCAAAAGGATTTTGCAAAACAACAATACATTCATTATTTAAACGTCCTTTAGAAAAGTCAAATTAAATCTCTTCACTTAAAGCCATGAGTTCTTTGTTTTTAGTCCTCTATGAATTCACCACTCGTAGCAAAGTATTAATGTTCCTGCAGCATAACAAAATGCTTTCAGAAGATTTAGCAATAGCTTTGGCTTATAGAAATTGCTTGGTATTTGGCATGAAAATTAAATGAAAAATGTAAATGTAGTAGTTTAAGAGCTTTCTTTCCACAATTGCCTTAGTAAGATTTCAAAAATAAAAAAATATGCAGCTTTTGCACTTAAAACAAAAAAAACAAAATCATTTTCATTCATAACCAATCTTACTAATTCAAAATGGGACATGTATACCAGTTAATCAATTATGTACTATAAAAAAAACTTATATATTCATAAAAACAAATTTAATCTATGTTTTAAACCACACACTATTTTATTTCGATGTTTTTTTCTTTTTCTTTTTTCCATTCGAATGCTGCTCTTGTTGTTCTTAACTGACAAAAAAAATTATATATACAATATAAATTTAATCAATAAAATATTATACCAAAACTAATTTAAAATATACATAAACACTCACGCACACAAATCCACAAACATAATTGTATTTTTCGTTTTTAATTTTACATAAAAAAACTAAACATCAAATGTTTATATTTTTTTTTGTAAATTTGATTAAATTTTTGTTTTATGATCATTAATTTGGTTTGTTAAAATTGTTTGCGACCAACACTTTCATTCATTTACATCGCGTTAAATATGATTAATACAACATAAAACCCAACAACAACAACTTACCTAATTGGCATTGGCACTGGATTCACCATATTAAAAATATGTTAACAATTCAATTTTTAATCACCGTTGTGTCTAATTTAATTTGCTATTACTAACAAAATTGTAATAATAATGGTTTAACCGGGAACAAATTTAAATTATTAATAACGCGTTCTACTTGGGACTTTGGTCACTCGCTATACCCCCACCCTCCCACATACTGTCTATCTATCTTTACATATTATATATATAAATATTTGTATCTGTATTGTTAAATTATATATTTTTTTTCCAAATATTTTGCATTCAAATTTACATATACTCGAACGTTTTACTAAAATAAAAATAAAACAAAAACAAAATTACTCGGTTGCATTGCAAAAAAAAAAACAATAATTAAATTCGATTAAAACGTGTTTTGTAAATATTCTAATATATCGAACCGTGAACCGTTAAAAACGAACTTGTAAAAAAAAAATAATTAAAAAAAAGTAGCAGTGCAACCAACAACAACTAGTAGTAGCTCATCTGGATGTGGTATTACAGACACATCAGTGGGACCGGCGTCAGTAATGGTTGGAAATCTTGTGCAAGGAAATCGGCTAGCAATGGCACAAGGACGTGATATTGGATTGTCTGAGGATAGCGAGAGAAAGGTTTGTACTTTTTCCCAGCAAAGGAAAAAAAAATTATTTTCCAATTAAAATAATTTGGCTTTTATTTTTAGCATCAATTGATTACTGGAGTGCTGAGATGGCGCGCGAATACCTCACCCGATCATGTACTATACACTCTGCTGAATTCAAAAGGTAAATATATGTATGAAATAGAGTTGGAATTCCTTTGTCATAGGGGGAGGGGCAGCTACCCGCTATGTGGCAACGATAGATTCGATGAGCGTTTTAGTTAAAATACGTTTGGTGAGCGTTTTATAATTTGAAGAGGCATATGTATATGATTTTAAAGCTATGTATAAGAATTTAAAGGGTTAAACCTTACAGCCAGTTATATTTTCTAATTTCTATTCCCTACAGGTGCTGTTGCTAAGACACTTACTTGCTCAGAGCTTCACAAACGTGCTGAGAAAATTGCAGCTCTTTTGCAGGAAAGGGGAAAGATCGAACCTGGTGATCATGTTGGTAAGTATCAAAGAATCATTGAAGGACAATAAAAACAGAGCTTCCTAATTTTTGAAAATCTCAACTTTTTCAGCGCTTATTTTCCCACCTGGCTTGGACCTAATATGTGCATTTTATGGCTGTTTATATTTGGGTGCTGTACCGATCACCATTCGACCACCACACCCACAAAATCTCATTACAACTTTGCCGACTGTGAGAATGATTGTCGATGTTTCGAAGAGCGGTATCGTTCTTTCGATACAGTCGATAATCAAATTGCTGAAATCTCGTGAAGCTGCTGCCTCTATAGACCCGAAAAGCTGGCCACCCATTTTGGATATTGACGATAATCCCAAGCGCAAACTGTCTGCCGTAGCCAATTCCACCTTGGATTCGACAGCGTATTTGGACTTTAGTGTATCAACTTGTGGCCGATTGAGTGGAGTTATCATAACCAACAGGTAAGGCCCTCAAAAACCAGTAACTTCGAGTACGCTGACAACGTATTGCTTTTTTCTAGATCCCTCTCGAGTGTTTGTGCTAGTTTGAAGCTCGCCTGTGAATTATATCCATCACGCCATGTTGCACTCTGCCTCGATCCCTATTGTGGCTTGGGTTTTGCTATGTGGACGCTTATAAGTGTGTACAGCGGACACCATTCAATATTAATCGCACCCTACGAAGTAGAAGCAAATCCTAGTCTCTGGTTGTCTACCCTATCTCAGTACCGAGTGCGTGATACCTTTTGCTCGTACGGAGTTATCGAGTTGTGCACAAAAGCCTTGAGCAATTCGATTCCAGCACTGAAACAGAGAAACGTTGATTTGCGATGTGTGCGAACGTGTGTTGTTGTCGCCGAAGAGCGACCACGTGTTCAACTGACGCAGCAGTTCTGTAAACTTTTCCAAGCGCTCGGACTAAACACTCGTTGTGTGTCAACATCGTTTGGCTGCCGCGTGAATCCAGCAATCTGCGTTCAAGGCGCCAGTTCGGCGGAAAGTGCGCAAGTGTATGTAGATCTGAGAGCGTTGCGAAATAACCGTGTAGCTTTGGTGGAACGTGGTGCGCCCAACTCACTTTGCCTCATCGAATCGGGTAAATTGCTGCCGGGTGTTAAAGTCATAATCGCCAATCCAGAGACAAAGGGACATTGTGGCGATTCTCATTTGGGTGAAATATGGGTGAGTAATTGGAGTGGAGTTGTTGTTTTTCGAAAACTTCAATAATTTTACTTGTTTCGCAGGTGCAATCCCCTCACAGCGCAAACGGTTACTTTACCATTTACGGTGACGAAACCGACTATAATGATCATTTCAATGCCAAATTAGTTACTGGTGCAACGACTGAAGTATACGCCCGCACCGGTTATTTAGGATTCCTGCGTCGTACTGAATGCTCACAGGCTGTGTCGATTTTAGATGAAACAACCCCAAGCATTGCCAGCCGTGACAGTGATACAGAATCGTTACATTCAATGAGCCAGTTGCAGCATAATTTGTCCTCGATTTCGTTGGGCAATCAATCTGGTACTGGTACGAATAACCAGGACCAAGAGCTGCACGATGCTGTGTATGTGGTAGGTGCTTTGGATGAAGTGATTACGCTTCGTGGCATG
The DNA here is from genome assembly GCA_947623515.1 of Neoascia interrupta. NCBI lineage: Eukaryota > Metazoa > Arthropoda > Insecta > Diptera > Syrphidae > Neoascia > Neoascia interrupta. Next base: position 136,029,944 of record OX392463.1, read on the forward strand.
AATTATCATCCCATTGATATTGAAAATTCTGTCTTGCGATGCCACAAGAAGATAGCTGAATGGTAAGTGGAATAGAGTCTTTTGTGTCGATGCCTCTGTATAATTAACATTAATTTTGCTTTGTTTGACGTAGTGCCGTTTTCACATGGACAAATCTACTAGTCGTCGTAGTTGAGTTAGATGGCAACGAATCGGAAGCACTGGATTTGGTGCCATTAGTTACAAACACAGTTTTGGAAGAACATCAGTTGATTGTTGGTGTTGTGGTGGTAGTTGATCCAGGTAAGTGCACTTAAAATTCAGTGCTGAGCTGGTATTAAAAGGTTTTCATCTTGCTTGTCTCGAAAACCCTATTTTTCTCAAGATTATGTGGATAAACATGGAACTAGAAATTTTTCCTCGATATTTTTTGAGGTTCCTATGTATTTTAGAATCAGGAGCAATCGGTTGAGCTGTAGCTCATAGATTTGACGTTGTTCATTATACACTCGCCTTCGACCATAGGATAGAATTCACCCAAAAATAAGTCGCTCCGCCAGAGAACCCAAAGAGGGCAATTTTAAACCAATGTCGGTTTAATTACAGTTTGAAGTTTTATGGGAAAATGGATTAAATGTGTTTCGATACTTTTTTTAAAAAGTGCCAGAAACTAGAAAAACGAAGCATAAGTTAAGTAAATACTGAATTTTTTCGAAATAAACCAATTTTTTGAAAATATTGAAAGGTTTTTGAGAAATGAAGAGTTGAAAACGGATGACGTTTTTAAAAGTGTTTGAGGCCATAATTTTTGAACACACCTATAAAGCAGGTCAAATCAAACGAAGTGCTTAAGTAATATTTTTCAGAAAAAGTTTTAATACTGCCGTTTTGAAGCATTTTCGAAAAAAAACGCAAAAATGAATGAAAATATCTGTGAAAGCACAGTTGAAAACTTTAACTCGAAAGTTGAGACTGCCTGCGATAGTCTCTTTTCTATCCATTTTAATTTCATAAGAGTCGTAGATTTCCATGATTCTAAAAGCTAACCGACTTTTACTACGAAGCTTGGGTAGGGGGAATGTTAAGTCTTCCCTGGCCATCTTGTACAAGATTGTTTGACAGACTTAATAATTAAACGGTATACAAAATTTAAAATTAATATTATTATTTTTTTTCTAAGGTGTCGTACCCATCAACAGCCGCGGCGAGAAACAGCGAATGCATTTACGAGATGGTTTCCTGGCTGATCAATTGGATCCAATTTATGTTGCGTACAACATGTAAATAAACTTGACAAAGTAAAGTCAATTGGAATCGATTACATGATTTCCATTTGTCTTAGAAAATAAATATATTTTTTTTTGCATACTTCACTTGGCAAGTCAAAACCAACAATTCTTTACTAACAAACATACGGACATATGTATTTTTTTTATTAAATGAAAAACACTAAATAATACAAAAGAAAATCATTCGGAAACTAAAAAAAAACCAAAAGGAAATACAATAAACGCCTCAAGTCTTTATATACATAAATTATACACTAACAAAAAGTAATTTAACGCGTGGATTACAAGTTAAAAAAAATACATAAAAGTTACCAGTTTTTTAAAATACATTTGTGTGTATATTGTGACTAGCATGCATAGTATAAATAAGCTAATAATTGCGATTCGAACAATTTTCTAGAATTAGAAAAGCCCAGACCATTTTTATGATCGTTTAATATAATCTACGTTATTACTCTTATTTTGTTCTTATTAGTTAATCATTTTAGTTGTATCTCTTCACGAGGCATTTAGTGAACAAATTTAATGAAATAATTTAAATTATGAAAATTAGGATAATAAGCAATCTTAACTTTTTTTACACCTGAAATATAAATAATTACTAAATAAAAGAACGTATTAATAAATAAAATTATAAAATATTCAATTGACTATCCTGTAAACCTATGATTCTTAAAAAAACAGCTATTATGCATTATTTAAAAAACAAATGCATCTATACACAAAAATTATGTTTGTGATTTTTGTGTTCAATTTAAATGCAACGGAAATATATTTTATTCACATAACAAAAATAATTGAATGGTACTCTCTTTCGTATTACACACACAACAAAATAACAAAGAATTAAGAAAAACTATATGTAATTGTAATTTAATGTCAAAAGAAGTTTTCCTTTTTGTTAAGTCTCCATTTGAATACACAGCAATGTTTTTCCTTCGTACAGTTATATGCGTAGATTTAGATTTAAAAAAAAAACATATAAATAAAAAAGCGATAAATAATAATAAGCGATAAATATTTTCTTAGAATGCAATGTTTAACTTTTTTTTTAATAATTTGTAGGATAAAGCAACAAAGATAAAATAGTTGCTTCTTATTTTATTGAGTTTTTTATTTAAATTAATTTTGTTTTATCTTCTACTATTGTTTATTTGATTTGACTCTGCATCTTCTCTCTTTTTCATGTGATTATATTTTAAAAAAATGTTCTGTTTTATTTTTTTAGTTTTTTAGAAATTATTGCCAATAAGTGAATATAATTATGTAATAACGTTTATATAAATATATAAATCTAGAGGTAAATAAATTTTCCAAAATAAATAAACAATAAGTGGTAGATTATTATTGTCTTGTTTGAGGAAAAAAAAGAAAACTAGCTGAAGACGTAACTTTAAACAATTTCGCTTTGTACGAAAATTTTAAGCTGCTTTATACCTCAACTAACCTTATTGGGCTACTGGTCCCCATTTGTCCCAAGGTTGTGCAGAAGGGAACGCTCACCAGATTCCTTTAGAAAAATGGTCTAAGGTCGACCTAAACCCGTAACAGAAAGAAAACAGATACAGAATCAGATCAATTTACAGAATCATCCTGTCTCAGAAAGAGCGGCTTCCATGTCGGTGTCTGTTATTCAGGTTAGGGTCAGCTGATTGTTAAATCTGGCATTTAGCTGTTCGACAGCTATTCGACTTCGCTTTGCATAATTGGGCGCATTAGCACGTCAAAGCGAACCGATCGCACATCGTGATACCAAAATCGGGATGCGATGATATTTGCGATTCGCTTCGCACATCGAAATCGGCAATCTGGTGTTCCTATACAAGAAGCAATGTTTTTCGTTCAACCATAGCCGTGTTTGTATTACATCGGGTACGTTCGCTTTTGCTCCTCTTGTCTTTCCTCTCGTGATATGCTTTTACACCTTTTTTTACTTGATCACGCACTCATTAAAAAAAAAGATCGCAGTCTTGTTTATGTGAACCTAATTGTGCTAACCAAGCGGACAATAGGGAATGTAGAATGAAGTGGAAACAAAGGGTTCAAAAGATGAAATGAACTAAGTTCGATGGAAAAAAAAGTCCGTGCACATAAAATCATCTTGGAGCACATCTTTTGCTTACCCATTTCGATTTTTTCAACCGTGCGACGTCAAAATACTATTGCAGGTCGCAAGTTCGCTGGCTGTGAAAGTACCTATACTAAGGTATACTAACGCAAGGTGTCTCTTGTTCAGTGCAAGAGACACCTTGCTTCAATAGAATCTCTGCAAAAAAGAAAAATGTAATTGTATTGTCAACTCCACTCTAAAAACTTAAAATTGTCGCGTTGTAAATTTCGTACCTAAATTGCGAACAAAAGTGAAGAAATAAATTCCAACAATTTTAATTCTCAATACGAGTGTTAACTACATACATTTTTTTATTTTAAGAAATTCGCACGAAAAAGTCGCCCCAAAAAGTGCTGCCAGCTACAGGGACGGCTGAACCGCACCGACCGACATGCATGGAAGGCGAATTGTCTTATCATTTTTTTCTGGTATGATAACTTTTTTGAATTGTAAGTATAGGTAGGTCGTATCGTAGGTAGAGAATGGGAATATTCTTTCCAAGAAAAAATAACGGAGCTTTCCATAATGGTGATCGTGAGTGGATTTAAGTTGAGTTGAGTGAGCTTTGAGCTTTGTGGTACCGTATCGTATTCGTATCGTACCTCGTATGGTCGTATGAATTTGAGTAGAACTTTCACTCTGTGCTGGCGTGTGTGTGTGTGAACAGACAGCTCATGCATTGACCACAGTCCACAACCACAATGTGCGGATGTGCCGCTGTGTTCTATCATGGTGTGTTCGAAATCGAGTCTTTGAGTCACTCATTCAGCTTCAGTGTGTTTAAGTTTTGTCGCTTGTCCGCTTTCGTCGGAATATTTCTTGTGTTTTTTTTAGTAAATTGTGTTTTTATTTTAGTATGAGACTTTTCATTTGACATAAAAATTGCTAAAATTGTTTACAAGAAGTGAAGAAAAATGGTGTTTCATAAAAAATTTGCAAACCATCAATTTAAAACAAATAAACCGATGAAGTTGTCCGTTTAAAAAAATATGCCCAGGCCGCGTTTGAGAACTGTAAATCAAGCAGGTACACACAAACACAATACATTGCTAAGGTACGTAATTCATAACAAAAAGTCTTGTTTTGTGTAGGTACTTTATGTTAAGCGTATAAACTATCCAACTTTAGCCTAGAAGTTTACTTCCAGAAGGTTTGTATATGATAAGGTCACAGATCACATACGCTTATATTTCAAAGGAGCAACCAAAATGTTTCTTCGACATTTGGCCTTGTGCCATTACGTTTTTTTACGTAAAAAAGATTTGAGTTAAATTTTACCGGGAACGTAAGAACTCCTCGGTTTCGTTTTCCTCCAGTTAAGATACGTCGGGCTGTTTAAATCCGCTTTAAAACATTTAGGCTGTATCACAAGGCTGTGCTGCGGAAACCTTGGCTTGACAACTGAAAATCGTGGGTAGGTATCAATGGCAGTGACAGCTTCTAGTTCCACTCCACAACCAACGTCGCGTCACTTCATTGCTTTCCCTTGCTACGGCTTTGTAAAAAAGTTGAGAAAGCAAAAATTCAACCTAATGAATTCCGTGCGTCTTAAGGTCTCTTAGGCCGAGATAAAAAACTTATTTGTGAATCCCAATAAGTTATTTATCTTGGCCTGACCATAAATTACTGAATAACTGGAATTACTGAAAGTCAAAGAAGAAATTTTAAAAAGCTTCAAAATTCAACGCCGAAAGAACCCCCGGCGTTGAATTTTTATCTCAATTTTAGGTTGGGGCAACGCAGCTCACAAAGCTGCTTTTACTTTGATACTGTCCAATAATTTTACAAAAATACAAACCACAGCAGTATTCAGTTTTTTTTTAGAAAATTGGCGCATGAACATAAGCCCCAAGTTTTTTTTTTTGTGGCGTAGGTATGTCTGAGCAATGTGATGCATAACACCCTACACCCAAACACAAACCCCACATTTTTTCGTCGAGTTTGAGCGGCTCGCTTTGCGGGTTCAAAGGATCCCTTTTTCGCAGGATTTAGCCACTTACTAAGCTAGTTGTCTGACTGGCAGGCGCCTGTAGCCAAGTTCGGGTTTGTTAACGTTGTAGTCTTTTGTAACTCCTTGTGCCCCTTGCTTCTAAACTTATTGAGTCCTTGGACTGCAAAAAAACAATACATATGGATAAAACAGTCTTTGGGTGACCCACTTTGCGGGTTCAAAGGATTTGAACTCTCTTTGTCGCAGGGGTAAGCGGCTCAAGCGACTTCTTTGCTCCGCTAAGGGTGGGTGCTAGTTGTTTGACAGGTGCTTGTGGCCAAGCCGGGTATGTTTTTTTTATTTTTTGGTCAGTAACTTTTAAAATAATTGATTCCGACATTTTTTCAACAGGACATAATGCAAATAGGTATATGTACTATTGGCTGTTTTATCATTTGACATATTATTCTATCTTATCATTTGTAAAGTAGGACAAGATTCGTTTTCGGCGCAATGGTCCCGCATGCTTTGGAGATTTGTTAACAATTGCGTTCTATGGGACATAAGCCCGAAATTTACTTTTTGGGCTTATGTCCCATTGGGACCTGTCCCTGCGCCTGCGAAAACGGCCCCAAACTTTTCAATAGTGGTAGGTATATGGCACTTTGTTTTATTATAACTTTTCATGCATTTCAGGGAGCGACAAAAAAAAATTCAAAATAAAAGAATGTTCGCCTGGGACGTTTTGAAATGATCATAAAACTGTTGTAATTTTTCTTTTACTAAATTTAATTTTGTATGCCTTTGCCATACCGGGGGCCGGATAGGGGCCGCTTTCGCCCGGTGCAGTGAAATAACTCCCAAAATAAGGAATTGAGCCCCGTGGGGGTTATTTCCTTTTCGATAAGGAAATAAGCCCCAGAACAAAAAGGAATTAACGGCCGCGGGGGTTATTTCCTTTTCGAATTGGAATTAAGACCCACGACAAAAAATGATTTATGGTATTTACGGTGTTTTCTTCAAATTTTTCATTCAAACTTGGCATAAAGTAACAGTTATTCCTTGAAGAAGTTAAAGGTTAAAAAAGTTAAAAAGACTCCAACTGTGACATACTCGTTATTTGCCACAGGCGCCTGCCAGACAACTAGCACCTACCCTTAGTGGAGCGACGAAGTCGCGTGAGCGGCTAAGCGCTGCGAAAAAGGGAGTTTAAATCCTTTAAACCCGAAGTAATCCTCTATGGGACTATCATAATATTAATGATATATTCTCGGAAGCAATAATAAAATTGCGAATTCGGCAATTTTCATTATGTAGGTACTGTGCATTTATTCAAATACAGATTCACAGTAAAAAAGCTTTTCTGCAACTATAAAAAAAGAAGGTACTTTATTTGTTTGTCGAGATTAAAAAAATTATATAGGTATGTATTAAAGCACCACCGTGTGTCATTGATTTAATTGATTGCACTCGTTTGTCATCACAGTTTCCCATGCTTTTGCCGTTTCTGCGTTAAGCACCTGCTGCTCATAGGAGAACGATAAAAGTATTGAGGGTAGTATTTGTAGATATTTGCTAGCAAGCGACGTTTCCTGAAGTACACATCGCAAACTAAAAGCACTTTTTCTTCCTAGTGTTCCCACGACACTCGTTTGAACAACTTCTTGTTTGTGCAGAGCTTCGACATCTTCGGCCTAGAATTGTAAAAAAGTCTTTAATTAGAAAAACAGTTTCAAGACGTTAGGACTTATTTATTTTACCGCACTTCCACGTATCACGCCTTTAATTTTCTGTGTATTTATGGTGATCATTTTTGACATGGCTCGCTGATGATCCGATACTATCCCCTTAGACACTCGATCACAGAGATCGCTGGAAATAGGAAAATTAAATATTTGGTGTTCAGAATGGTATTTCAGACATGAAGGAACATGAATTTCAGAAACTGAACATGAGTTCCAAGTATTTGCTTGGAATACATTTGAAGTAATTGCTTACAAGTTATAACAACATCAGGTCAGCAACAAACCCCAAACCAACTATCGAAACTATCGATAGGCTATCCACCAACACTAGTTTGCTGTGTTGCAATTCGACGCCTCAACTCGCATTTTCATGCATAGTTTCGAATCGACTCAGCTCGAGTCGACTCAAACCAGTTTCGATTCAAACCGCGTTTCCATTCATTTGAAGGCAGGTTCGACTATGCATGGAAACGTGATAACTTACGCTTCAGCAACCCACCTTCCCTTATTAGACCCCATCCCATAGGATAGGAGGTATATTAAGTTTTGTTCATAGTCTGTTACATAGAAAAATAATCACCGTAGACCCCCAAGACCTTAAGGGCATTTGATCGAGAGCGAGACCAGTAGAGACATCGCTTATTCAGTATAAGTCGAATGAGCTATGTCCGTCCGTCCGTACGTCTGTCGGTAGTTTTTAGGCCTTAAATTTTGAGCTAGGAACTTGAAACTTGATATGTGCTCTTTCTAGATCCCGAAGCAGATTCAGTGTAAATTTTTTTTTAAATCCGCCCGCGACACGCCCACTTACATAATAGCATGAAAAACCAAAGCTGTCGTAGGAAGCTGAAATTTGTTTTCGATATCCTCGCCCCCACGATAAAAGCCCCCATGTAGGCGTGGTGATATATGCATGATTTTCTTTCTTATAAACGGTTTTTATGTGACACATTTGCTTTAAATTCAAAAAATTTCTACTATAAAATGTTCAGATATGTGCGTATTCTCTTCAACTCAAATGAATTAACGTTTACCACGCCTTCTTTTGGGGGCGCCCAAAAAACAAAATTCGGTTCAGTATGATAAGAAGACAAAATTTCTTTCCTCCCTTCCAACCGTGCGCAAATTTGTGGAATCTGAATGCAATTTATTTTCGATGTTTGCGGTGGTTCTGATAATTTAATTGAGTGGCGGTGCTTACTTCCACCGCTTTAGTATATAAACATGCGGTGGCGCTGGTACACAAAACAATGATCCAAACTCGTAACACTCGAGTTTAAAAGACAAGCATACTCGTTTGAATTTATTATTGGGGGCAAATACCTACACTGATCGCTCAGTTGGTTGTGAGCGTAAACACTTGCACCGATTTTTTTGTGAATAGATTTTATGTCGCGAAATTGTGATCGCATGCCAGTCTCTGGTCTACATGTTACAGGCCAAGGATGTAATGCCTTTTGTGGTGGGTCTTACACCTATGGAAAAAATGAAGTTATTATAAGAGTTTATCTATTTTTGGATAAATTCTACGTAAATAAACTACATTGTCGCAGGTTTGGAAAACACAATCATACACACAATCAATCATATAAAAACCAACGCATCTAATCTTTAAACGGTCTGTGTTCAACTACGTCTGGGCGATCTCTGATTTCCACAGGATAGGCCTACCACCCACACTACGTATGAAATTTAAAGTGTGTGCTATTCTTGTTAGATGGAAGTTGATTACTCCAAGGTTGTAACGTCTTAACATTTCTCTCTCTGACGCCATTGGGATCTATGCCAAAAACCAAGCAACAATTAATTAATGGAATTGTTATCCTTTGCCCGCTTATTCTTTAAGCGGTCCAAGTCATCCATGTTTTCACCAATGTTGTGTTCCATTTTGCCATGCACCGACATTTATTATTCAATGAAGGTCTATAATTTCAGAAGTGTGCTTAATCAAACAAAAACTTTCAACTAGCTGTTGAAACCCTTTTTGTTTATGTATATTATTCTTTAAGCAGGCTTAAAGGCTTTATCGTCGGATTTTATCGTTAAATTTGAATTTGAGGAAAAATATGTCATTACACATAAGTATATGTACATAAAAATTGATTGCAAACGTCACAAATTTGTTTTGTACTGTAATGTCGTGTCCCTTTTTGTTTAAATGTATATATTCTCTAGTCATTATTTTAAGAATTCGATGAACATGTCGGGAGCAAATATGAACACTATGCGTTGTAGTTAATATACTATTTAGACTAGATTAAGAAACTTAAATTCTTTATAAAATTCATTTAGCCAGGCATACATAAATTATGTTGATTTTTTTAAGACTCAAAAATATTTTTATATTTGTTATCTGCACCCCTTATGCGCGAATTACGATTCGTGAGCATTAATCCCGAATATTTTTTTTTTCAATTCATTTAGATTAGAAGTAAGGAGGACGGTCCGAAGAAAGTGAAAACTTGAACTAGATTTCTTCAAACGTAAGATTCTTCTCGAGTAAAAAGTGCATGGGCTTAAGAAAATACACAAACTCCAATTCTATATAATCTGAAGCCAGGTTTAGTTTTTTTTTTAAGCCTGAGATACTGACTAAGATACCTAGCCAATCTTAGACATAGTAAGAAGATCTTAGGACCTTCCTTTTTAAACACCGATGCTTCCTTTTGGAAGCTGTGCCTTGGATTATGACAAAGATCCAACAACTTTTGTTTGTAATTAGCACATGCAATACAGATCAAGGTAGATACAGGCTTAACTTACCTATGAGCTATCAAAACATCCAAAAGTAAGTTGATTTTCTCCGTAATCGCGTAGCTTAGGGTGGCCGAGCTTTTCGCCGTCGTTGTGGCTGTAGTGTTGAGACTCGTTTCGAGGGAGGTAAGTGACTGGCTATTGAAGCAGTTTGAACTATCTGTGATTGATTTTGAGGTACTGATTTGAAAAGTGTTTGGCATATTTCTCTAATTTCTTACCAACTGTTTTGAGAATATTAGACATCTCAGTAAAGTCCACTGCTTGATTGTGTAACCGTTGCGAATGTTGCTCCAAAAGGCGTTTCAGCCGAGTCACCGAATTCAGCATTATTCGCATGTTTTCTCTGCTTGCAGCCAACCTGCCTTGGTCTTCCAGTGGGAGATCCTACAATTGCAAAAAAAAAACCAAACAAATAACTTATTGGAAAAAAAAATATTTCTGTGTCATCCCCATTTCTGACCTCATTTTCACTCAATGCTGAATATTCATCCAGTTCTTTGGAGAACACCGCCCGTAAGTGCTCAATGTGCTCATTCGACTTATCTGTTAGGAATGTTTCAAGCATAGGTCCACCACTTAGCATCGGGTGTTGGCATACAATTTGTAGATATCGCTGAAGGCCACGCCGGCGTTCTTCGAGAAATGAATCGAGCATCAGTTGTTTAGGTGGCAAGCGAGGCAGCATTCTATACAATTATATAAGTAGCATAGCTATAATAATGGTTTCATTCAGAGAATTCTTTATAAGAAAGCTTTACCAACCGATAAGGAAATCTTGCAAACAGCAAGCTGTTGAGGGTAACGAAATCGTTGTATCGCCTTACAACCGTTGTTTTGTACTTTCGTGTGGTGATCTAAAGAATATTTGAAGTTTACTCACTGGTTCTTATTAATGGGTAATTACTCATTTACCTCATATTCTGAGTGCTTAAGAATAAGACCTTTCTTCTCAGGGACTAATCGAATGACCACATTGTCGGTTTCCATGTTTTGTTGTGATTTCAATTTTCAAATACTGGAATCTGAAATTTTGTAAAGGAGATTGGTTAAGTGTACATAAGAAGTGTATATATTAAATTCGTAGGAGATATTTGTAGTTGTTTTTTAAACGTTCACCCCAAAATTCTTCCGTTGATAAGTCGATTCCTTGGAAGGTCGTGAGAAAAGCAGATTTTTTTGAAACGAACTCAAAAACGACTAAAACTCTAAAGGCGCTTTCTAATACACCGAATATTACGAATATTATTTAGATGCTTCGCTTACACAACATTGTGTTTTTGTGTGCCTTTCTGCACGCGGTCAAGTTTAAGAACACATTTAAAAACAGCATTTAACTGCGCACTAAAAATAAGTTTTAATGTTATTTCGTATTAACATTGACGAATTTCGATTGGTATGCAAATCAGAACATTTTACGCAAGGAAATGTTAACAATTCTTAAGCTGGGTGATATCACCAGTTCGCTTCCAAATTCGAACAAGTAGATACATATATGTACCTTCAGGTAAGAGATTTCTTTTTAACAGTGGAATTTTAAATTTGATTTGAACTATAAGTTGAATATCCTTTTAAATGTTAGGTAATCCATCCCAGGAACGAAAACATCACCATGATTTGGTTTTTGGTAATGCTGTCATACTATAATTAGCGGTCTGTCTAAGAATGGTAAACGGCCCTCTTATGGGATCGTTCCGTTTTTTTTTTTTTTTTTTTTATAATTTACTCGCGAATAAAGGGATTGGCTACCCTTTTAATGTTACACATCTCACGAGCGGAAAGGATTAGAAAAAGAGGAAAAGGAGGAGAGGTACCGATGCACTCTTGTTTTGAACAGTTGCGGGTTGTAATGTGACGGAAAGACTGAACGTGGGAGAACATTCCACATTCGCGTTGAGCGGCTTATGAAGGAACTTCTAAACTTGACTGTACGTCCGAAAGTGGGCTAACTGTAATACGGGTAAACTGATGTGCATTCGATCTTTGGCGATTATCACGGTTGAAAGTCTTAAGGGGCGGAATGCAACTGGCTATTTCGATGGAACACTGTTTGTGGAAAAAGCGATAGAACAGTGAAAGGCAAGAGACATTGCGTCGATGTTCTAATGAGTCAATTGACTGCGCAATATTTCTGTCTCCAAATAGTTTTATCGCCCGTTTTTGTATCCTGTCTAGCGGGTGCAATGCTGTTTTTGGAGCACCAGCCCAGACGTGGGAATTATATTCCAGCTTGGGCGGATGTAGGCCTTATATAAAATAGCCAAATCAGAAGGGGTGAGATATTTCTTACATCTTTTGAGAAAACCTAGGCATTTCGCAGCGTTCTTGGCGACGTCGAATATGTGGTCATTCCAACTAAGGTTTTTATTAACACACATACCTAGAATGGAAAGCGTTTCGGTTTCGTGGATGCAAGTGCCATTTATGGATAATGGCTGAGTGTTTCGGTTTTGCTTCAATGACAGAAGACAGCATTGAGTTTTAGAAGCATTAAACTCTACTCTGTTAAGAGATCCCCATGATACAATGCTGTTAAGATCAGAGTTTAATGAGTTTGACATACGCTGCCGTTCCAGTTCTACGTCCGAAGAGCAGGGGCGAGGAACCGAGAACGAATATGAGAAACTGAGGTTACTGTCATCGGCAAAGGAGTGAATTGGATTAGTAGTAGCAGACAAGAGATCGTTTATGAAAACGAGGAAGAGAGTCGGAGACAAAACAGAGCCCTGGGGAACCCCAGCATTTATTTTTTGAACTGCAGACTTGAAGCCGTCCAAAACAACTTGAATTGAACGGTTCGAAAGGTAATTACTAATCCACTGAATAAGAGATTCGTTGATTCCAAATGCACGCATTTTCGACAAAAGAGCTTGGTGCCAAACTCTGTCAAATGCTTTTGAAATATCAAGCGCAACAATCTTGCTTTCACCAAGAAGATGCAGGGAATGGAACTTTTCGGAACTTTTCGGTGAGATATGCCATCAGATCACCAGTGGACCTTTTGCTACGAAACCCATATTGCCGGTCATTAAGTAGTTTTCGTGATTCGAGATATTTCATGAGCTGGAAGTTAATCAGCGTTTCCATGACCTTAGAAAGAAGGGAAGTTAGTGCAATTGGACGAAAGCTGGAGGGAGAAGAAGAATCGCCTTTTTTAGGGACGGGCTGGACAAATGCTGTTTTCCATCTACTCGGAAAGAGGCCAGAGGAGTAGAACCGATGAAAAAGCTTACACAATGGTTTTGCCAGCGTGGAAGAACACCTCTTCAGAACAATCGGGGGTATACCATCTGGACCAGCGGATTTGTGAATGTTGAGATCCTTAAGTACTTTTTTGACTGTACGAGTGCGAAAGTGAATGTGTCCCATAGTGCATTCAACGCGTTCAGGTACAGGCGGAGGCAATACGCAATCTGGTAGCGTGGAGCTGGCAGCAAAATGTGCTGCGAGGAGATTGGCTTTGTCTAGGGAACTGACAGCTGGAATGCCATTGCAGACGAGCGTTGGGATGGAGGATGAGGCACAATTTTTCACATTTCTGACGAAAGACCAAAAGTTTTTACTACCTTTGGGACAATGTAGTATTTTCTGCCTCAACTTTTGGTCGTACATGAATTTCACACGACGGATATGAGCATTGCAGGCATTTCTGGCTTTCGAGAAAGCAAAGCGACCAGTTAAAACTTTCGAAAAAGTTGTTAAGGCCATCCCAATTTGCATCCTCGTATCGCCAAACAGTTCTCTTGGGAATTGGAACTTTGGTAGGTTGGTTGCCAACGAAAAAATTTGCCGAAATGACACAGTGGTCTGACGAGCCTAGAGGAGATAGAACATCGACGGTGTATTTGTCGGGATGGGAGGTCAAAAACAAGTCCAGTGTGTTGGCGGTATGATCAGCAATGTCAGGTATCCGTGTGAGCTCGTCTACAAGTTGGGTCAGATTGTTTAGAGCACTAAAGATTTCAACATACCTTCCTTCGGGTGTTGTCTGACCAGAATGTCGAAGCCAACTAGAATTGTGAATATTGAAATCGCCCGAAATCACGATTTCATTATTGGGATTCAGGGTGACAATTCTTTGGATGGAATCAGACAGTGCATCGAACTCATTACAAGTTAATGCACTGCCCAACTTTGGACTTCTGCAAAGAAAACAGTAATGAATTGTTTGTCTACGGACGGTGAAATCGATCCACTTGAAATTAAATTCCGGATTAGTACAGGTGTTTATTTGTGGAGGAATGCGGTAGACTATATCATTACGTATATAAATGGCGAGGCCACGATGTGGGAAGAATAATGGTTCTAAGCGATAGCCAGGGAGTTCAAAACTCGGGTCAGGGTGACCAGTGGCAGGATCTATGCCTAATACCTGGGTCTCGCTGAGGGCCAAAACAGCTGGGCTGTAAGTACAGAGGTGGACATACACCGCAGTAAAGTTCGTTCTCAGCCCACGAACATTACAAATGTCCACACGAAAGTCCTTCATCAAGAACACAAACATCCGTTGGTCGTCTGCGTCTGTTGTAGGTATCTTTTGAGCGACCGGTAAGTCGTAGAAAGATTAAGTTATAAATTCCGTGAAAAAAAGAGAACTACAACACTACAAACACAATTTGTTTTTGGACACAACGGGCTAACAGATTAAATTTTGATGGTAAGAAAGTGTTTTGGATTTAATATTGAGAAATTTTACAGTTAGAAAATAGAAAACTATAAACACACTAAGCAAATATTAAAATTTTCAGTATTTTCGAAAAGTCACGAAAAAGGTTTATCTCCACGACAGTTATCTCCATTCAATTGAGAGGGCCATCCAACAACAGGCTCTAGCATCTGTTGGATGTTAGATACAAATAATTTTGTATTTTCGTGCCAGTAAAATCCCACAACATTTTTTTATACCCTACCCAGGATATAAATGTATACCTACTTTGTAGTGCAGTAAAATAATTACCGTAGACCCCTAAGGCCCTTAAGAGATTTGAATGAGACCGACAGGAGAATCGATTAAGCCATGTCCGTCCGTAGGTAAACAACTTTTGGGCCTTGAATTTTATGCTATAGAGCTGAAAATTTGTAAGTGGACTGATCAATTGAACCTGATCAAGTTTGAAAATCAATTGGATCCGCCCATTAGCGATCATCTCTAATTTTTGAAAATACTTTTTAAAAATTTAGCAATTTTAGAATGGTGCTAGCGCATAAGTTTTTGGTATGGGACATCGCTTTGTAATTGTCTTTTGGGTAGCAGAATAAGTTTGGCCTTTACATTGACCACGCCCATTTTTTAAAGAGTTTGAACGTAAAATCACAGCATTAAGCATTCAACAATTGCATTTTTATATCCCGCCAACTTTTTGGAGGCGTGGTATTTTCCTTTTTAGGTAGGGTACGGTACTTTGCAATCCGTCGCAGACGGACTGCAATTTTTACATACGCACTGTTGCACTTGCCCTTTTATGTTAAGACTTCAAATGCTTCAAAGGATTATTTGAATTTATTTTTAAATATGTAATGGGTGATTTTTTAAGAGGTTGAGAACTTTTTTTAAAAAAAAACACAAAAAATTCGAAAAAATTAATGAAATATTTATTTGAATCGATAGTTTGAACCTTGCAATTTAATGTTTAAAGATAATTTCATGCAAATGTTGACCGCGGCTGCGTCTCAGGTAGCCCATCCGCTGAGTCCAATTTTGGCATACTCTTTCACACATATCGGCCGGTATCTCACGAATGAATGCATGGATGTTGGCTTCCAGTGCGTCAATCGAAGCGGGCTTGTCCCTATAGACATTAGCCTTGACATACCCCCACAAAAAATAATCTAATGGTGTCAAATCGCACGATCTAGGCGGCCAATTGACCGGCCCGAAACGTGAAATTAACTGTTCACCAAACTCGCCGACCATAAAATGGAAGCAGCGCGCGATGAACATTTCGAACCGAGCACGAATTTCGATAGTAAAATTCAATAATATACAAGCGTTGTTTATTTGTAAGACGATCCATGGTTAAATTGCAAACCAAACTGAAGCTGTTTGACAGTGACACAAGGTACTAAGCACACGTCGGCTGTCAAAACCAGTGTTGCCAAAACCAAACCAGCTAAAAAATCACCCTTTATTTTGTTTTTTTTTTTTTTTTTAATAAGCAGTTTTCTTTGCTATCAATAACTTTTATGTCGAAATGGCACACGGAATTTCGATATAACGGTGAAAAGACGTATTTTTATCCTATTATTTGAATAGCCTTTTCAAACGTTAAATTAAGAACAAAATTTTTGAAACTTTTTGAAACAGTTACCTTGTTTCATATGTTCTTTATACTTATGCTAGATAAGATTACGATCGTTATAGCGGTTCAGATGTAAAAAATATTTCAAAAGTTAGTTTTTTAAAAAATTCTCGGGAGCTTTCGAGTCAAATTTAGAATTAGAGCTTTTTAGCCCATCCTAAAATTTGCCAAATCCTTAAAATTCGCTATATTTCTCAATTTTATAAAACTTGAAAAATTTATAAAACTTTTCAAGTTAAGAACCAAAAATTAACAAACGTTATTGTTGGCTTATATGCGTTATTTATGCAGAGACAAAATGCAAGTAGGCTATTTGGACACCCAAGATGGAAGTGGGTTGTGGTGCAGATGGTAGCACCTATGACCGACGAATGGAAGGTCCTGCGTTCGATTCCTGGTCAAATCAACCATCTTTTTATTTTTTGCCAAAATGTCTTGCTAAGTAAATTATAACAATTTTGATGACAACTAAGCCGTTGCAGGATCGTACCCTGCCGATGAACCACACACGTTTTTTTTCGACTTTTCCGTCCGCTAACATTTTAACTCCACTCTACGATTAAACTCTACGTTGTCAACTCTTTCAACATCAAATTTTAAACTGTAACAAAACAGTTATACGTGTGTATAAAAAAAAATTATGAGTTCTCATTTTTTCTGCGAATTTTATCAGGTCCTTTCTTCATTTTTTGACGGACCGCTAAAAACCATGAAGAAAAAAAGTTTATACCTTACCAGGTACTTCAAGAAACATGTCACAAGGTTTGATTCGCTGAGTTTGACCATGCGTTGCTAATATTACATACATATAAACTTAATCAAATTAGCCGAAATCAATCTCGGAGTTCGGAGATGTGATATCATCAAGGAAATTGCAGGTGTCTTCAATTTTTATCAAAAGCTGTACGGTACCTACATTATGCAGATATATGTATCTATTTATGTATGTATTTGGTATTCACGCGACTTTGTTGATTGCATTCGATAGATATTTACCGTGAATCACATGCTTTCGCAGACTTAACCGGTTTTTACCTTTAAGTGATGATGATATCATGTGCTTCAGTAAGTCCAAACAAATGTGTTTCAGTCATTTGCGGTTTTACTGATTCGCAAAAAAATTTTTTTAACAAAAACATCCAGAAGGAAAAGCTTCTGAGGTATAAATAATGTTGTCCTAATTTACAACTAATTTTTAGAAATTTAGGCCGAGAAAAAATGCCAAGCACCCATAATAGATTTGCGGTGTCTAGTTATTTAAAACAAATTGTCCTTAAATAAAAACTGTAAAAAAGAACTATGGATAGCCAATAGTACGATCGTTGTTAAAGTAATTCGCGAATTAGGTACCCGACGAAATTGTATCAGGTGCGAGGCATTTCTATGCTTTATACCAAGAGAGAAGTCAAAGCGTTTTTTTTGGCCGCCGCGGAGGAAAAAAAAAATAATCATGACAATGGGGCTAAGCAGAAGACAACTTATGCAAAGTGTGCAAAGTGTCAGGCCTTCCGAAGTTAACCAGGACTCAGAGTGATTCGTCAATATTTCTCTTAAGGTATATTCAAGAAGCAGAAAACCCTGGCGAAAGCACAGCGTACGTAAAAGACTTAGCGTTTAGACGAAAATAAACCCAATTTATTTTATATAATATGAGATTCTCGACCCATGAATGGTCTCTACCTGGTTCACAGTAGCCATCCCTCCTCTGTGATCCTAGGCACGCTGCTTCCAATTATCCAAACCAAGCGCTCTGGCATCTGCGACTGTTTTTATAACGGAGGTTTGGTCTTTCTGGTCGCATCTTGAGCCTGGGGGTTTGGATTCGAAGACCCTCATGGCTGGAGCGTTGTTGTCCATCGGCTCGATGTGACCGAGTCAATGTCGCCTTTGTGTTTTAGGCGACATTTTTCAAAAACACCCACAATTTGGTACAGCACATAGACTTTGCGGTTATATCCTCTCCGCCATTTGCCGTCCTCGCACAATAATGTTTGCATAATGATTGCCGTAGAATTTGTTCTCGAAAGAGCCAAGATTAATTTCTCCTTCTCTGTTTCATCTCCATCGCTAGTCGCCATAAAGCATAACTGGCAGAATGAGAGAGGAACCCATTTGTTTATGCCAAACCGAAATAGCAACGGTTACCTAGGGTTATTCTTCTACGAATCTCCACTAAGATGTCAGTTGTGGAGTTGGTGTTAACTCCAAGGTAGATGGACTCCTTAACTACCTCAAAGTTGAAGATATACTCAAACTTTGCTCTGCGCTCTCATCTTCCACTCTCATCTTCCACTAGAATACACATGAAAATGCATCTCCTTGCCGGAATCCGGTGCATGTCGCACTGCAATTTTTTTTTTTAAGTTACACGGCACAGTTGGATAAGTTTGGAAGTTTGTTGTAAATATAAGGAGCTATATTTGTAACAAAGCGCCTGCAGTGTTCTTTTTTTATGCGCGGAACTTAATCGAAGACGTGTCTCTTACCGAGAAGGGTGTATATCTTCTTTACATGATATATCCGCTTCGCAAGAAGTACAGTCGTATGACCTTGTAAACATACAAATATCTGACAGGTAAGACATTCATTTGTTGAAATAAGGGTAGCGATGGTTCCCGTTTCGAATTGAACAGAATTACCCTAATGATCTTTTTTTGTGCTATTATTAGAGGCTGGATGTTACTTATAAAGGCACTGCCTCAACAGCAAATTCCATATTCCAGTCTGGAATTTACCAACGCATAGTAAATAGCAGACATTAAATTTGGAGTGACTTATCCTTTAAGAGTAAAATAAGGAATATTTTGTTTAATGCTGCATATATATATATATATTTCTAAATGTTCTAAATGTGAGCTTTTCAGTCTAGGGTCACTCCCAAGTATTTAAATTCTAAAACAGATTCCAGTTGTATGCCAGAATCACTGCAATTGTTGGCGTAGCAATTTCAGCCATGTAAGCCAACTCCGTCAATGATGTACTTAGTGACTTGACTTGAAATTCATTGGTCTTTTCCAGGATTTGTCTTGGTGTGAAGATCTGGGAAGGATCTACTGGGATCTGGGATCTACTGCCGGGGGGGAAGGTCCACACTGGTAGGTGCCGATTAGTGTGTTGCAGAACCGCTTAATACATTCACTCAGTACGTTTGATAGGATCTTATAGGCGACATTTAACAAGGATATGGCTCCATAGTTTTTGCAAGACGCCTTTCTTGAAGATAATTCATATGAAACTAATTGCACAGTCGTCGTTCATGCTTTCTATCACCTTCACTTGGTTGACGATTTGGTGCATGCACCCAACGAAAGCATTATCCCCGTATTTAAATAGCTCCGCAGGTAAGCCATCAGAGCAGTGCGACGTCATGCAGTTTTGAAAACACTGGATTTTGTTACACATTTACTCCGATTGTGGGCGTGTCTGTGAGTAGATTAAAAAAAAAATTAACACTTGTTTTGCTTCGAATGCCAAGGAGCACGAGTACAAAATTTTAGCTCACTTGCTCCAAATTTTTAACCTAAAACATGTGGCACACAGGAAGAGCAGCGCGACGTCTTTCAGTTTTAAAAGCACTGGAATTAGTTGCGCATTTTCTGTGATTGTGGGCGACTGCTTCGGATGTTCAGAACCTCGAATTCAAAATTTGATTAAGCTCAAACCTAAAAACCTATGGCACACAGACGGACAGACGGACGTGGCTTATTCGACTCCCAGTTCGAACTCGATCATATGCCCTTCAGGTCTTGAGGGTCTGCCATTATTATGTTAAAAACTTTGGACAAACTTAATAAACCTCCTATCCTATGGGATGGGGTATAAAAATAGTGATTCACAACATTCACTGCTGAATTGCCAAGCTAACAGGAAGAAACTTTAATGGTGCGGAAATTGAAATTTCCCCTTTTTTTCCTTTTTTCCCAAAATCGCGTTTGAAGAGCGACTTAGCAATATTGCCCGGGATATTAATGTGCTTACTTACTGTTTTAAAATAGGTTAGCCATACCATAACAAGTCTGCTTTTAAAAAGAAGGCTATTTTATCATCGGACTAAATTAGGCATGTCAACTTTGCGGCCCAGCTGCTTTCGTTTGTAATCATTTGTAATCTTGAGTTTTGTAATTTGGTAGGTGTAGACCCTCCGGCCATCATCAGATTTGCTCTACAATAGGTTTTTGGGTGGCTGATCACGAGTTTTGGATTTTTCTTATTCAGAAATTACGGCTTCCCCCCTTTAATCAGCTCAAAATACCCCAAAAAAGGGGTGTTGTTACTATATTCGCTGTTTATTGATGTCAAAAAAAATTTTAATTTGAGACTTTAATTTGAGAATAAAGTAATATTAAGGGGGTTAAAAATACCCATACAAGCGTATTTGCAAGTGTGTTAGCTATACACTTTTTGATTTAAATTATGCAAACAAACTGTTCTCCTGACTCTTAGTTGAAGCATTTAATAATAATTTACTAAAAAATTAACTCCACGGCATATAAGAAGGGGTTGAAACTACTTCTGCCTATACATGTATATATGGGTTTGGCCGTTTTAAGAGCAAACGGTTCAGAATTTTTATACCCTACCCAGGGTATATTAAGTTTGTTGTATAGTTTCTAACGCAGTGAAATAATCACAGTAGACCCCTAAGGCCTTTTAGATTTATGAATGGGACCGACAGGAGAATCGATTAAGCCATGTCCGTCCATCCGTATTTAAACAACTTTAAGGCCTTAAATTTTAAGCCAAAGAGCTGAAATTTAGTGGGTTGACTGGAAGTCCAGTCCTTCAGATCAGGTTTGAAAGTAAGATGAATCCGCCCACAGACATGCCCATTACAGGCCTCTATGTGCGACCACCTCCAATTTAAAAAAATACTTTTTTCAAATTTTAGCTATGTTACAATATGCTAGCGCACTCATTTTTAGTGTGTAACATTGCCTTGTAATTTTCTTTGAAGTGGCAGAAAAAGTTTGGCCTTTTCATTGATCACGCCCACTTTTTTATGGGATTTTAGCTTAAAACTTTTTATACATATAGAATATACCTCCGCCCACTTTTGTGGGCGTGGCATTAAAAAAAATTATTTTTTGAATAAAAAAGGTGGAGTTTTAGGCCGAAATGTATGCTACCACCTAGTATAAAGCATTCAACAGTTATATTTACATATATATCTCGCCCATTTTTCGGTGGCGTGGCAGTTTCCTTTTTTGGTAAGGTAGGGTATTTTGCAATCCGTCGTGGACGGACTGAAGTTTTTTAGGGGTTTTAGTGCGTTTTTACATACGCACTGTTGCACTTTCCCACTTGTTTCTATTATAGGTTTTTTTGCGTTGCTGATCATGAAAAACCTACCAAGGTAGGTATATGGTAGACCAAATCTTTAGTTGGCCGGATGCTATGCAACCAAAGCTGTAAATTAACTGGAGTATTCTATAGTTGGTTCAGAAATTGAGCCAACACACAACCTTACATTGTTCTACTGCCGTGAAAGAAGTCAATCGTTCGTACTCATTTTTAATCAACACTAAAATTAAGTCATGCAATAATTCCACTGTTATTTCTTCATTTAGCTATTCTGTAGATTTTAATCTGAAACTATGATGTCCACTATTTAAAGTAAGGTAATGCCCAAGTCCCAGATTACTGCACACAATTCCCCATTGACTGACTGAGGTAGACTCAATTTTTTAAAAAAGCTTTACGTAAACAATTGCCTATTGTTTTGACTAATCTTCCGTGCATCAAGTTAGTTATACTGGTTCTTGATTCAGCTGAAAAAATGTTCCTTTCTTCATGTCTGTTTAGTGGCAGATGGAAATACAATAAAGTCTACCATACCAACTAACCGTAAAAAAGTCAATTAAATGCCACATCGCGCAACGGTGTCACACAGTGACAGCCACAAGTCGGCGACGATCAAACGAAACAACATCAACACCAAATCAATTCACATGTACTAAACAATTAAGCAGGCAAAATAAATAAAGAAGAAGACCAATTTAGAAGTTAACATTGTAGATACCAATGCTTGATTTGATAGGGAAGGGAGGTGAAGAAGTTGTTTTTGTTTCTATTACTTCTTCTGCACACATACACATGTGTTCCTAACCTACTCTCACTTAACATTGAATTATAAATTTTAGTTTACTCCGCTCCAGCCAAAACTTGTGTATTGTGTCATGCCATAGATGATGTTTGGTCAGTTGAACTTGTTTCTCATAAGCTAAAAGCTTTTTGCTAAATATCTGGTTTCCCACCCCAGATATTTTGGAAAGATTGTGTATCTACTACGTACCACAGTAATTTTATCTTCACTTTATCCACTGGTCTATTTTTACTGAATTTCAAGTAAATTCCTGAAGAAATTTTGAACTTTATTTAAAAATTTTCACAGCACGAGTATGAAAGCACAATTAACAATCGAGCACATGACGTGGGAACATGGAGAAATTTTCCCGTCTTTCTGATTTTCTCGCGGACAAAACGAAGCAAACGACTCGAAACAGAAACAAAAGCACGACTGACGAGACGAATGCTTGATCAGTTCAGTTTCCCCAAACGCCAAGCTGGATGGAGTGTCGAGTGTGCTTGTGCTCCCCATTTGCTAGTAGCGGCGTTGGAACGAAAGCTTGCCTTAGCTTAGTGCCCACATTTTGTTGGTAGAGGTATAGTTGGGTGGTTAGGCTTACGTGATTTAACAACAGACACTGAGTTCTGCTAGAAAGGAGGCAAGTCGCAAGTTTAGATAAAAAGTAACTGATTCATGCGCATTCCAAAACACTGCAGCACGCTGTGCAGTTTAGTTACGTGAGAATACACTGCATTACAACATAGCTTTGGGGGGAGTTGTGTGGAGTCTTGGAGGGGCGCAGTAGGTATGATGGGAAAATATGCAGTGAAAAAATATATTCATTTCCTCGCAATTTTCATCTCTTTTAGTTCGTGGTTTCGTCAGTTTTCTCTACCTATACTTACCATCGAAAATGAATGTCTTTAACACGTTTGCAAAAGCAATGCCTGAGAATTGTCTGTTTTATTACATTATTTTTTATTTTAATATTTAAAAAATTTTTATTTAAAATATTTAATAACAACTGAAATATGTACTTACATCTTTTCTGTTGCTAAAAGAATTGAGCCTGATTGACAAAACTGATTTGTTTTTTTTATCTATTAGATTACTTTATTCTTAACTTTTTATTAATACTCCTTGACTTTCAGCAACCCATTAGAAGCGCAAACCCATTTTTGGAAACAAAAAACAAAAGACAAAAATCAATTTAAAGTTTTGGTTAAATGTAACAACGTTTTTCCCCGTTCTCCTCCACTATATGGCTTCACATTTATTCGTTGCAAAACTCACAGGCTATAATATCGCTCCATCGTCTTTCTGCTCAAGAAAGGTCCCTTTTTTCACAAAAAATGCATAAATATGGTTTTTGAAGAAGCGAATTTACTTGAAACCATACTAAGATACTTGTTGCAAGGCTGTTTCCCAACTTATGATATACCTGACACCTTCCTTCATCGCTTCAGGCAGCAATTTTTTTCGTTCTGTTATTCTTGTATCACCGAACCCTCCCTTTGAACAAAGGCAATTGTACCAGGGTCATTGAAATATAAAGCGGGCAGAATGAAAACCCAGCATGCCCCGTTTTACACCGAGCCATGAATAAATAATATTTCTTGCCAAAAACCAGGAATGCAATTTTATTTTCGAAAATACAGAGAAGGGAATGAACTACATAATTGAGTTATAAATTTAGTCTACCGTAACAGTATTAGAATAAAACTCCATTGAAGTCGAAACAAGCACGGCTAAAAATTGCTAAATGATTGAAAAGAAACTGATTTTTTGCAACGCTGCACAACATGCGAAAAAACACACACGTATTGCGACTTTGGCCTTCAAAAATCTCACACTTCTTATATCAACGTGTTCTCAGGTAAGAAACGTTATAGGTGAGAAGTTTAAGGTGAATTCCCATACTGGCCCGGATCTCATACCGCTTCATGTTCCTCTACTTGTTTCTATTATGTAAGGTAAGCTCAGCAGGTGTGGGGTTGGGTTGGCAGGCAAAAGCAGGCACGCGTAAGTGGCACTTGTGTCATCTTACTACGCGCGCGAATTAAGTCTGGTTACTACTCTAGCAACGCAAAAATTTATACGCATGGCATGGCCTGTCGATTTCCATGATTGCACAATCATTCCTGACTGGCTAACACTTGAAGACCCTAACTGTGGAAAAGAAAATGTAACATAAATCAATAGGATAATCGGTAGCCGAAATTCAACATTTTGTCAAAGAATGTTTAGCCCCTTCCAAAAAAAATTCTGCGTACGCCACTGGCACAATCAAATACATCTCCGTGTTGCTCACGAACTGCACGTTGCAGTGCGCATTTATAATGCTAAAAGGCATAATTTGATCAGTTCTGCTGGGATCTTTATTTGGCTATCGTCAGGTAGAGCTCCTGCCGATACTGTCATTTAAGATGGTGTGTCTTGACTTGAAATTCATCGGTCTTTTCGAGAAGTTGTCTTAGTGTGAAGATTTGATCTATGGTCGATTTTCCGGGCCGAACGCCTCACTGCGTTAGGTGCCGATTAGTCCGCGTCACAGAACGGCTTAAGAGGTGCACAAGTTTTATAAGATCTTAAATGCGGAATTTAACTGGGCCTTCATAGTTCTTATGGAAGACATAGGATCGACTTTCTTGAAGATGGCGCATATGGAACTGATTGTCCATTCATCTGACATCCGGTTAACCAAGTGTCGGTAAAAGAAAGTCTTTCATCTACACTTGGTTAATGATTTAGTGCATGCACGCCACCAAAACACCACCTTCGTATCTAAGGAGCTAGCTAAGATAAGCCATCAGAGCCGGTGTGACCTTGTTGTTCTTAAGATTTTTATAGATTTATTATATTATTTTATTATTTATTTATTATTATAAGATTTATAGCTAAGCTAACTTTTTCAGTACTAGGTTGTCGGACTACTTCTTGGTCGACAGGGTCCACCTCTTCAATTCTCTTTACATATGGTGCATTTCCAACAGGTATAAGCATCTGCTGATGGACATGCTTGCTAAACATTTTAACTATATATTTAGAATTCAGTAAAAAGTATTCAGTATAAAGGCTCGTTCAAGTAGTAATGCGGACTGTAGGTAAGATTTACAAAAGAGAAGTAAAATATTTTTTTTTAGAAATACACAGAACCGTTGCTATTTCGGTTTCGCAAAAACAAATGGATTCAAAACTCCACTCTCATTCTGCCAGTTATGCTTTGAGGCGCCGAGCGATGGGCGATAAACAGAGAAGGAGAAATTAAACTTGACACTTTTGAGAGCAATTTATGGTCCTGTGTGCGAGGAGGGCGAGAGGAGGAAAAGTCTATGTGCTGTACCAAGGTGTAGATGCCGTGTAGGTGAAATATGCAAAACACAAAGGCGACATTGGCTCGGTCATATCAAGCGAATGGGCAACAACGCTCCATTCAAGAGGGTCTTCGAATGCCCGAGACGCGACCAGGCCATTACGGATGCCAGAGCGCTTGGTCTGGATAATTGAAAGGAGCGTGCCCAGGACCGTAGAGTATGGCAGAAAGATGGATACTTTATTACGATAATTAATTTACAAAAAAGCATAGTACAATATAAAATGATGCCGTGTAAAATGTGTTTGCCGTTGCCGTCTGCTAATACTATTTCAAAATAAATATAGAATAATTGAACATCTTCATTTGAATACAAATAAATAACCGTTTTAGTTCCATTGCGGAAATGACTAGTGTCATCTGCACGGGAAACTGTGTACTATGACTGGTGTTTGCATTCAATAAAGAAAAAAAGGTGTCTTGAATAAAAACATATTTTCTATGTTTTACTATGAATTTTTTACTTTCGGGGTTGATAAAAGAAAACTTTGGTTTCATACCCACTTCCTGGCCTCAATGTACTGTCGATTTCATTTGGTTTTGCAGAGGGGACATCGTCGCTCCGCGACTCTTCTAATGATAAGCGGTCACCGAAAATGATGATGATGTTTCTACACTTACCATAAATTTCCAATTCACAGAGCCGCAGGAAGAAACAATCTTACTTAAGCTGTCGCAACAAATAAGATTATTTCTTCTCTAAATCAAAAGAGCTTGCACGAAAGGTACCTTTATGTTTTTCGAAACCTAAGAGAAGTTTCGTCTTTTTTTCCACCTATAGAAAAAAAAGTCAAGTATGAAGACATACGCGGACAGGTCCGTTGACATTTGTTGAAGTTTAAGCTCTTCTTTGTTATGCAGTTTACAGCATTGTTTTAGTCAGTTATCTAAAGTATTTTCAAGCAAATATCCGAATCCCTTTACTATGTACCTAAATGTTTTTTTAAACAAATGTGCTAACCCACTAGTTTGGGACCTTTTCTTCAATTAATAAAAAATCCAATTATATTAAGAAAAACACACGTAGGTATTAAATTGTAGGTATCTAATTGTCTCCCTGCATTAAAAAAAAAAGTAACAATACCGGTTTAAAATTATTATTATTATTATTTGAAGAATAAAAAAAAATAATAAAAATTAATCAAAATTTTTTTTTTTTAAATAAAGAAATAAGAAACCCCATAAGAAAACTCATGCCCAGAATATTTTCCAAGTAAAAAAACTAACTGGTACTTGCAGCTCAGCCATCGCCTGAGGTCTTTACAATCGTGCATGTTATTACAGGTGTTTTTACACTCATGAAATGGGGCCTACATATTTTTGCCTATTCCGAACGGAGAATTGAGAGGTCTCTCATGGCGAACGATACTCTCGGAAGGTTTGTCAGACCCTCGCGGAGGGTGGGCACAGTAAAAAAAATATTTATTGCCACGGTCGGGATTCGAACCCAGGATCTCGTGTATAGTGCTCCTGCACCTTTACCACTGCACTGAACTATTTGACTGAAAATATTAAAAAAACAACCCTACAAACATACTGTAATAGAATTGAGAGGTCTCTCATGGCGAATGATACTCTCGGAGTCGGAGGCTCTGTCAGACCCTCGCGGAGGTGGGGCACAGTCAAAAAAATATTTATTGCCACGGTCGGGATTCGAACCCGGGACCTCGTGTACAGTGCTCCTGCACTCTAACCACTGCACTGAACAATTCGACTGAAAATATTAAAAAAAACCGTACAAACATACTGTAATAGAATCGAGAGGTCTCTAATGGCGTATGAAACTCTCGGAGGGTTTGTCAGACCCTCGCGGAGGGTGGGCACAGTCAAAAAAATATTTATTGCCACGGTCGGGATTCGAACCCAGGACCTCGTGTACAGTGCTCCTGCACCTTTACCACTGCACTGAACTATTTGACTGAAAATATTAAAAAAAACAACCCTACAAACATACTGTAATAGAATTGAGAGAATCTCTCAAAAAATATTTATTGCCACAGTCGGCATTCGAACCCGGGACCTCGTGTACAATGATCCTGCACACTAACCACTGCACTGAACAATTCGACTGAAAATATTTAAAAAAAAACGTACAATCATACTGTTACAGAATTGAGAGGTCTCTAATGGCGAATGAAACTCTCGGAGGGTTTGTCAGACCCTCGCAGAGGTGGGGCACAGTGGGAAAAATATTTATTGCCACGGTCGGGATTCGAACCCGTGACATCGAAACTCAATTTCGCTTTGACACAATGTGTTGTGTCCAACATTTGATGACGCCGAACAATTCGCAGTTCCCAGCAATGCATGAGAATTATTTCAAAGCGCAAAGTTATTTCTATCATTCCCATGCGTTCAATTACAATTATTGTAATTGAACCTCATGATAACAAAATGTGTAGCGAGTGTAAATAAACCTTAGAATAAGAAATTGTACAGTAAGCATTATTTTAGTATATATAAGGCATTAGAATAGAATAAAGTTTTTATGTTCATATTGGACACCCAGCAATACGGTCATTTTATTTAGTTTCCCCCTCCAGAGGTAAGAACTACAATAAATCTTTATTGCTGCTTAAACACTGGTCATTCGAGCCTTTTTTGAATAACTAGCGTTACCAGAGCTACAATACTGGTATTGAATAAGCGTAAATACAAAACGTAAACACACCTACAAACTACTTACAAGCGTTACCAGAGCTACAATACTGGTAGTGAATAAGCGTAAATACAAAACGTAAACACACCTACAAACTACTTATTAGCGTTGCCAGGGCTAAGACACTGGTAGTGAAATAAAAAGTGATACATTAAACAACAACAACAACAAAAAAAAGCCAAGAAAGATGACGGATGAAATCGACATATACGTCATAGTAGCCAAACAAAAGGCACTCGCTGAAGATTTGGAAAAAACTATTATCAATTTCAAGAAAGACAGCCCATCCAGAAAAACTTTGAAATATAAGGAAGAGCGACTGACAAAAGTTGAGGCCATTTGAACGAAGTTTAAACGGAACCATGAAAAGATCGGACCGCTGGTGAAACTAGACACCAATTATATGCAGAGAAATACGTATGGAAAGGTGGAAGAAATGTATGTAGAGATGAAAACTCTGCTGGAAAAACTCAATCCACAGACAGAGGTCACGACGCCTGCACAAACCTCAGGCCCCGATCAGAGTACAGCTCAAATGCAGCGATTAAGAAAACTGCATTTGAAGATTGAGGCAATTCTGCAAAACATGGAAGAGTTTGAGGGCACATTTGCTGAGTACTCGAAAGAGATATACGAGTATCAGCAAAAAATAATAATGGAGCAGATGAGAAACCTAACGGATGTGCATGAGGACTTCATGGCAAATGCTTCAGAGTCTGACATTCAACTTCCATACGTAAAAGACTCTAAGTATAACGATATAAAAAAGACATTAACCAATGTTTGCATAGAATGGCATGTACGCTGAGGGAATCTCATTCCACAAATGTTGTCAAAGAGTCCAGTTCAAATGCAAAACTACCAATGCTCAAAATTCCAACATTTAAGGGAAATTATCTTGAATGGCGCTCATTCTGTGACATTTTCTCTACAATAATACACGAGAGGTCATCACTTAGTGCTACAGAAAAGATGGAGTACTTGAAAACTCATTTGGAAGGCGAGCCGATGCATTTGATTCAACATTTAACAATATCAAGTGTTAATTATCTCTGTGCAATGGAAACATTGAAGGCGCGTTATGACAATGAAAGAAAAATTGTCTCGATTTACATTGACAAGATGATAAAGCCTGGACATCAAGGAAATCAGCCAACATCAACATCAATCAAGGCAATTCTAGATGCAGCAAAGGAAGGGTTGTCAGCAATAAGCAACATGGGTTTCAACACATCTTCGTGGGACCAAAGCTTAGATCCATAAAGCAGAAACCTGTTTGAACAAGGTTTAGAGCAACCAAACAAGGTGCCGTCAATTAAAATTTTTTTCGAGTTCCTCTCGAGAAGATATCAAGCGCTAGATGTCCTACCTCCAACAAAGCACAGACAACACAAAACTGAAAATGAACCGCACACGTCAGTGAGAAACTTTTACGTAGCCTCGAGATCAAATCAATGTTCTTTATGCAAAGGGGACCACGTGGTATACTCATGTCCCAAGTTTCTAAGAGCACTACCAAAACAAAGGTTTCAGCAAATAAAGCAAGCCAATTTGTGTCATAATTGCTTACGACATGACAAGCAGAGTCAGTGCCCTAGCAAAAGAACCTGCAGATACTGCAACAAAAATCATTACTCTCTTCTACATGTGGAGTGGTCTGAAAAAACACTTCAAAATAAGAGAGTGGAGATCCAACAAACTCAGGGGAGTCAACAACCGGCAGTTCAACAACCAGGTGTTCAACAAAAGGTCGAATCTAAACAGATAGCCCATGGCCATCAAAATCAGAACGTCCTTCTGGCAACGGCTATGCTTCACGCAAGCAGCAGTGATGGGATGAAAAGTGTGAGGATACGAGCCCTGATCGATCCAGGATCTCAGGCGTCCCTTATTACTGAGGCAATCACCCAATCGTTGCGGCTTAACAAGCAAAAAGTACTCGTGGAAGTATGCGGCCTTGGTGCAATTGGCGCAGGAACAGCACGACACAGAGTAGACGTGACAATATCTCCACGCTTCTCGTCTAAATTCAAACTTCATCTAGAAGCCCTTGTATTACCAAAACTAACAAGGCAGCTGCCATCCTCTTCAACCCACAACCTTACAACGGATAAGTTTGACGACATAGAATTGGCAGATCCTACATTCAACATTCCAGGATCAATCGACATGATTATTGGGGCAGATGCTTATGGTGACATTATCTTCAAGAAAACACACCGCAGACACATAGATGGCAGATATGTAGTTAAAATCCTTTTTAACCAGAAAAAAGGGAATCACTGGAGCTGGGACAATCCAAACACAGAGCTGTGGCAAGATTCCGTCAGCTAGAAGCAAGGTTGAGTAAGGACAAACAACTCAAAGCAGACTATACGAAGGTGATAGAAGAGTTTCTGGAACTGGGACATATGATTGAAGCACCTCCAAACACGAAATCAATGAACAACAGTTACTACATACCTCATCATGCTGTTTTGAAACCTGAGAGTACTACAACCAAACTACGAGTAGTATTTGACGGATTAGCAAAGCCTTCGACAGGAGTCAGTTTAAACGAATTAATGCTAGTTGGTCCAAAACTTTAACAGGACATAGCAACAATTTTAATGCGCTGGCGAAAACATAAGTATGTCTACACTGCGGACATAGAAAAAATGTACCGCCAAATAAAGCTGAACGAAGACAACCAGGACTACCAGCGTATTTTATGGCGAAGTTCGATTAATCATCCAATAAGGGAGTACAAGCTCACAACAGTGACCTACGGTACGGCCGCTGCACCTTATTTGGCAGTTAAAACACTTCAACAACTGGCTCTAGATGAGCAGGAGAGGTATCCGCTTGCAGCAGACATTGTCAAAAACGATTTCTATGTTGATGATGTGATGTCTGGACGAGATACCTTAAAAGAATGCGAAGAAACTCAAATGCAATTGACAACAATGCTTAAAGGGGCAGGTTTCAACCTTCGTAAGTGGGCTACCAATGACATTCGGCTGCTTAAGAACGTTTCACAGGAGTCTCAGAACCTCAGCAGCATACAAATCAACAAAGAAGAGACCATTAAAACACTGGGTATCCACTGGAGTCCTTCAAGTGATACCTTTCAGTTTAAAGTCCATATAAGCCCACCAAAAGAAGAAATTGAAATTCTTACGAAGAGAACGACATTATCAGAAATAGCAAAGCTGTATGACCCGCTCGGATGGTTGGCCCCGGTTACTGTTAGCGCAAAAATCTTAATGCAACAGATCTGGAAAACTGATCTGGATTGGGATCAACCACTCACAACTGAACTAGAAGATCAATGGAGTAAGCTGAACAATAACCTTGTGGTATTGGAAAACATCAGAATCCGAGATGGCTGGGAGTTGATCAATCCAAAAAAATAGAATTACATGGATTTTGTGACGCGTCTGAAGCCGCTTATTCAGCTGTTGTATATTCGAGGGTGCCTATGCGCGGAGGTAGCTATGTTACAGCATTACTGATTGCGAAGACTAAAGTGGCTCCTATTAAGAAGAGAATTCCGCTTCCTAGACTAGAACTTTGTGGAGCTCATTTGCTGTCCAAAGTCTTGTTGTAAACAATGCGGATATACAACTCGCAAGTAGGCAAGGTATTTGCGTGGACAGACTCCACAATAACATTAGCTTGGATACAGAAGTGCCCATCAACATGGAAGACATTTGTAGCCAACAGAGTTTCGGAGATCCAAGTAGTAACGAGCCCAAGTTCATGGAGGCACGTCCGATCGTTGGATAATCCAGCTGACTGTGCTTCTAGAGGTATTACACCAGAACAGATTCAACATCATCTGTTATGGTGGAATGGACCTGAGTGGCTACTTCACAATGAAGATAGCTGGCCGAATCAAGTCGTACCTGAAGTTGAAGTCACAGAGGCAAGAGTAGCGAAAGTAGTCCTAAATACCGTTGTTTCTGATTCGTTCGATATCACCGAAGGATTCTCCAGTTATAACACTTTAATAAAAGCAGTCGCTTATTGCAAAAGATTTAGTGACAACTGCAGATCTCCAAACTCAAAACGACCGGGAAGCCTAGAGTTACAACTAAATGAATTCACCACAGCACGCAAAAACATCATACGAGCAGTTGAAAAAAAAGACGTTTCCAGAAGAAATCAAACACCTCCAAGAAGGAAAAAGCTTAAATTGTAGATCTGTTAGTAGTAGGAGGTCGATTGGAAAACGCAAACTTATCGGAAATCGAGAAACATCCTTACATTCTACAACCCAATGACAGATTTACTAAATTATTGGTTGAAAACGTACATCAGCGCACCCTTCATGGAGGCATTCGATTAACACTATCGACGTTGCGCAAATCATACTGGATCCTTCAAGCAAAACGTGTGGTGCGGCAGATTATATACAACTGTGTGCGTTGTTATCGGTTTAGAGCAAAAGGAAAAACCCTACTTATGGGAATTCTACCAGCCTCAAGAGTAACTCCATCAAGGCCATTTACACATACTGGAGTCGATTATGCCGGACCTGTTCAAGTCCTTATATCAAAGGGTAGAGGACACCATACAACAAAGGGTTACATTGCAATTTTCATATGCCTGGCAACCAAGGCTAATCACATTGAACTAGTGAGCGATCTGAGCTCTGCTGCGTTTTTAGCAGCTGTACGGTGCTTTACATCAAGAAGAGGAATTTGTTCGCATTTCTACAGCGACAATGGGACCACCTTTGTTGGAGCGAACAAGGAAATTCAAATCCTTCTGAACAATGCCATAAAACAATCAGAAATAGATGTCTCGAAAAACCTCATCGTGGATGGAACCGATTGGCATTTCATACCACCAGCGGCACCGCACTTTGGAGGGATATGGGAGGCAGCAGTGCAGTCAATGAAATACCATTTAAAACGAGTTATTGGTGACACCTCTCTCACCTTTGAAGAACTTTCCATATTGCTGGCCCAAGTCGAAGCATGTCTGAACACTCGGCCGTTAGTTGCAATCAGTAACGACATCGGCGAATCACCAGCAATCACATCGGGCACTTCCTCATTGGAGATTCACTCAATTCACTTCCTGGACCAATCGTGAGAGAATCGAAAAGCTATCGCTCCCGTTGGGTACTTACACAAAAAATGTACCACGATTTTTGGAAAATTTGGTCCTCGGAGTATCTTTCCCAACTCCAACAACGAAC
The DNA here is from genome assembly GCA_947623515.1 of Neoascia interrupta. Taxonomy (NCBI): domain Eukaryota; kingdom Metazoa; phylum Arthropoda; class Insecta; order Diptera; family Syrphidae; genus Neoascia; species Neoascia interrupta. Next base: position 136,063,337 of record OX392463.1, read on the forward strand.
AAAGTGGAAACAGAGGGAAGACAACATAGAAGTCGGGGACATCGTGTTGATAAAGGAGGATCGACTTCCACCAACAGCTTGGATGATGGGCAGAGTCTCTGAAGTTCACCCGGGCAAAGATCATGGAGTTAGAGCTGCAACTGTTTTTTGCAACAAAAAATATGTTAAGAGACCTATTACAAGGTTGTGTCTCTTACCGATCGAAACGGAGAAACAGAAACTAAAGAAGATGCTAGCTCCTCAACAGCACCCAGGGTATCTTCTCAGCAAGTAACATTGCAGTGACTTCGGAAGATATCCAGAAGCCAGCAAGTCTTCATAGAATGGAACGAAACCTTCACAAAACAGAAATATAAACCCCTTTCTATGGATTTGGTGTTTGTCAGCACTTCTGAACTCCTCAATCGCGATGCCAATGAAACAGGAATTCGAAATTACCCAGTTTAGAAGTCAACCTGGCATCTACTTCAAAGATTCGGGCAGTGCAAATTTGATCGCGAGCTCGTGGAAAACGATAGTGTTTTTTAACATGAGCAACTACTGGTCAGAGTTCTACGCATACAAAAACAGCGTAACAGAAATGAAAAACCTATGTCTACTTACGAATTTGACAGACGTTAAAGATTTGCTTTGTGAAGGCATTTTAAGTCAGTTCATACGCCAGCTTCAACAAATCGAACTGAATAACGATGTGCTTCTACATGCAAACAACGATAAAATACACCGACCGAAACGCTCTCCGTTTGACTTTATTGGAACTGTCGCAAATGAGTTATTTGGAGTACTGGACCAACGATTCACAAAGGGTTATGAAGAGACTATAGAACATGTGCGACTGAATGAAAATCATCTTATATAACTCATGAGAAACCAAACAACTTTAATCGAATCTACGGTTAACATGTTCAAACAAGATAAGTTAGAAACTGAAAAACAGCTCAAGTCGCTTAGTAACATCATAAGCCGTCTAAGTAATGAAGTCGACAAGTACAACACGTACCAAATGCTTAGCTCAACAGCTCTTAACGCACTTTTCATGATGATAAACTATCAGAATACTCAGAATGTGCTGTTAGATGTCATCCTGTCCCAATGGAAGAATCCATCCTCTCATCCTATCGGTGAAACAGTTGAAGGAAGAGCTTACGAGAATTCACGACAACATGCATTGTTCCGTCCTCGGATTATTTATTAGTCAATCATCAAGGAGATCACTTTTACCCGATCAACAAAGATGAATTCATGTCATGCCAATAAAGGTCAACTGATAGATATTGGTGCAACTTGCAACATCCATTATTGATGTATGGATCAGAGGTCAGTTCTTGTGAAATGAACATGTTGCGATACAACCAAAAATTGTCAACATCGTGCGTTTTAAGAAATATCCCTGGATAGAGATGCACCACATAAATACATGGATATTCAGCATGCCGCAGCAGACAACGATCAACATCATCTGTGATTTGCACCCAATACCAGTAGTCTTGGAAAAAAGCGGGATAATAAAGTTGCCTTCACACTGCATGATTCAAGGTCAAACCATGATCATAATCGGCCGGCAGACAATAACCAGCAGAATTGTGTCTTCGTTTCTGCCATCACAGAACTTGACCCTCCATTTACCGACACGTAATAAGTCAATAGTAAATGAACTGCAAGCAAACGTTCAAGGTCGTGGCAACAAACAAGCCCTTTCCAATATTGAAAAGGCAATTAATTTGCAAAGGAATCAGGAACACATTCTGGAAGAAATACGCATACATAGGATTCATCAGTATTCACTTGTTGGTTCAAGTGCAATTATTCTGATGGTCGTTATGGTCATCGCCATTATCATCTTGCGAAAAAGAGGACGTCAATCCCCGAAAGTTCAACACCTGTATGAAACCAAAAAATCAATCACGCCACCACTACAACCAACGCTTGATGACGCCGACTTCTGCATATCGTCCGTGTGAAGAGGCCCCAGCATGTTGTGTCCAACATTTGATGACGCCGAACAATTCGCAGTTCCCAGCAATGCATGAGAATTATTTCAAAACGCAAAGTTATTTCTATCATTCCCATGCGTTCAATTACAATTATTGTAATTGAACCTCATGATAACAAAATGTGTAGCGAGTGTAAATAAACCTTAGAATAAGAAATTGTACAGTAAGATAATTAATAGAATAAAGTTTCTATTTAATAGAATAAAGTTTTTATGTTCACATTGGACACCCAGCAATACGGTCATTTTATTTAGTTTCCCCCTCCAGCGGTAAGAACTACAATAAATCTTTATTGCTGCTTAAACACAATGATGCACTTTATTTATCACATAACCATAAATTATGTATTTAAGCTCAAATCACAATTAATAAATGAAAATTATTATTCAACACTTTTGAAATAGATCACTTTCTTCAATCACTTTTTACTTTGTGTCTCGATGTTCACAAATCAATGGTTCAAATACAACTAATCGTCTGAGTCTGTCATTCGTGTATTTATACAAATTCATTAGATTCTCGAAATTTCAATTCTGGCAATTTTTCAATAGAGGAGAAATTCCGATAAGTACTCGAATGTCAGTTGACTGAAATGACAGCTATAGCTGTGTTCGTTTAGTGAATCGAGTAGATGCGTTCGTTAAGTAAATCGATGTTTGAATTCAGTGCCTAATGCGTGCATCTTTAGGTTTTACCGCCCCATCAAAATACTAAACAACATTTTACACAAATTAAGCCACACAAAAAAGGTCGACGGATTGCTCCGTATATGGCTTCATACTTGACAGTTTTTGTTTTTAAATTCAATCCAAAGGATATTGTACTTTGTTTTGACAAAATATTGACGCATACTAGACACTTGCTCAGTATACGTTGTCCTTTTCACAATTTCAGAGAGTGTACACCTCACTTATAATGTCGTTAGCACCCGATTTCGTTGTACAATTCGGCTTATCGGTTTGACTTTATTGCGTTAGAGTGAAAATATTTTAAGTTTTGACATCCAAATACTTTTGTCAGCTTGTTATTGTACTTTACGATAAAACCGATTAAAATCTTTGATCAAAAATTTAGACAATTTCATTACAAAACTCTTATTTCAAAATTTATTTTTCCAACCACTGCAAAGCAACACGTATTGAAAGAATTGCTTCCAAAAGAGGATAACTAATCGCCAGCCAATATAAGGGAAATTCTCCTCATACCCAAGTCCAGTATACAAACAGGACAAAGGAAATTGGATATTATCATCCAGAGACAATGGGCTCAATACGTTGGGAAAACACTTCGGACAAAAGCTATCCGTGGTGCTACCAATAGCCGGCAACAATAACCAAAGTCCGGCCAAACCGATTAATTTCTATTTTCAGCCCGCCGTCCTTTGGACTAAAGGAGACTCACATATGTGATGGTGGGTGCGTCTCTCTCAAATATAGCATCACCCGACCCGCTGTACCCTTGGGGAATACCACTAAGCGCTGCTCCCCATAATATCCACAAAAACCCCTTAACCACCAGCCACCACGCACTCGGCTCAGACGGTGTGTGCGTACGATTTGTTTTTGTTTGCATTGGCATTGGGATTGATAACAGATATGTACCAGCAGTCAGGCAGGACACTTGAATCAATTCACACAAAACCTTTGAGTGGCAGACATATACACCCACCGTCGGACGCCTGAGGTGAGTTTGATTGGAAAGGATCTTGCCGTCATTGGTGTCTCGAATTTAATTTCCAATATTATCTTCGACACGCACTTGACAGTGGATGTGTGGAGTGAAGTCAATATCATGGAGGGCCCCTTAAGTGTTGTCCTTTGAACTATTGTTCGTGCTATGAAGTGACGACCACACAATTCCGCTCTTGGACGAACAACGAAACAGAACAAAGATAGACGGGATTTGAAGTTCTTTTGTTTTCGTTGGCCAATTGCTGTGACAAAAGAATGTGCGGCTATTTCGTGACGATGGTGCAGTGTAGGTACATACATCGCGTTAGAATAAAACCTATGAAACGAACACAAAAGTTATGCTTCGCATGACCTATCGATTGTTAGAGTAGAGCAACATATAAATGTATTTATAGGTATGTTGTAAGAGGTACACTTTAAACTAATCATAGTAGATATCCCCTAAATCGCACAACTTTTATTCACGCATCATTCAGGCAACAAATATATTACCAAAAAATCTAACTTTGCTAATAATTTCAAGAAGCGCAAGTTTATCGTAATGAAATTTATTCATATTTTTATCAACCATTTAATAGTCTCCGTTTTGGCACCTTGGGGCAGAATCTTCACTACACCGGAATTCATCGACTTGTCGGAAAGCTGGAATCAAAGTTAGATATTACACACATGTTTTTTTTTCTAATATGTGTGTTATAATTTTACCTTTCTGTGGATTCCTGCAGTTGTATTTTTCGAGGGCACATTTTCCTGTAAAACGCAAAAAGCACCTTCCATTCGTGGCACATGTGGGTAAATCCAATTCAGTGCATTTAAAATCTCAATGCGTTGGTGGAGTGGGGGCGATATTTCCAATTACAGTTGCGATCAAAGCTAGAACGCATAAATTCATATAATATGTAAAACGATTGCTTCAACATAAGTTTAAACTTAATACGTTATAGTAGTTAACTTTTATTAACAAACTAACTTACCAATGAAAGCTAAGACAATGTTAAAGAAGTTCATTTTTCTCTTCTGTTTGCTGCACTGGGGCTCTTGTTGCTTCAAAGCTGGAATTGAATGTGTGAAGATCCTTGACTTTCAAACTGCTTTTATAATTCGCCTGATCGGACACGATATTGCGTTAATACTTGGTTTGTATTCTCTTTTGTCGGTTTATTTTGGTACTCTTGAAAAACTGGCTGGTCGCTTAAATTTAGACCCAAACGCTTTTGTTATTATTATAAGCCAGAAATTTTTAATTGAGTGGCGATTTTCTGCGTACCGTTGCTTGCCATATTTAGATCTTGACATGTTTTTCGAGGTGCAACTTTTTAAAGTAAAACATATTTCACGTAAGTTAAGCTTACAACTGTAATTTTTAAAAATAAATAAAAACTTTAGGCCTTTTAATATATATATTAAAATATATATTTGTCTTAACATGTCGAATTTTTGCTGGTCACAACTAAAGGTACATCTTAATGTTCTTTTTTTTCATTTAATCCTAATTATGCAGAACCCTTGTTAGGTTTAAGACGACCGTGGCGAAAAATGACCACACCAATACTAGACTCGAAAATTGCGATTCAATTGCGATCCAATTTCACTGCCAAGGGGGATTTGATTTCAAGCATTGTTAGCGGTCTGTCCAAAAATAGAAAAATAACCTCTCATGGCATCGCTTTGTCGGTCAACCATACGGTTATCCGTCCGGCCGCAACTTTGAAGCTTTCGAACGAGGTTATAGGAAGATGAAATGCCTATAAGCAAATATTTTTTTGTCTTGGCTTAGATTAAAACTTTATTAGCACTGCGAGAACCGGCCGCGCATGCTATTAGTAGCGTGAGATTCTTACTCTCTAATAACCTCGAATTATCCGCCTGACTATGACTAAGTTTCCTTAAGAATTAGTTCGAGCTTCTGTAGTAGTCGCGTTTGATATCAAGTAGTCACAACACTAGGTTTCGTCCTACGACGCGCCTTGTCGTGAGCGTCATCTTCTATGACGCCGGTGTGGGGGCTTAAGTTGCAAAGATTCAACCAGCTTCGGCCGGCTGATGAGTAACGAACTAAGTTTTGCCAAACCTGATTCCAGTGGTGGTGTGAGCGTAGTGCAAACCGTGCCGAAGAATGCAAGGTTGGGGGTCAAACCAACCACGTACGAGCTCTCTCAGGCGCCTTGGCGCGGGCCTGTTATACTTAGCCTTGCCCAGGTATGGCGGCTCTGCCTGGGTCGACCTTTTATTTCCGGCTCTACTCGTGGGAACCAAATTTTAAATTTAAAAACAAAAAAATATACAAAAAAAATGAAGTCATCTGGCCGAGGGGGGTGCTAAGACAGCTGGAGCATCCGCTGTCGAAGCCTTCCCCGAGGCTGAAAAGTGCAAGGGAAATGCTTCGGTGAAGGTAAACGTAGAAGCAGCTGGCGAGAACGCTGTGCCTTCTACCTCCAACACTGTCGCTAAGGGCGTGAGAAACGCTCACCAAAGGAACAAGCTCCAGCTTCGCAACGCTCAGCGTAAGATAGCGAAGTATGCGGGTATTGACCCCGGTAAGCTGTGTAATTGGGAAAAAGCCGCCTTAGAGGGAGCAAATGCTATTTTGGCCAACCCACTGCTCACTGAAAGGGTGGTTGCAAGGGAAAATGCTGCTGCAAAGACAGGAGTGGTCGCCAACCAGGCGCCCTCCGCCTCCTATGCGGAGAAGCTTAAGGAAGGGGCAAGTGCATCTGACGGAAAGGATGGAGGACAGCTTCAGCAGCAAGAGAAACAGATCGGACGACGTCGTGGAGTCGAACGATGCAAAAAAGATGAAGGTAGGTACTTCATCTACTTTGCGTCGCAAGCAAAGCGATCCGAATGACGAGCTTCTCGTTGTTGTGGTAAACGAGCTGGAACCCTGCGGTCGTCTGACAATCGATCAGTGGAAAAACATCGAAGAGAAGTTCCAGGACGCCCTGTGGAAGGAATTATCCACTGCAGGAAACGAGGAGCTGGTTGGGGGGGGCGGCCGGAAGGTTGTAGCTTGTGGAAACAAACTGTCGGTAGATTTCTTTCGCCGCTTCATTTCAGAGGTGTGCGAAGCGTGGAAAGACACCAAGCTTAGATGCATAACGGTAGCGGAATTGGAGAACTACACTCCACCGTCGGCATGGGTATGGGTTCCGTGTCCCTACACGTACCCGGAGAAACTTTTAGGGCTCCTCCACGTTCAGAATCGGGAGCTAAAAGCCGATTCGTGGAGAGTCCTTAAAACAGGGCCTAGGCGACAGCAGGGGCAGCATTTTCTGCTGTCCCTAAACAGGGAATGCTTGCCATACTTGGAGAAATCCAAGTTGTTGTTGGGCGGTTGTTGGTCAAGCCATCGACCGAAGGCAAGAATCAGGATGAACCCCCCAAAGATGATGGAAGTGCTGCAAATAAACCTGCACCACAGTAGGGCAGCGACGGCCTGTCTGGTCGAGCATATCACCAGGCAGGACGTCACAGCCGTACTAATTCAAGAGCCCTGGATCGATAAGGAGAACACGATCCGGGGACTCAGGCTAAAAGGCTACAACTTGTTCTTCAAGGCAATAGGTAAGATCAGGACTTGCATCCTAATCAAAAAACAATTAAAGGCATTTCTTTTAGAAAATTACAGCTCAGGTGACCTGACGGCGGCAGTATGGGAGAGAGAAGGCGGCAAACCACTTTGTCTGACCTCAATCTATCTCCCCTATGACTCCGAGGTGGTCATTCCGGAAAAACTTAGAGACTTGGCAACACAAACTGACTGGATGCTGGTGATGGGCTGCGACGCTAATGCCCATCATTCACAATGGGGAAGCAGCGGCATAAATGCAAGAGGTGAGTGTCTGTATGATTTTACTATATTTGTCGACCTCAACATTTGTAATAGAGGGAATTCACCCACTTTCGTGTTAAGAAATACGGAGGGGTTAGAAATAAAGGAGTGGAGAGTACTTGATGAAGCGTCGATGTCGGATCATCGATGGATACGCTTCAAGGTGAATCTTCAGTTCAGGGTATGTGGTTTTCAAAGAAATCCCAGAAAAGCCGATTGGGTCAAATACACGGAGGTGGCGAATATGCACCTGAATACCCAAGCCGTCATCTTGGATGGCTCTGAGGGCTTAGATAGGGCGGTAGGTAATCTCAATAGGGTACTAAAAGTGATTTTTATACCTAAAGCTGGCAAACAGGGACATACAGCGGCAAAGGACTTCAGACCGATAAGTCTCTCATCCTTTATGCTTAAAACCCTGGAACGACTACTTGAACTTTATATTAGGGCTTGATGCAGCAATGGCTTTCTTATGGCTTCGCAGCATGCATACATGAAGGGAAAATCCACAGAAACGGCCTTGCATGAGGTGGTAGGGAAAATAGAGGGAAGTCTACACTCTAATGAGTTTACGATGGCTGCCTTCCTCGATATTGAAGGGGCCTTCAATAACGTGGAGAGTAGTGCAATTGAAAGCGCTCTAGTAGACGTGAGCATTGAACAGGGCATTATAAACTGGGTTTGCAACATACTTGCAAATAGGAAAATTAACTGTGCGATTGGGCAAGGCTCGATTAGAATGTCTGTAACCAGGGGTACACCTCAGGGTGGGGTTTTATCTCCACTTCTGTGGGTTCTGGTTATAAACAAAATTCTAAAGAAGCTAAGTGCTATGGGTATGTGGTGGTAATGGTGCATGGAAAGTACTTAAATATCTTAAGTGAAATCATGGAGGGTGCTCTGAGGTCGATCAGCATCTGGACCAAAAGCTGTGGTCTCAGTGTTAACCCTTCTAAAACGGAACTGTTTTTTTTTACCAGGAAGTACAAGATACCGCAATTCAAACTCCCCAAGCTAAATGGTGTGGAATTATCCCTGTCGGATAGCGCGAAGCATCTGGGTGTAATCCTGGACAAAAAACTGAATTGGAATCTTAACGTAGAGGAAAGAATCAAGAAGGCATACAATGCGCTTTTTATTTGTAAGAGAACGGTAGGGAAAACTTAGGGCTTAAAACCTGCCATGGCCCACTGGTTGTATACTGTGGTGGTAAAACCCATACTTACTTACGGTGCCTTGGTTTGGTGGAAAGCAACAAACAGAAAAACAGTTTATGGAAAATTATCAGCGGTTCAAAGAACGGCTTGTATAGCCATCACAGGTGCGCTCCGTACTACAACAACGGAAGCTTTGAACACTCTGCTACACCTAACACCGCTTGATCTACAGATAAAAAAACTCGCTGGCAATAGTGCGACACGGCTCACAAACTTAAACTATTTCAAGGGCAGCAGCTACGGACACGGCTCGATCCTGTCGGAGCTAATGCAAGGCAATCTAACTTTTACGGATGAAATTCCCTCCCTGGTCGACTTCGACACACCATATGAAGTCATTTATCCAGCAAGAGAGGAATGGGAAAATAGTGCAAGTGTCAGACCTAATGAAATTGCAATTTATACAGATGGTTCGAAAACAGGGGAAGGAACAGGTTCCGGTATCTTCTCAAAGGACCTTGAACTAAAATTATCCTTAAAACTACCGGATACATGCAGTGTCTTCCAATCAGAGGTTCTGGCTGTACTTAGGGCGGCCGAGCTTATGCAGATGAGATCAATATCCGGTAGAGATATCACCATTTACATCGATAGTCAGGCTACGCTCAAGGCAATGGAATCGATCGACATCAAATCTGATATAGTCAGGGGCTATCGCACAATGCTCAAAGCATTGTGCAGTCAGAATCGGGTGAGACTGTGCTGGGTGCCAGGACACTGCGGTATAGAGGGAAACGAACAGGCTGATGAGCTTGCAAGAAGAGGAGGGATCCTCGGAAATAGTGAGGTTTCTAACATCAAACCACCCGTCTGCGTAGTAAGAGGCACTATTGAGGAGAAAATTAAAACGATGGCCAACCAAAGGTGGTCTCGTCTGACTGGACACGGGGTATCTAGAGCTCTCTGGCCACGACTAGACGAAAAAGGATCGAAGGGACTATTAAAACTGAGCAGGGACAAGCTAAGGGCTTTAGTAGGAATTCTGACGGGACGCTGCCTCCTGCGTAAACACGCAAAGAGGCTCAGGCTTTCTGATGGTATATTTGTCGCTTCTGCAGTGATATACAGGCGGTTGAGGATATAGCACACAATCTGTGCGAATGTGAGGCAATTTCGCGTATGCGCAGGAAATTTTTAGGATCGAAAGCTTAGAAGAAGTAGACGGCACAAACTTTAAAGGCCTCCTTGGCCTTTACAGGGAAATTGGCTGTGTCACGAGGGATAATGTTTAGGTTGTTTTTGCCTTTTGAATGTTAAGTTCAACTGGTTCCCCAGGGATCGCGATGGGCCCGTTTTTGGTGCCTAGTGTTTGCGTGGTCTTTTTCACCACACCCCTGTTTAACCTAACCTAACCTATCACTACGTTGTCCGTCCGTCTGTCCGCCCAATCGCGTTGTATCTTCTGAACAATAAGTCCTAGAAAGACAAAATTTTGTGTGCTTTTAAACTGCAGAGAACCCAACTACCAAAATCAGAGAACCCAACGAGGGAAATTTTTTAAGCACAAAAAACGGTTTAATTACAGTTTGAAGTTTTATGGGAAAATGGATAAAATGTTTTTCTAACACATAATGTAACACACGCAGCATACATGGCTAAGTGCCATACTCTTTTTAGCGGTCCGTTCAAAAATGGAAAAAGGACATATTATAGTGTCACTACGTTGTCCGTCAGTGTGACCGCCCAATCGCGTTGTATCTTCTGAACAATAAGCTCTAGGAAGACAAAATTTGGGTCGGACTGCGGTCCGACCCAAATTCGCGGACCGTTCAAAAATGGAAAAAGGACATATTATAGTGTCACTACGTTGTCCGTCCGTGTGTCCGCCCAATCGCGTTGTATCTTCTGAACAATAAGCTCTAGAAAGACAAAATTTGGTGTGCTTTTAAACTGCAGAGAACCCAACTACCAAAATCAGAGAACCCAACGAGGGAAATTTGTTATGCTCAAAAAACGGTTTAATTACAGTTTGAAGTTTCATGGGAAAATGGATAAAATGTTTTTTCTTCTCTTGTTCAGAACCTCGCAGGGTTGCAGAATGTCTTCCGGGGTCTCATTAGCCCTGAGTTTATAGTGACTCGTTTTAGGAAACCCGTATGAATGCATAGGTTATTTTTACAAAGGCTGATGCATGCCTTGAATCTCCTCTGGTTGTAGTTTCCTAAAAATTTCTTACCTTGCCTCAGACCTTGAAGGCGTTTCCAGGTCTTATATCGGCCTACCTTCTTCATTTTCCTGTATTATTTCCTTAGGGGTGTTCCCCTATTCTACCAGAAAGATTCAGATTATATAAAAAGTTCTTCTACTTTTTGTCTTAGTAAGGAGTACGCGGCTTCGTTTTCCTCTATTCCTATATGGCCTGGATAAATTTTTTGACCACCCTGCTTATCCTTGAGCTCATTTAGCTATTTAGAGCTTGGATCTGACTGGGAATTTTACGCCTTAATAGCAGGCTGTTGTCAAAAATGAATTGGACACATCCATCTTAAGCCTGAAAATCCTGGGTTGGGATCTAAGGCTAAGGTGATCTGTAATAAGTGATGTCACAAATCACAAAAATTCGTCTATAAACTGTGCCGTGGCGTAGTGGTTAGTGTGTGTGCCTACTACGCCGGAGATCTGGGTTCAAATCCTACCATCGTCACCTGGAAAAAAAAAGACTCGTTCTTTTTCACGGCCCCCACCTCCGCGAGGGCCTGACAAACCCTCCGAGAGTCACAATTGTCTTGAAAAACTTCTCAAAGTGCCGTTCGGATTCGGCAAAAAATTGTAGGTCGCTTTGTATGTGAAGAAATTAACACACACAGCATACATTGTTGAGAAGTTGGCCCTGGTTCACCTCGAGCTGTTGCGCCACTCTTTTTATTTATTTATTTTTTATTTATAAACTGTGATAATCACAATTTTCTTGTGACAGCTCTCGATCAATTACCGTCAAAATCATCTGGTCCTAACTTTCTGGTTAGTTCCTTCTTTGGCTACACTAGGCTGACTTACTGCATGCATGAACAAAAAAAGTGTTCTTACATCACAAGCCTAAAAAAAGCAACGATTCGGAACAATATTTTTGTGATCACCTTACGCAGACGGATTATTTTGTTTGATCAAATTGACTGTCACAAAATATGAAAATCACAAATTACCTTAGCCCATTTAACGCCTGCTATATTTGATCTTGGATTCGGAATTTGTTCTTTGCCCAAACACTCCTGCATCAGTTCCAACATAAGTTTTTGACTTTGGATGGGTGCTGTTGATCAGACTATGTGTACTTAAACTTACTTAAACTTCCTTCCTGTGGGACAGCCAGAAGAAATTTTTGAGCACATTAAGTCTTATCAGAGGCCTACAGTTGAGATAACATTGTGTCTTATGAGAACGACAGCTGTTGCTCGTGGAAGGCCTTTCGTAAGACTCAATGCTTACCCAAAAACTGTTTCCTCGCCTCGCTTTAAGGCTGCCCTTAAGTATAGTTGTAGAAAGGATGTAGGGTTGATCGGTTTGTTAGACTTCGATTGCGTTGGGTCTTTTGTATCCCAGAGCGAGACTGCTTCTTACTATTCTAATGAGGTGCGAGAATAGCATTTTTGTCCCACTCCCAAAGAAGCTTGTCCCATTCTAATCACCTCTAGAGTCTAGAGCAAACGGCGACTAACTTCCAGAAAAGAAAGTTTATTTTGCAGTCTTCTCTTTGAAGTTTCATTGAGCTGGCCCTTCTCTCTACATAATGGTAAACTTCTAGGGTAGTGAGTTAGCAAAATAAATGCTTCAATGGTCTTCGCTATTTCCAATATCCTGTATCAGTTTCGAAACTGATTTTCTGTTTCGATCCTGATACAGGCTAATACCGACATTAGCATATATGTTCGACTTCTCCTATACTTCCTACATACTTAGGTAGTTTACTTTCCCGTAGATGGTTTTTTTCTGAAACTCTGAAATTATCTTCCCTCACCTCATACTTAGGCATTGTAAGCAAACACATGATTTCATTTTCTTCTTTTTGAAATTTATTTTGTCAGTTATAGCAGTTCTTTTTAATTTTTTTTCATTAACCTCTTAATAGTCTCCGTTTTGGCATCTTGGGGCTGAGTCTTCACTACACCTGTACTCATCGACTTGTCGGAAGGCTAGAATCAAAGAATTACTTAAGACATGGCTTCTCTCTTTATGTGGTTCGTATGTTTTACCTCTCTGGGGATTCCTGCAGTTGTATTTCTCGAGGGCACATTTTCCTGTAAAACGCAAGAAGCACCTTCCATTAGTGGCACATGTGGGCAAATCCAGTTCAGTGCATTTGAAATCACAATGCGTTGGTGGAGTTGGGGCGATATTTCCAACCACAGCGGCGATCAAAGCTAGAATATAAGCGATTATGTTAAGTGATTGCCGACACCATTTTAAATTTATCTGAAATATTATGTCAACTTTAACTAACGTAGGTACGAACTTACCAAAGAAAGCAAAAAGAATGGTTGGAAATTTCATCTTGATTTTCTTTTTTCTGCACTGGGGTTCTTGCTTCTTATAAACTGGATTGAATGTGTGACGATCCTTGAGTTGCGCAATGCTTTTATAATCCCACTGATCAAGCAAAATTTCGCGTTAAACTTTGTTTGCATTCTCTTTTGCCGCTTAATTATTGTGTTCTTGAAATTTTAAATTTAGACTCACACTGTTTTGTTATTATTTTAGTAAACGGAGTGACGTCTTCCTTTACCGTTGTTTGCCATTGCCAGATGATATAAATTTATTATAAATAATACGATATTAAAAACGAGATCTAATTATACTGAAGCCTACTTTGTAAGGTCTTCCGTTTCTGGTACAGTTTTCCCAATAAAAAAAGAGATTTCCTCTCTTGTTTCCCAATAAACAAAAGATTTCCTCTATATTAAACTATATACATTCTACTTTCATGAACTAAATCTTGAAGGATTCTAGAAACTCATTCTTTGGACTAGCAATCCTATACAAAAAGGCTAAAAGACCGATTTCTCCTCAACCAGGGCGTTAAAATCTTTCATCACTTCCATTTAGTGACACACTTAACTCTAAGAAGCTCGGTGAGTTACCGTTAATGATGGAACGAGAACATATTGGGCGGAAACGTGAATTAAGTAGATTTACCTACTCGTAGGTATATGTTAGCCTCTCTAATGGCGTTAAATTTTTTTTAATTGGACGACTGACCCTTGGAGGAAGACTTTGAATTTAATGCAAAATGATCAATCCACAAAGGAACATCCGTCATAGAATTTGTATTATTTCAGTGTTTAATTGGGAATTTGGAACCCCCTAAAATAAGGCTAGGAGTTGATCAGATCTAACTTCTTGTGACCTTAGGCAAAACAGATTGATGTCAGTGTCAAAATTTGGTGTGCTTTTAAACTGCAGAGAACCCAACTACCAAAATCAGAGAACCCAACGAGGGAAATTTGTTATGCTCAAAAAACGGTTTAATTACAGTTTGAAGTTTCATGGGAAAATGGATAAAATGTTTTTCTTCTCTTGTTCAGAACCTCGCAGGGTTGCAGAATGTCTTCCGGGGTCTCATTAGCCCTGAGTTTACAGTGACTCGTTATAGGAAACCCGTATGAATGCATAGGTTATTTTTACAAAGGCTGATGCATGCCTTGAATCTCCTCTGGTTGTAGTTTCCTAAAAATTTCTTACCTTGCCTCAGACCTTGAAGGCGTTTCCAGGTCTGAGGCAAGGTAAGAAATTTTTAGGAAACTACAACCAGAGGAGATTCAAGGCATGCATCAGCCTTTGTAAAAATAACCTATGCATTCATACGGGTTTCCTATAACGAGTCACTGTAAACTCAGGGCTAATGAGACCCCGGAAGACATTCTGCAACCCTGCGAGGTTCTGAACAAGAGAAGAAAAACATTTTATCCATTTTCCCATGAAACTTCAAACTGTAATTAAACCGTTTTTTGAGCATAACAAATTTCCCTCGTTGGGTTCTCTGATTTTGGTAGTTGGGTTCTCTGCAGTTTAAAAGCACACCAAATTTTGACACTGACATCAATCTGTTTTGCCTAAGGTCACAAGAAGTTAGATCTGATCAACTCCTAGCCTTATTTTAGGGGGTTCCAAATTCCCAATTAAACACTGAAATAATACAAATTCTATGACGGATGTTCCTTTGTGGATTGATCATTTTGCATTAAATTCAAAGTCTTCTTCCAAGGGTCAGTCGTCCAATTAAAAAAAATTTAACGCCATTAGAGAGGCTAACATATACCTACGAGTAGGTAAATCTACTTAATTCACGTTTCCGCCCAATATGTTCTCGTTCCATCATTAACGGTAACTCACCGAGCTTCTTAGAGTTAAGTGTGTCACTAAATGGAAGTGATGAAAGATTTTAACGCCCTGGTTGAGGAGAAATCGGTCTTTTAGCCTTTTTGTATAGGATTGCTAGTCCAAAGAATGAGTTTCTAGAATCCTTCAAGATTTAGTTCATGAAAGTAGAATGTATATAGTTTAATATAGAGGAAATCTTTTGTTTATTGGGAAACAAGAGAGGAAATCTCTTTTTTTATTGGGAAAACTGTACCAGAAACGGAAGACCTTACAAAGTAGGCTTCAGTATAATTAGATCTCGTTTTTAATATCGTATTATTTATAATAAATTTATATCATCTGGCAATGGCAAACAACGGTAAAGGAAGACGTCACTCCGTTTACTAAAATAATAACAAAACAGTGTGAGTCTAAATTTAAAATTTCAAGAACACAATAATTAAGCGGCAAAAGAGAATGCAAACAAAGTTTAACGCGAAATTTTGCTTGATCAGTGGGATTATAAAAGCATTGCGCAACTCAAGGATCGTCACACATTCAATCCAGTTTATAAGAAGCAAGAACCCCAGTGCAGAAAAAAGAAAATCAAGATGAAATTTCCAACCATTCTTTTTGCTTTCTTTGGTAAGTTCGTACCTACGTTAGTTAAAGTTGACATAATATTTCAGATAAATTTAAAATGGTGTCGGCAATCACTTAACATAATCGCTTATATTCTAGCTTTGATCGCCGCTGTGGTTGGAAATATCGCCCCAACTCCACCAACGCATTGTGATTTCAAATGCACTGAACTGGATTTGCCCACATGTGCCACTAATGGAAGGTGCTTCTTGCGTTTTACAGGAAAATGTGCCCTCGAGAAATACAACTGCAGGAATCCCCAGAGAGGTAAAACATACGAACCACATAAAGAGAGAAGCCATGTCTTAAGTAATTCTTTGATTCTAGCCTTCCGACAAGTCGATGAGTACAGGTGTAGTGAAGACTCAGCCCCAAGATGCCAAAACGGAGACTATTAAAAGGTTAATGAAAAAAAATTAAAAAGAACTGCTATAACTGACAAAATAAATTTCAAAAAGAAGAAAATGAAATCATGTGTTTGCTTACAATGCCTAAGTATGAGGTGAGGGAAGATAATTTCAGAGTTTCAGAAAAAAACCATCTACGGGAAAGTAAACTACCTAAGTATGTAGGAAGTATAGGAGAAGTCGAACATATATGCTAATGTCGGTATTAGCCTGTATCAGGATCGAAACAGAAAATCAGTTTCGAAACTGATACAGGATATTGGAAATAGCGAAGACCATTGAAGCATTTATTTTGCTAACTCACTACCCTAGAAGTTTACCATTATGTAGAGAGAAGGGCCAGCTCAATGAAACTTCAAAGAGAAGACTGCAAAATAAACTTTCTTTTCTGGAAGTTAGTCGCCGTTTGCTCTAGACTCTAGAGGTGATTAGAATGGGACAAGCTTCTTTGGGAGTGGGACAAAAATGCTATTCTCGCACCTCATTAGAATAGTAAGAAGCAGTCTCGCTCTGGGATACAAAAGACCCAACGCAATCGAAGTCTAACAAACCGATCAACCCTACATCCTTTCTACAACTATACTTAAGGGCAGCCTTAAAGCGAGGCGAGGAAACAGTTTTTGGGTAAGCATTGAGTCTTACGAAAGGCCTTCCACGAGCAACAGCTGTCGTTCTCATAAGACACAATGTTATCTCAACTGTAGGCCTCTGATAAGACTCAATGTGCTCAAAAATTTCTTCTGGCTGTCCCACAGGAAGGAAGTTTAAGTAAGTTTAAGTACACATAGTCTGATCAACAGCACCCATCCAAAGTCAAAAACTTATGTTGGAACTGATGCAGGAGTGTTTGGGCAAAGAACAAATTCCGAATCCAAGATCAAATATAGCAGGCGTTAAATGGGCTAAGGTAATTTGTGATTTTCATATTTTGTGACAGTCAATTTGATCAAACAAAATAATCCGTCTGCGTAAGGTGATCACAAAAATATTGTTCCGAATCGTTGCTTTTTTTAGGCTTGTGATGTAAGAACACTTTTTTTGTTCATGCATGCAGTAAGTCAGCCTAGTGTAGCCAAAGAAGGAACTAACCAGAAAGTTAGGACCAGATGATTTTGACGGTAATTGATCGAGAGCTGTCACAAGAAAATTGTGATTATCACAGTTTATAAATAAAAAATAAATAAATAAAAAGAGTGGCGCAACAGCTCGAGGTGAACCAGGGCCAACTTCTCAACAATGTATGCTGTGTGTGTTAATTTCTTCACATACAAAGCGACCTACAATTTTTTGCCGAATCCGAACGGCACTTTGAGAAGTTTTTCAAGACAATTGTGACTCTCGGAGGGTTTGTCAGGCCCTCGCGGAGGTGGGGGCCGTGAAAAAGAACGAGTCTTTTTTTTTCCAGGTGACGATGGTAGGATTTGAACCCAGATCTCCGGCGTAGTAGGCACACACACTAACCACTACGCCACGGCACAGTTTATAGACGAATTTTTGTGATTTGTGACATCACTTATTACAGATCACCTTAGCCTTAGATCCCAACCCAGGATTTTCAGGCTTAAGATGGATGTGTCCAATTCATTTTTGACAACAGCCTGCTATTAAGGCGTAAAATTCCCAGTCAGATCCAAGCTCTAAATAGCTAAATGAGCTCAAGGATAAGCAGGGTGGTCAAAAAATTTATCCAGGCCATATAGGAATAGAGGAAAACGAAGCCGCGTACTCCTTACTAAGACAAAAAGTAGAAGAACTTTTTATATAATCTGAATCTTTCTGGTAGAATAGGGGAACACCCCTAAGGAAATAATACAGGAAAATGAAGAAGGTAGGCCGATATAAGACCTGGAAACGCCTTCAAGGTCTGAGGCAAGGTAAGAAATTTTTAGGAAACTACAACCAGAGGAGATTCAAGGCATGCATCAGCCTTTGTAAAAATAACCTATGCATTCATACGGGTTTCCTATAACGAGTCACTATAAACTCAGGGCTAATGAGACCCCGGAAGACATTCTGCAACCCTGCGAGGTTCTGAACAAGAGAAGAAAAAACATTTTATCCATTTTCCCATGAAACTTCAAACTGTAATTAAACCGTTTTTTGAGCATAACAAATTTCCCTCGTTGGGTTCTCTGATTTTGGTAGTTGGGTTCTCTGCAGTTTAAAAGCACACCAAATTTTGTCTTTCTAGAGCTTATTGTTCAGAAGATACAACGCGATTGGGCGGACACACGGACGGACAACGTAGTGACACTATAATATGTCCTTTTTCCATTTTTGAACGGTCCGCGAATTTGGGTCGGACCGCAGTCCGACCCAAATTTTGTCTTCCTAGAGCTTATTGTTCAGAAGATACAACGCGATTGGGCGGTCACACTGACGGACAACGTAGTGACACTATAATATGTCCTTTTTCCATTTTTGAACGGACCGCTAAAAAGAGTATGGCACTTAGCCATGTATGCTGCGTGTGTTACATTATGTGTTAGAAAAACATTTTATCCATTTTCCCATAAAACTTCAAACTGTAATTAAACCGTTTTTTGTGCTTAAAAAATTTCCCTCGTTGGGTTCTCTGATTTTGGTAGTTGGGTTCTCTGCAGTTTAAAAGCACACAAAATTTTGTCTTTCTAGGACTTATTGTTCAGAAGATACAACGCGATTGGGCGGACAGACGGACGGACAACGTAGTGATAGGTTAGGTTAGGTTAAACAGGGGTGTGGTGAAAAAGACCACGCAAACACTAGGCACCAAAAACGGGCCCATCGCGATCCCTGGGGAACCAGTTGAACTTAACATTCAAAAGGCAAAAACAACCTAAACATTATCCCTCGTGACACAGCCAATTTCCCTGTAAAGGCCAAGGAGGCCTTTAAAGTTTGTGCCGTCTACTTCTTCTAAGCTTTCGATCCTAAAAATTTCCTGCGCATACGCGAAATTGCCTCACATTCGCACAGATTGTGTGCTATATCCTCAACCGCCTGTATATCACTGCAGAAGCGACAAATATACCATCAGAAAGCCTGAGCCTCTTTGCGTGTTTACGCAGGAGGCAGCGTCCCGTCAGAATTCCTACTAAAGCCCTTAGCTTGTCCCTGCTCAGTTTTAATAGTCCCTTCGATCCTTTTTCGTCTAGTCGTGGCCAGAGAGCTCTAGATACCCCGTGTCCAGTCAGACGAGACCACCTTTGGTTGGCCATCGTTTTAATTTTCTCCTCAATAGTGCCTCTTACTACGCAGACGGGTGGTTTGATGTTAGAAACCTCACTATTTCCGAGGATCCCTCCTCTTCTTGCAAGCTCATCAGCCTGTTCGTTTCCCTCTATACCGCAGTGTCCTGGCACCCAGCACAGTCTCACCCGATTCTGACTGCACAATGCTTTGAGCATTGTGCGATAGCCCCTGACTATATCAGATTTGATGTCGATCGATTCCATTGCCTTGAGCGTAGCCTGACTATCGATGTAAATGGTGATATCTCTACCGGATATTGATCTCATCTGCATAAGCTCGGCCGCCCTAAGTACAGCCAGAACCTCTGATTGGAAGACACTGCATGTATCCGGTAGTTTTAAGGATAATTTTAGTTCAAGGTCCTTTGAGAAAAGGTCCTTTGGAACCCCCTAAAATAAGGCTAGGAGTTGATCAGATCTAACTTCTTGTGACCTTAGGCAAAACAGATTGATGTCAGTGTCAAAATTTGGTGTGCTTTTAAACTGCAGAGAACCCAACTACCAAAATCAGAGAACCCAACGAGGGAAATTTGTTATGCTCAAAAAACGGTTTAATTACAGTTTGAAGTTTCATGGGAAAATGGATAAAATGTTTTTCTTCTCTTGTTCAGAACCTCGCAGGGTTGCAGAATGTCTTCCGGGGTCTCATTAGCCCTGAGTTTACAGTGACTCGTTATAGGAAACCCGTATGAATGCATAGGTTATTTTTACAAAGGCTGATGCATGCCTTGAATCTCCTCTGGTTGTAGTTTCCTAAAAATTTCTTACCTTGCCTCAGACCTTGAAGGCGTTTCCAGGTCTTATATCGGCCTACCTTCTTCATTTTCCTGTATTATTTCCTTAGGGGTGTTCCCCTATTCTACCAGAAAGATTCAGATTATATAAAAAGTTCTTCTACTTTTTGTCTTAGTAAGGAGTACGCGGCTTAGTTTTCCTCTATTCCTATATGGCCTGGATAAATTTTTTGACCACCCTGCTTATCCTTGAGCTCATTTAGCTATTTAGAGCTTGGATCTGACTGGGAATTTTACGCCTTAATAGCAGGCTGTTGTCAAAAATGAATTGGACACATCCATCTTAAGCCTGAAAATCCTGGGTTGGGATCTAAGGCTTGGGATCACAAATCACAAAAATTCGTCTATAAACTGTGCCGTGGCGTAGTGGTTAGTGTGTGTGCCTACTACGCCGGAGATCTGGGTTCAAATCCTACCATCGTCACCTGAAAAAAAAAGACTCGTTCTTTTTCACGGCCCCCACCTCCGCGAGGGCCTGACAAACCCTCCGAGAGTCACAATTGTCTTGAAAAACTTCTCAAAGTGCCGTTCGGATTCGGCAAAAAATTGTAGGTCGCTTTGTATGTGAAGAAATTAACACACACAGCATACATTGTTAAGAAGTTGGCCCTGGTTCACCTCGAGCTGTTGCGCCACTCTTTTTATTTATTTATTTTTTATTTATAAACTGTGATAATCACAATTTTCTTGTGACAGCTCTCGATCAATTACCGTCAAAATCATCTGGTCCTAACTTTCTGGTTAGTTCCTTCTTTGGCTACACTAGGCTGACTTACTGCATGCATGAACAAAAAAAGTGTTCTTACATCACAAGCCTAAAAAAAGCAACGATTCGGAACAATATTTTTGTGATCACCTTACGCAGACGGATTATTTTGTTTGATCAAATTGACTGTCACAAAATATGAAAATCACAAATTACCTTAGCCCATTTAACGCCTGCTATATTTGATCTTGGATTCGGAATTTGTTCTTTGCCCAAACACTCCTGCATCAGTTCCAACATAAGTTTTTGACTTTGGATGGGTTCTGTTGATCAGACTATGTGTACTTAAACTTACTTAAACTGCCTTCCTGTGGGACAGCCAGAAGAAATTTTTGAGCACATTGAGTCTTATCAGAGGCCTACAGTTGAGATAACATTGTGTCTTATGAGAACGACAGCTGTTGCTCGTGGAAGGCCTTTCGTAAGACTCAATGCTTACCCAAAAACTGTTTCCTCGCTCGTGCGAGGCTGCCCTTAAGTATAGTTGTAGAAAGGATGTAGGGTTGATCGGTTTGTTAGACTTCGATTGCGTTGGGTCTTTTGTATCCCAGAGCGAGACTGCTTCTTACTATTCTAATGAGGTGCGAGAATAGCATTTTTGTCCCACTCCCAAAGAAGCTTGTCCCATTCTAATCACCTCTAGAGTCTAGAGCAAACGGCGACTAACTTCCAGAAAAGAAAGTTTATTTTGCAGTCTTCTCTTTGAAGTTTCATTGAGCTGGCCCTTCTCTCTACATAATGGTTAACTTCTAGGGTAGTGAGTTAGCAAAATAAATGCTTCAATGGTCTTCGCTATTTCCAATATCCTGTATCAGTTTCGAAACTGATTTTCTGTTTCGATCCTGATACAGGCTAATACCGACATTAGCATATATGTTCGACTTCTCCTATACTTCCTACATACTAAGGTAGTTTACTTTCCCGTAGATGGTCTGTTTCTGAAACTCTGAAATTATCTTCCCTCACCTCATACTTAGGCATTGTAAGCAAACACATGATTTCATTTTCTTCTTTTTGAAATTTATTTTGTCAGTTATAGCAGTTCTTTTTAATTTTTTTTCATTAACCTTTTAATAGTCTCCATTTTGGCATCTTGGGGCTGAGTCTTCACTACACCTGTACTCATCGACTTGTCGGAAGGCTAGAATCAAAGAATTACTTAAGACATGGCTTCTCTCTTTATGTGGTTCGTATGTTTTACCTCTCTGGGGATTCCTGCAGTTGTATTTCTCGAGGGCACATTTTCCTGTAAAACGCAAGAAGCACCTTCCATTAGTGGCACATGTGGGCAAATCCAGTTCAGTGCATTTGAAATCACAATGCGTTGGTGGAGTTGGGGCGATATTTCCAACCACAGCGGCGATCAAAGCTAGAATATAAGCGATTATGTTAAGTGATTGCCGACACAATTTTAAATTTATCTGAAATATTATGTCAACTTTAACTAACGTAGGTACTAACTTACCAAAGAAAGCAAAAAGAATGGTTGGAAATTTCATCTTGATTTTCTTTTTTCTGCACTGTGGTTCTTGCTTCTTATAAACTGGATTGAATGTGTGACGATCCTTGAGTTGCGCAATGCTTTTATAATCCCACTGATCAAGCAAAATTTCGCGTTAAACTTTGTTTGCATTCTCTTTTGCCGCTTAATTATTGTGTTCTTGAAATTTTAAATTTAGACTCACACTGTTTTGTTATTATTTTAGTAAACGGAGTGACGTCTTCCTTTACCGTTGTTTGCCATTGCCAGATGATATAAATTTATTATAAATAATACGATATTAAAAACGAGATCTAATTATACTGAAGCCTACTTTGTAAGGTCTTCCGTTTCTGGTACAGTTTTCCCAATAAAAAAAGAGATTTCCTCTCTTGTTTCCCAATAAACAAAAGATTTCCTCTATATTAAACTATATACATTCTACTTTCATGAACTAAATCTTGAAGGATTCTAGAAACTCATTCTTTGGACTAGCAATCCTATACAAAAAGGCTAAAAGACCGATTTCTCCTCAACCAGGGCGTTAAAATCTTTCATCACTTCCATTTAGTGACACACTTAACTCTAAGAAGCTCGGTGAGTTACCGTTAATGATGGAACGAGAACATATTGTGCGGAAACGGGAATTAAGTAGATTTACCTACTCGTAGGTATATGTTAGCCTCTCTAATGGCGTTAAATTTTTTTTAATTGGACGACTGACCCTTGGAGGAAGACTTTGAATTTAATGCAAAATGATCAATCCACAAAGGAACATCCGTCATAGAATTTGTATTATTTCAGTGTTTAATTGGGAATTTGGAACGCCCTAAAATAAGGCTAGGAGTTGATCAGATCTAATTTCTTGTGACCTTAGGCAAAACAGATTGATGTCAGTGGCATGTTAAGCTCATGTATAGCGAGTTGCCACGAGACAGGAAATGGCAATGTATTTAGTGCGCGACAAAAATTTTTCTGATTATTTCAGGAATTTGATGTCGGAAGACCATTGAGTTACATATCAATCATCTACGGACAAAGGCAGTAAGATCAATTTGATTGATTTAACCCACAAATCATTCCAGTGCAAATATTTTTGGTCGATTAATCGCAGATCTTTTGGGTTTAAACGGTGCCCAGTAAAACAGCAACAAAATGAGTGTTTAGCTTGAAAGTAGGAGGGCAGAAGCAAAAATGCTGAACGATTGAAAGCAGCTAGCCTTTCCGTAGGCGCAGAGCAAAAAGCTTTTGCTCTTTCCCAATCTTCCCATACCGAAATTTCTAGGTATTGCTACTACTCCCATATTGAATACTTAAAAGGTTCAGGGGAATAGATTTTTTATTGTAAGCTTTGCAGAACATCAGCTCAAGTCAGTGTTGTCAGATTGCTCTGACGTTTGAACCCATATTCCAAATCTTATCACGAATATCCCATAATATCCCATTCAATTATACTACAGAACCTTTTAAGAAAACAGGTCAAATTTTGGGGGAAAAATGCTTTAAAATTTTGCTTGTTTATTTGTTTGTTTGTTTGTTTATGTCAATTTAAGCTAAACTCGTTTAGATAACTTAAAATTAATTTACAATATTCCTTAAAACTATTAAATAAAATAACTAGAAAATATATACATAATAATCTTTCAATTGAGAATAGATATTAGTTTCTTCTTAAAAGAATTTCTTGAACAGTTTTCAAAAACATCAATGCGATCGATTGCAAAATTTAGTTCATTTAGTTTTTTAGTTGTGCAACGCTCAATTGGTTCATTATTGCCATAGTTTGTTTTATGAAACCGACCCCGAATATGAAATCTCAATCGCAGACTTCTGGCGGGAAAATAAAAGTTAATCCGACTTAATAAATAAGGGCAATGAACATGGTAATTAATTAAATCCCTAATAAACATAATTCTAAAGTACTTGCGTCTATTTTCAAGAGTAAGTAAGTTGAAAAGAAGGTATCTAGTTAAGTAGGGTGGAGTGTTTATATTCCACCTTAGCTTCCGAAAAACAAACCTGGTAAAGCATTTTTGCACCCTTTCTATTCTGTTGGAATGGTTTAGGTAGAAGGGATTCCAAATTACGCTACAATAATCCAGAACCGATTTTACATATGCAAAGATGAGGGTCTGTAGGGCATAGGGATCAGTGAATTCTTTAGTGTTACGCCTAATAAAGCCTAACATTCTAAACGCATTACTCACAATGTAGTCCACATGATAATCAAAGGTAAGTTGTGTGTCCAATATGACTCCAAGGTCCTTTTTTAAATTAACCTTCCCTAATTCAGCATTGTTGACTCGGTATCTGAAAGATATTGGATTACTGCATCTTGCATAAGCTAGGGTTCGACATTTAGACACGTTTAAGTCTAGAAAGTTTTTTCACACCAATTAGCTTGGATGTTTAGATCATCTTGTGGAAGCAAGCAGTCGTTAGCTGTTCGTATAGAGAGAAAGATTTTTAAGTCTCTTTAAGCTAAGCATGTGAGATGGAATATCGTTAACGAAAAGTACAGAGAGCAAAGGACCAATGTGACTTCCTTGAAGAACACCGGACGTGACAGATATATGTGCTGAAAGGAAGCCATTGATCTTTAAAAATTGGACCCCGTCTCGTAGGTAAGATGCTATCCATCTAACAGTCAAGAGTCAAGATCAAGAAATTTCAATTTTTTGATCAACACAGTAAATTAGGTTTTATTAGGTTGATTAGGTGATTAGGTTTTATTAAATCCTTTTATGTCTTAAACACTTAATTAATTATCTTTAAGTTTAAGTAAGGGATTTTAAAACAAGTTTAAGTTATCAGGGATACATAAGTTTAGAATTATGTGAACAGTTTTATTAATTCGACCGGCCGAATTGATGGGAAGCCATACTGCTTCTATTTGTTGACTTTTACGTGTGGGATGGGTGCAAGTTTAGGCGTGTGCTAAGTTTTAATATGTATGGCGGCATGCTGCTACTAGTGTAACTCCATGGTTGGATGTTGATACTAGTGTAACTCCATGGTTGGATGACATAAAAAAAACCCTAACTGGCGTTTTCAACTTAGAAGATCAACGATCTGAGTGTCTTATAAGTCCTGCCTACACTCATGGTGACCCACAATTTTTTGTCGAATCCCAACGGTGAGGATAATCTCCTCTCAAGACATAAGGTGGAGCCATTAAACTTTTCCAAACATAGATAAGTCAATGCTTTCTCCTCATGAGCAACCGAGAGATATCTGCTGCTCCAGGACCGTCATAAGATCCTAAATATCGAAATGAGCAACAAAAAAAAAAACAAGTCCGGGAAACAATATCAGGTGACTGTCGGGACAGGGGCTATAATTCCCAATTTTTGTTAGCAGAAGAGATTAAATTTGTTTTTGGGATTAATTTTTTTTTTTTTGCTTGAGTTACTATGAGCTGCTTTACATATGTGTTTGATATGGACTTTGTGAACTAAGTACATTGTTCTAAAGCTATTGCCTAAAACACTTAAGTTTTTTTTTTGAAAAGTTTTCAATTTTTTCAAAAAACTAATTTTTTTTATAAAAACTCATAAATTGTTGATGTCCTTTCCTTCTTGGGTTTCTTGTCGTCAACTTAAGTGCATATTTTTGCGAAATACGAGGGCATGACAAACATTCAGATGCCGAAGAAGGCCTACGTCTATAACCCACTTGCCACTTAAAACAAAAAAAAAACTTCATTATCATTTATGCTCAGGTTTTATTAATGTTCTTAGTCGTATTTCATTTAATAATTTGCCAAAGTATTTCAATAATCGCCAGTTTGACACCTTGGTGCAGCGTCCTCGTCACATCGGTATTCATCAACTTGACGGAAAGCTATACGAAAGTATTTTAATAGTAGTAAATAAAGTAGTAAAGTAGTAGTAGTAAAGTAGTATATTAAATTGAGTCTTGCTATTGCTTTTGGTCGTTTACTTACCTTTTTGGGGATTCCTGCAGTTATATTTTGCGAGAGCACAATTTCCTGTGAAGCGCAAATAGCATCGCCCGTTGGTAGCACAGGTGGGCAGGTCTAGGTCGGTGCATCTGAAGTTGCAATGAGAGGGTGGAGTGGGGGCAATATTTCCTATTACAGCGCCAACAAGTACTGGAAAATAAATTTGAATTTTTATATATTTCTTTTTATTAGAATTTCAAAATAATCCTACCAACAACAACAAAAATGGATGCAACAAGCTTCATTTTTATTTTGAATTTTTTTTTTCTGTTAGAGGTAACTCTCAAACTGTAGCTGGATTTACTTTGTTATAAAACTTGATTGCGGCGACTGCATTTATATACTTTATCCTCATACATTGTTTTTTCGCTTGAGTTTAAAATACTTTTTTTATATCTAAATTTATCAATACACCTTTTCGCGTCGCGAATGCTAAGAATAATCTTAAGTAATTTTGACACTTCCTGCGGTTATGTTTGAAAATGTTGGTTATCAATTGAATTTTATGTCTTTTCTTAATTAATTTTTTCCGTCAGTTTTTACAAGAAATTGTCGGCCTGCACAAGGCTATAAACCGCATTGTTTTGATCCCAATAAGGTTTTAAGTTAAATATAATAGAAGATAGTTGATTGTGTAGTCAAATGATTAGAAGGAAACCCTGAAGACCTCTTGGAAATATGGCTTAGGTAAGGTGTACCCCTATACCTAGGTACACCATTGCAGGAGAACGAATTAAACTTTATTCGTACCTACTTATGTAGGCTTTTTCGGACTTGATAGTTCAGTCTCGGTCACAAGATGCGAGATCTTCTTTTAAAAGTTCGTAAACAGTCGGTAACATACCCAGTTAACCTAGTGTTACTGCCAATGCCAAGACTACAACTATATACCCATAATAAAAACTCCCAACGATCAACACTCAACGCTCAACAATATAAACTCCTTTTGCGGTGTCATCATAAAAGCGGATTTTTCTTCCTATTATTTCCAAATTCCTTTTATTACCACCGATAAAGCATGCCAAAGGACAAAAAAATAATATAAAATAGAACCAAAATAAGGCCGTTTAGAACAAAATCCCTATCACACACACAAAAACTCAACCACACAAATGCCGACAAAGTGTCGTCCTTTTGGCTTAAAAGAAGGCGCACCACACAATACCCCATTTTCGACCTCAACAAATCAACTTAATTCCTTGGCAGTGCGAGTGCACTTCCACTTGTCTGCCGCGCGTCGCACCAGTGCTATGCCAACACCACTGCCGTTATTTGCGGGCCACAAAGGCGTTTCAATTGGCTCTGTGTAGAGTAGACTTTCTATTACGAGGGCGGCCATAGAACGGGGATTTTGTTTTCTCTAAATGCCGTTATAATTGCGGGCCTGCAACCCCAGTGTCGTAAAAAAAGGATGAGACCAAAATAATGGCGCATAATGTCCATTATTCGAAAACAAACGACTATCGTGTGTTATTCCGATAACGGAACAGAATAGCAAACGATGACAACCAAAACGAGAAATCTATTTTTTTTTTTATTTTTGGGTGATGATAGCAGTTTGGGCATAGGACAGACAAAGAGATACATTGTGTGCCGTTTGGTGTGTATAGGATTTGACAAAGTCTAGTGTTTCTGTTGTACATGCGAGTATGATAGGTACGAAGTTCAAGGCGAAATGGAAATAATTCTGAAATCCTGTGCTCAGTTCAAAAGGGAAATTCTGCAATCTGGAAAGTTATGTGCCAAATTCAAATCTGCATACGAATGGATAGAATGGGTGATGCTGTTAAGTTGGCAACTAATACGAACGTTACGATTCAGGGAATGGGAACTATGGAAATAAATAAATTTCAAGGAGCTTATACCGGCAAAAGGATTTGCAGTGGACTTGCCTTCGATGCTGGAACCTAGTCAGTAATTATAATTACGTAGATGATTCAAGTATCTTATTTTAAGGGAATTGAAGTTAAATGACACTGCCTAGACCTCCTTAAATTTGATGCCTTAATTAATTTGGCAAATTTAAATAAGTTTAAGGAGAAAGAAAATGTTTACATATTTATAAAGACTTACCTTTTTTTTAATGGTGAGTGATATTAACTTTCTTAAAAGAGACCCGCTAACCTATCGTCATTATAGTTAGCTGCACGATATCAATTGAATGGTTCATCTTTTAAGTCTCCAATTTTACTGCATATAGATCGCGGGTACAAGCTGCCGAAATGAGATTTCTGAGGTGCGTTGTTGGTGTTACTCTTAGGCATAAAGTGAAAAAACGCCAATATTCGTATAGGAATCTTAATGTTCAGTAGCTATTTCTCCCAGTGGAACGATCAATTCTTAGATGGTTTGGACACGTTCTTCACATGCCCCCCGACAGACTTCCCAGACAGAACATGTTAGCCGAGATGCGAACGCGTGGCGTCGACCCCCTTGTAGTCCAATAAAAAGATGGTTCATGGTGGAGATGTTTAATTTAAAAACATCTCCGAGACCTCCGCGTAGCGGTCACCGGCTATTGATGATGAGTTTTCTACCATATTTTGCACATAAAACTCTGCTCTTTTCCAATACTTAAAATCAAATTTTACACAACAAAAAATAGTCCTAGTTTCATACGTCGTTATTTCCACGAGCCGTATAAAGCAGCTTAAGCTAAAACCATGACCTAATTCAAAATTTTCAAAAAAAAGTTTTCAAAAATCGATTTTGACGTTTTTTTGGAAAAAAATCGCAAAAATCTAAAAAAAAAAAAAACAAGTGAGTAAGTGCAAGAGTTCGTCTGTGACTAACTTCTATATAGCTGACCTTCTTCTATACCGTGTAACACAAAAACTTAAAATTGTTTGTCCCGAATTTATATGTTATTTGTATAGGCCACGCCCCCAAAAGTGGGCCTGAGCTAAAAATTTAAATCAATTTATTGTTATTTCGTAAGAATCATGACAAAATGCGTTAAGAGCGAAAACTATTTCGGAAAAAAACCGTTTTTTCCTAAAAACGTCCCTAAAAAAGGGCGTAACTCAAAACTTTGTATAGATCAGACCTAGGAAATAGTAATATCTTTAATATTTGTCATATAATTTTTTTTGATTTGGAGTGAACTTTCCGAGTAATCGGGTTGTTAAAGATTTAACATGTCAAAAGTGGGCGTGGTAGATATTTTGGGCGGACCAATTTTTGCCTTCTTAAAGGTTTTGGGGCCATTTTTGCTCTATACCAAAATTTGATACCAAAAGACACTTTAAAAAATTTTTAAATAGCGCATAGCGGTTGTCTTTTTGAAATGATCCTAGGACCAGCCATTACTATAACGTTTACAGAACTGTAAGTTCTTGGAATTTTTCACCTTCCAATATTTCATAAAATATTTTTTTAAATATTCTGGTATCTTACCGGTATAATACCGAATGAATTGAAATTTGATTTGTATATAAAACGTTCTAATTTTTGTATATAGAAGTTCTAAAATTTTTTAAATATTTCAAAATAGTAGTTTCTAACTTAAAATTTACTGAAGCGGTTAAAGAACCAAATTAAAAAAGTCGCATTAATTGCCGCTAAAAAAAGCCACTGTTAGCACAAAGTAGGTAGGTACTTGAGAATCAAACAAAAAAAAAATTATTCATTCAGAAAAGTTGTTTTATAGATGTAAAATTTAAAAAAACGCAGAAAAAACCTAAAAAACGCATGTCCCCATACTATCTCAGTAAGTTTATTATATCCCATGCATAAAAAATCTGAGATATTGATAATTTTCCGGAGCTCGAATTAGAAATAAAGCGGGGCTGAAATACTGCACCTATATGGTTTTCGAGATATGATGAAAATGATTTAAGTTGTATTATACATGTTTTATTATACTATTATTATTATAGTAGGACTACCAAGAGCATTTATTACTGTTTTCAAACGACAAGTCATCGATTCCACCAAGCTTTTTTTTAATGATGTAGAAATACTTTCTCAAACTTCCTTGAGCTTGTTTTTCAGCTCAGATTTGCTATTTCGGTTACGATTTTTCAGCCGCCTTTTAATCTCTTTCAACAAATTGTGAGTTCGATTAAGTTCCGGTGACTGCGGTGGGGTTTTTAGATGCTTTGTAAGGTTTTAGAGTAACCACTCACATAAATAAGAGTGACCACTCGCATAATACATTATGCGAATTTTGCTTCTAGTCTTTGACGACTAATTCAATTTTCCGCAGATTGATGCAATTTATTTGTTTGAATAGCGGGGTGTATATTTTCGTCCTTTTTATTTTCGATGAATTCCTAATTTCCGGTACCATTTTTGACTTTCCAGCAGCCATAGAAGCCCCCAACGTGACGCAACCTCCTCCATATTTTACTGTGGAACACCGGTATTATTTTTTTTAGCTCCGCGTTCGGATTCGGCTAGACTATTTGCCTTCCGTTGGTGCCAAAAACGTAAATTTTTGTGTCCTCCGTAGATACCTACTAACCCTCGGCAAATTTATGTGCTATTTAGGCAAACTTCAAGTGCTACCGTCACTCAGCCATTAATATTGTTTTTCGGTAGCGCGCGATATATGGTTTCTGCTGAGATTGATCACTGAGTCAACGATTCATCCTGTGACGCTAACTTTGGAACACTGGTTTTTGGTTTTGCTTTGATTTTTCGCACATAAAAACATGCGTCGTGTTCCTTTAGGATTTTTTTCGGCCTCTTCTAGAACTTTTTTCGAGCAACGTTATTTGTTAATAATTTTTTGCACATTGAAATACGTTCGCCCAACAATGTAAACCATTTTCCGTACCGACTTTTTAGGCAAAAGAAAAAAATATAATACGTTTTTTTTTTGTATAATTATCGGTTTGTTTCCTTTTTATTTTCATATTCGCAGAAAACTTTAAAAAATCATTAACACGATAGTACCAAACCCCAAGGTAAACCCCAAATCATCTTCGGGATCATTGGAAACAACCGCAGTTTTTTTTATTGAGTGAACGCTCAATTTGGTGCGTCGTAAAGCAAGCCATTGCTGGATTTGAGCTTAAAAGGCGGATTTTTTTTAAGTTCCCCGCAAATAGCTTAAAGTAAAAGAGAAAAGACCTACTTTGTTGATGTAAAGATTTTCCCTCTCAAACCTCAATTCTTGCCAATGAAAATATAGTATTTTTGTGATTTTTCTTTTGGTGTACGCTTTTTGAGAGTAACTGTACCTAAAAATCAAAGAAAGACCCAGTTTTTACCTTTTTTTCTGTTTCCTTTTCGCTTGCACTCAAAAACTATGCTCGATTTGGAAAAAAATTGCATTTAGCCCAAACTAATGTAAATTTTATACATATTGCACAATATCGTAGTTTATTTAAACCAAACCATGTGGCAACTGTACTACATTGAAGTTTTAAAAATATCATAAATTTTTTTATTGTGAAACATTTATGCTCAAACCGTCCGAATCCGAGGCTTGTTTCCGCTTCGTGACTGGTGTTTCTTTACGTGGCCGGGAAGTCACCCCGACGGCACGACCCCCAACCTGGAGGACCAGATACTGCTGTAAACCAAATACCGCTGTCAGGCAGAACGAACCATTCAACCCGGGCGAAGACGTTACCGACGAAGCATACGAACGATACCGCCCACCCGACCTGGAGGAGGTGAAAGCAGCTGTGTCTAAGCTCAAGTGCAAGAAAGCAGCCGGAGCAGACGGCCTAGCTGCCGAACTTTTTAAATCCGCTGGCTATGAGCTGGTAGGAGCATGCACCAGCTAATCTGCAAGATATGGTCGGAAGAAAGCATGCCCGACGAATGGAACCTCACCATTGTTTGCTCGATCCTGAAGAAAGGAGACCCTCTGAGTTGTGCCAACTACAGAGGAATCAGTCTTCTTAACATCGCATACAAGATCTTTTCTGCTGTACTGTGTGAACGCCTGAAGCCGTTTGTCAACAATCTGATAGGCACATATCAGTGTGGCTTTAGGCCAGAAAAGTCCACCATCGATCAAATATTCACACTGCGGCAGATCTTGGAGAAAACCCAGGAATTCCAAATCGATACACACCACCTCTTCATCGATTTCAAGGCCGCGTATGACAGCATATATAGAGACGAGCTATATAGCGCAATGTCTAGTTTTGGCATCCCTGCCAAACTCGTCAGTCTGTGCAGGGTGACGATGGAAAACTCACGCTGTCAAGGTCGGCAAAGACCTCACCCCTTTGATGTCAAAAAAGGATTAAGACAAAGCGACGCGCTGTCATGTGACTTCTTTAACATCATACTTGAGAGAATTGTGCAGAACTCTTGCGCCAACACCAGAGGTACAATCTTTCAAAAGTCCGTTCAACTACTCCCATACGCAGACGACATTGACATAATCGGTAGAACAAAGCGTGATGTCAGTGAAGCCTTCGTGAGTATTGGGACGGAAGCGGCGATGGGTTTAGCAGTCAATGAGGGCAAAACCAAGTATATGCTGTCATCAAGAAAAGACACCCAACACCGACGTCTTGGACAAAACATCACCATCGAAAGCTATAACTTTGAGGTAGTTAGGGACTTTGTCTACCTGGGTTCCGCTATCAATTCAGACAATGACACCAGCGCTGAAATCAAACGAAGGATAACTCTTGCCAATCGCTGTTTCTTTGGGCTAAGAAGGCAATTGAGTAGCAAAGCCCTCTCTCGAGCAACTAAAGTGTCCATGTATAAGACCCTCATCATCCCAGTCCTGCTTTACGGTGCAGAAGCGTGGACCCTGTCAAAGGCGGATGAAAACATTTTAGGCTGCTTCGAGAGGAAAATTCTTCGGACGATTTACGGTCCCGTCTGCACAGACGGAGAGTGGAGGAGGAGATATAACATCGAACTGTACGGGCTGTACAGCGATACCGACCTAGCCAAAAGAGTCAAAACACAACGTCTACGATGGCTGGGTCATCTAGAGCGGATGGACACTAACGCCCCGGCCCGGAAAATCTTCGAATCCACACCGCAGGGACGGCGCGGTAGAGGAGCAACGAGACTCAGGTGGCGCACGCAAGTGGAAGGGGACCTCAGCCAACTTCGCGTGCGAAACTGGAGACGGCTAGCTAGAGACAGAGCTGGCTGGCGAAGCTTGCTGGCTGAGGCCCAGGTCCACCCCGGACTGTAGCGCCACCTTAAGTAAGTAAGTATTTATGCTCAAACTAGAAGTTTGAATCGATAATATGAAATTTCAATGTAGTTCATGGCCCAAATAAGCGACTATATTGTGTCATGTCTTTAAAAATTTACGATAATTTTTGCGATGCAAGATTTCTTTTCCTAAATCAAGAGTTTTTGAGTTGCAAACGAAAAAGTAACAGAAAAACAGGGTTTTTGAAAATTTGGGAATCGTTGGTCCTTTTTAAGCGCACTCTAGCAGCAAAACTAATGTGTCCACCTTCGTCGTTTACTTTCCAAAGACCGCCCACGCCAGTGTTCGATCACGACTCCCTCGTCTTCGCTCCAAGACACTTCAGCTCTCTCGTCTGCTGGCTTTGCTTTAGAGAGACTCCACATGGCCGTCTCTGCCATATACGAGATAGAGGATAGAGCGCAACTAATAAGCCAAAAAATTAATCTGAGATGTGTTTTTGCAGAAAATTTAGTCTTCTTTTTTTTTGTACATAATGCTCTACCTCGGGGAGTGCAAACTTCTCTTAATTTTTGTACAAAAGTAGCAAAGTCAAAATTTCGATTCGGCTCCCCGAAAACAACATAAAATGAGTGAAAAAACTCTATTTCTTCCTGCCACTGCGGCACGTCAGAAATTTAACTGGAAAGTATATAAACATTTCAGTATGGTGTAGGTTTTACAAGGTTCAAAAAATAATTGACAAAGATGTGCATTTCTTAGGAAATTAAAATTCTTAGACAGCAAAATGCAGATTTTTTTCCAGTTTTAAGCATTTTCTTGTGTTGCAAGCAAAAATGTAACGGGAAGACAGGGTTTTTGAAATTCTGGTTATTTTCAGCTCGCTCTAGCGGCCAAACTTATGAAATAAAAGAACGTTTAAGATATGCTTTTAAAGAAAATTTAATCTTCTTTATTTTATTTTATGTTGTCTACCTCAGAAAGTGGAAGTTTCTATGACTTTTTGGAAAAAATGTAAAGTTGACATTTTTGCGCTTTTCAATAAAAAAGGGTGAAGGTGAAGCAATATCCTTGGGAAGTAGCAACACAGTTGAAAATCCGATTCAGCATTCTGAAAACCAACAAAAATATACTTCTGTATTTTTTTCCTGAAACAGGTTAAATCTCAAATGTTTTTGAAATTTAAATTTTCAAAATCTTTAAAATTTGCTACAGTTTTCCTTTACATTTTGGATACTGACGCGTGTGATTTTTTTTTATTGACAGTTCTAAAACTCTTTTAAAAAAATATGACTTCATCATTTTTTGGCTTAGCAACAAAGTGCTTAAGTCACGTTTTTGGTGGTTAAAAATTTGTGACATAAAACACTGTTAAAAACGGAATCTATATTTAACACTTCAATATTTTCAAAAACTTCAAGTTTTTATGAAAATTCAATGTTTACTAGACCTAGGTTTAGTTTTTCTATATTTCTTGTCGGCAAAACTTCTCGAAATAAGTTTCAACAAACTTTGAAACCATTTTCCCATGGCTTGAAATTAAACCGTTGTGGTCGTATATAAGAAAATGGACGACGTGGTTAGACTACGAGAGGTCCTTTTTAAATTTTTGGACGGACCAATTAAAAGTGGGACATCTTTGACGATTAATTTAAACCAAAAATATTAATTTTAGTAGGTACCTAGATAAGCGACAATATAAAATGTTGTGAAATATTCCCGCGTTTAAATTGTAAAATGAGTTCTTAACCGTATCCACCCACCCCGGGTAATATACCGCTAAATTTCCAAATTTAATTTTTTTTATAAACTCTACTATTCTTATTTTGGTTGAATTTTAAGCTTCATTACATAAGTTTTTTTTGAAATAAAGGGTGACAAATAAGTTTTTCTTGAATTTTATTTGTAAAAAAGTTAGAGTTTTTTCACAATTTTACCACATTTTGGCTTAATACTACTCAAGTAAAATTTTCGTCCACGTATAAAATTTTGTTGACAAAATATAAATGGCACAGATGTTAGGTTTACTGGCAACAAATTTACAGAATTTATATATAGGTCTGGTGACAGGCAAAAAACGCTAACAGTTCCATCTCAACCTTGAATTACCACAAATTGAAAAATAAGATTAATGATTATCTGTTCACATTTCAGAGCGCTGATTCAGTATTTACAGTTTCACTTTTCCTGAGTGTAGTATTAAAAAAAAAACTTTTCTGAGCTCAGTATACATTGCTTTTTTTGTATGTAATTTATTTTTTAACGTTTTCGAACCAACACTTAGAATGTTCTGAACATTCAAAATTCAGCATAATTTTCCCAAAAATTTAATTTTTGCTGTAATTGTACTTGGCGAAAAAGAACTTTTTCATAATAAATAAAAGACTTGGATTTCGCTTTGGAGACTTTTATATTGGGACGCAAAAGTTACGTAATATTAATTTTCTTCGGGGTTTTGAGCCCGAAAATGTTATGGTAATGTACATAAGATAATCTGAATGTGTACTTATCTCCATATCAAACACCATTGAGTGTGTCAGTGGCTGACACGTTTACTTGGAAACTAACTGTGAACCTACACTAGGAAACACTTTCAAATAGCAAAAAAAAGACCGTCCGTCGGCTTTTTTTGATAGCTATTATTGCTTAATTTGCATATGAAATGTTGTTTTGCATATTTGCGATTTTGTTTTCTCTTCTTTTAATGACGATTTCGTACTTTGTGGCAATTTTTTCAAGCGCATCTCGGTAACTCTTTGTT
Source organism: Neoascia interrupta (assembly GCA_947623515.1). Taxonomy (NCBI): domain Eukaryota; kingdom Metazoa; phylum Arthropoda; class Insecta; order Diptera; family Syrphidae; genus Neoascia; species Neoascia interrupta. Next base: position 136,099,499 of record OX392463.1, read on the forward strand.
TTTTCTCATATAATATTTATAGAATATTTCGAGTGCAATTTTAAGAATACAGATGCAAGATCTGTGTATACGAGTTATTAAATGCTGCCATTGCAGTGCAGTAAATAAAGGGGAGATTTTTGACTCTTTGCCGAGTATTCGGGTTTTTAAATTCTTAAAATAGATATTTTTTCACTAATTTTACTCTAGCTACTGTTAATATCTTCTTGGAAGTCTGCTTTATCTACTTATTATAGCCGAATCTTAAGTTAAGGTACTCAAATTTTTTTATTGAAACGCAGGGTGACAAATAATTTTTGGTTTATTTTTTTGGCAAAAAAAACTAAAAAATAAATGACAAATACTTTTTTTGTTTTCAAAATTTTTTATAATTTTCCACTCCACTATAAATTTCCGCTCCACTGCTTTGTGCTTTTTTAAATTTTAGTTGATATAAGATAGAAACAACTAAGAAGTTAAAGCCATTTTTTAGCTCTACCATTTTATTGAATCAACTTAAATGATTATAAGCATATCTCAAAAACCACGCAATATTTCAGCTCCTCCTTATTTTTCTTTCGAACCTCTGATATTCGGAGGTTTGTCTGATATATATTTTTTTTTTTTTCAAAAATTGTCTAATATATTTTTCAAACCGGTATTTGTTACCGTTATCGAGATAGTGTGGGGGGATACGCGGTTTTTAAGTTTTTTTTCTGCATTTATTTAAAATCCATAAAACGTCTGTTCGGAACCTTTTGTTGAATACCGTTATATTTTTCTTTGATTCTCATATACTTTGCGCTAGCATCGGTTTTCTTTTTCTAATATTTAGAGCACAGGCTTTTTAGTAATACTTTATAAAACCGAGTTTTTTAATTTGTTTTTTAAACCGCTTCGGAAATTTTGAAGTGAGAAAATTTTTAGAATTCACTTCATTCGTTTTATATACAAACCAAATTTCATTATAATCGGCACCACCGTTATGATTCCAGAATATTTTGAAAAATAGTTTTTTAAATGTTTTTGAAGTTCTCGAGCTAAGTCTCAGAATCTGTTAAATATTCGGAAATTTCTACAGTTTTCCCGAAAATTGCAAATAATTCCTAATGTGTATGATATTTTTCAAATCATTTGACTGATGCTTTATTTTTTTTTTCGAAAATATGCTGTAGTTGTGGGTGCCGTGGGGCAGTGGTTAGTGTGTGTGCCTCTGACGCCGGAGGTCTGGGTTCGAATCCTGCCTCTGCCACCTGAAAAAAAGACTTGTTCTTTTTCACGGCTCCCAGCTCCGCGAGGGTCTGACAAACCCTCCGAGAGTAACATTTGTCTTGAAAAACTTCTCAAACTGCCGTTTGGATTCGGCAAAAAATTGTAGGTCCCCTTGTATGTGAAAAAAATTTAGCATACACAGCATACATGGTTGAGAAGTTGGCCCTGGTTCACGTCGAGCTGTTGCGCCACTCTATTTATTTATTTATTTATGCTGTAGTTGTAAAACCGTTTAACCAAAATTTCATTTTAACCTTTGCTTAGCCCTTGGTTTCTTTATATGTTAGCCCAATGTGGGCTTTTTAAATTAAGTGATGAAAAATTTGTGACGTTAAACACGTTGAAAATTTCCATTCCTTATTTCTCAAAAACTTTTCAATATTTTGCAAATGTTCGATTTCATAATGAAAATCTAATATTTTCTTAGAGCATGCTTTAATTTTCTTATTCCTGGCTGTAAAACTTTTTAAAATAGGGGAAAACACATTTTGTCTATTTTACCATGAACCATGAATATTCAAACTGTAGTGACAGTTACAGTTAACAGTTACGTGTTATGAGAACAGTTATGCTTTCTTTTTTTTTATGATCTTTATAACAGTATCAAATTTCATTTTTCTACGACTTACCGTTCAAAAGTTAGTGCGGACAGACGGGCAGCGAGGCCATACCACAAAAGATCCTTTTTTCATTTTAGGACGGACCGCTAAAAAGAGCGCTATTAAGTCTCATCTACGTACCAGTAGACAGACAGTTACCTACCACTACTTCCTTACATTCTTTAGCCTGATAGTATGTTCGACTTTCCTCGTCTTATGCAGCAAAATAAGGTAAAAATTTCCCTAAAATTCAGTTCTCGCTGCTTTTTAATTTTAATTATAATACAGATCTAATCTAGGTTTTACTTCAACTCAAGTGCTAGCGAATTATTAGTAGAATATTTCTCAGAACTTAGCTGTAAATCGATATATCGATTTTATAATCGTCAATTTTATATCACGTGTTTTGTGGCAGTAGCGCCTTAAAAAAAAAAAAATTATTGGTATTGAAAGTTTGCATAAAACAGTTATTAAAGCATGAAGTGTGTTACGTACCCACTTCGTGCCAACATCTTATCACTTTTAAATTTATATCACCGGTTCCAGAATGTATTTGGAAAACAACCCTCCTGTTCTCAGAATCCGATATGATGTGCTCCATTTGCTTTCGAGTTTTGAAAAATGACACATCAAGACAATAGTTAATAGCTAAAACCCAAATGCTTTAAAGACATCCTTAAGAATTTCCCGAAAGTCACTCACCTGTTGCCGAAGTTATAAAAGTGAAAGTGAAAACATTCCAACACTGATGTTCGCCATTATGAAAAACAATATTTTCCCCATGCATCGATTATACCAAAGTATTTGAATTGAACCAACCCCCACAGAGTACATCCGTCCCCAAATGATGCTCCTTTTAAATCGAAAAAAGAAAAATACCAACACACAACAAACATTTCTATTCGCTTAGAAGGGCAGAAACCCTCTCTGCATCTAGCATAATACGTAATTATCCAAGGATATTCCCTCTAAACAAAAACACCAGCCATTGTATTTATTGAAGCGTGGAAAAACCACTCCTGCTAAATGCGTAGCTATTGGCCATCGGTATATGGGTATGCGCATGCCTTGGCATCCATCCTTGGGGTGAGTTGTGGGTATCCTTGTATAAGAATAAACATTTTTGGTCTCCAATTTACTTGGTGTTTTTCTCAATATATGTATTTTTTTTATACAAAATATAAAAAGTCTCCAACTGGCCCAATGCGCATGATTACGATTTTGGCGCGAAAGTAAACGTGTAGAATGTTAATAAAAATTATTGTTGAATTGATACGACTGTCACTTCGTGTGGGTATTGTGATTTAATATTCGGCGCTAGAGCGTCCTGTCGTTATCAGCTCGGATAACGATATTCACTCCTCGAATTTACACACCACTTTGAGTGCGGTCCTCATACTCTCCTGCAGGCAAATACACGCGCAAGTATAGCCGCAACCAGCCAATTCGAAAAATGCAATCGAAACCCATACACACAGTTCGAAAACGTTCTATAAACACCAGGGTGGCAATTGATAGCGCTCGGCATTTTCGGATTTTTTTAGTAGTTTCCGCGGCACTGAGGAGCTCTTATCTACTCAATGTCATGATGTCGGGTGACATTGTATTCTGGAACGGCATTCGGTAAACATCGGATATTAGTTACGGAAATTTTTACGTGAATCCTTTTGAATATTGACAGTGCTTTTGAAAATACGTTTGATATCGTTTCGAGCAATAGTTGATTTTTCTTTGAAAAAGTGGTGCTTAGAAGTTTTACCTACCCTTTATATTTTTTTTGTTCACAAACAGTGAGAGTGGATCAAACTATGTGAATAATTAAAATCAAATTGAATTAAAAATAAAAAATAAAAAAACAATAAAATAATATAAATCTGTTGAAGAAAACAACAAAAAAAGATTAAAAGATTAATCTAACCTCCTATCAGCCTAATTCAAATTGCGTAAGTATTGTAGAATAAGCAAAACGATAAGCGGTTATAGGTTAGCTGATCGTTAAATAAAAATCCCCGTGGATCAAGCTTGTTGCTGATCTTTAAGACTAGCGATTGTTGAGTAAGCTTATCGCAATCACAAATAATTGCTTTAGATATGTTTCGCATATACATACACAGAAATTCGCTCATAACTAAGTAGTCTTTTTAGCTTAAATAAATTTTAATAAATTTTGAATCAAAAATTTATCTTAACATATGTACTTAAGTTTAAATAAATTCAACAAATGAGATGGAAATAAGGAAGTTAGTTACAAAGTTTTGTCACCTTGAAATTTTCTTAGTAGGGGCTGTTAGTAGATGCCGGATATTTCCCACACATCCTTGTCAAAGACCAGGTTTTTAGAATAAAGGGGTAAGCTGTTAAATCTTCAATTAACTTTTTTACAATTTCCGCGGTAAAATTTCCTTCCATTTAGCCCAACACGTATGAGGAGTATGACAGGTTCCATCTTGACTAAATCTCAAATAAAAGATGATTTATCTTTTAAAAATAAAGACCACCGATATTTTAGTGCTTTAATAACTGTTGGTTATTAAAGCACTAAAATATCGTTGGTACTGTTGGTGTGGGTGCCGTGGCGCAGTGGTTAGTGTGCGTGCCTCTGACGCCGGAGGTCTGGGTTCGAATCCTGCCTCTGCCACCTGAAAAAAAAGACTTGTTCTTTTTCACGGCTCCCACCTCCGCGAGGGTCTGACAAACCCTCCGAGAGTAACATTTGTCTTGAAAAACTTCTCAAAGTGCCGTTCGGATTCGGCAAAAAATTGTAGGTCCCCTTGCATGTGAAAAAAAGTATAGCACACACAGCATACATGGTTGAGAAGTTGGCCCTGGTTTACCTCGAGCTGTGGCGCCACTCTATTTTTTTTTTTTAAATGACTGTTGGTAAAAAAGCATAGATTCGCTCAAATCTCCTTACATTGCTTGATTTTGCTCGTTGTCAATCTTACAATCGTACAAAAAGTTGTCTTTATTGTCGATATTGATAGTTGAGTTATTTAATTAGTTCAAACGCACGAATAATACCAATCGTCAATTAGTATTTAAGAAGACCTGAACATTTTTCTGACCTTAAAACCTGGAAAATTTATTGTCCAGGGCTCTGGGTTCGTCTGTCTTTTTTGTATCGACTTAGAAAACTCGAGATCGGCTCCTAGAAAGTCTTGTGAGGCTGGGACGGTGTTTAACAAAGGTAGAAACTTGAAAGACATAAGGACATAAGACATTTTTATAATCCTACTCCGTCTGGTTGTCCTGTGAAACAGCCTATATATATTCGCGTTGGATTTACAGCACAGATTTTACGAAATCGGTTTTGTGGTTGGGGAAGTAGCTTTGGATATTACTGTGACTTCATTTCCTATACGCTCTATACCTTAACTATATGAAATATGAGAATGGACCGCAGTGATTTGATTGAGGCAGTTTTTACTTGACTAGGAAAGTGAAGCATAAAGCAGCTGAATTATATGAAACACCATTCTGAAGAAATCTTATTGCACGAGATGATGGGAAAAATAAAAAGGATCATACCCTTCGGTGAGTTTACATTGACTGCCTCTCTCGATAATATAGTAGACTTCAAGTAATAGGCTTGAAGTAGCCTTCAATAAGGTCGAGTGCAGTGCCGTTGCAAACGCTCTCGCAGACGCTACTGAACAGAGCGTTAGTTAACTGCTCCATTAAGCGAAACACTAAAATGTGGAGTCTTCTTGCCAATCCTGCTAGGCAATCCAATTCTCACGGATGAAATTCCTTCCTTGGTCGACTTCGACACACCGTACGATTTAAGATGTCCCGAGGGAGGTCTAATGAAATTGGAATTTTCACAGATAATTCGAAAATAAATGAGTGCGAATAAAAATACCGGACACAGGTAGTGTCTTCCAATTCTTGTATCAAAAGTGCGAATAGCTCGCTCATCACTGCAAATCAGTAGTATAACAAACTCTTGTGGGCTCTTGGTCATGAAGATATTAATGGAATGGAGAAAGCCAACGATCTTGCCAGAAAAGGAGTAGCAAGCATTTGAAGGACCCGAACCCTCCGAACCCTAGAAGTTTTGAAGTTATAAGCAATTGCGAGCCTATAGGCTTATATACCAATACCAACAAGATGTGTTTCATGTTTGGAGCAAACCCTAGGCCTTAGTCTTTTAGACTAAACTATTCTGACGTACGCGGCACGAAAGATTTCTTTGCGTCGAGGTGCCATAGTTTGCAATAGGCGAGTCAGAAAATTTAAAAGAAGTGTCCTCTAATCAAAGGTTCTGGGTGGAATTAGGTATACATAATTCTGAGCGGATCCAAATTCTGCATGCAAAAGTTTGAATTTTAAAATTCTGTTTATTTTTTGTAAACATTTTATTTTACCCCATCCCATAGAAAAAGACACGGGGAAATAATAATGGTAGACCCCCAAGCTTAGGGGCATATGATCAAGACCGAATTCTGAATCGAATAAGCCGTTTCTGTCTGTCTGTATGTCACAAGTTCTTAGGCCTTGTTTATTTAAAATAAATTTTAAGCTGGATTTGAAATTTCGCATATAAGTTCCATGTCATGCGAAGCAGAAAAAGTGCTAAAACACAATCACACAATCGGTCTAAATGTGCATTTACCTCTATAGAGCCTTCAAAACTGTAAGACGTCTTACTATGCTGCAATTTGATATGATGATTTTTTGATCATCATATAAAGGTATAAAAAGAACACCAACTAAATCGATGAGCCTCCTCTAGTGGTTGTGGCATCGATTTTTAATGTATATTTTCAAATGCACTTATTCAATATTTTTGTTCGAAATCGAAAAATTTTTACTCAATATATATTATGTAGAGTACACTTAGTTCTACATTTTGTTTTTGAAACATTTTCGACCTCGCCCGCATTCGAAAACAGAAATGAAGAAAAACTTTGAATTTTCCAGAAAAACGTAATTTTGACAGGCCTTATTTAGGTAAGAAAATAAAATACTACCATTCGTAAGGTAAACGAGACTCCATTCTAGATTTTGTTTTTGCAAAACTTTAAGCCACGCTTCCTTTAAGTGGCCGAATTTCCAAAAATTTAAAAGTTGAAAAAAAAAAATTGTTAAGTGAAAATTTTTTTATTTTTTTTCCGTGGGTAGAAAAAAACCTTAATAGGCACTACGAGGACCGGCCGCGCGTGCTCATAGTATTGTGAGATTCTTACTCACTCAAAAACCTCCCATTTTCAGTCAGACTACGACTGAGTCAAGTAGTTTAAGCATCTCTAGTAATCGCGAAAAATTACAATAATTATAATTAACAATTCTATAAACATTATAAAAATTGTATGTAGAATTGTAAATTGTTGTAATTTACCACTTTTCAATACTAAATTTTTTTATACAATAATTATAATTTACGATTCCCTATATATAAGTAACGATACGTTCGGTTAGTTTTTTGGAATAAAAAATTTAATTTTTGTTTATTCATTTGAGAGAAACTTGAAGATATCTGGTTTTTTCCGACTTGAAAATTTGAATGGCCAGAATTCCCCCAAAAAGTTTTTGACAGTTTTTCCCGATTTTAAAATGTGAATTGCCAGAATTTCAGTAAAAAACTTTTTAAAAGGGTCTTATTTTACAATTAGAGATGTAATTTATGCAAACACACTATGTTTTCATAGACAATAGAAACTCGGCTCTCGTTAAATCGGAAAAATCTCTATTATTCAGAAAAAGATAATATTCCGAATAAATGAGCTTTCCGAATTATAGAGTTCCGAAACTTTTTCTGTAATTTACAATTTCGGATAGGATAATCGGATATTCTACGGTCCGTTGGCACGAGCCTTCAAAGATTTCATCCGATCGAATTCTGGCAAATAAGGCAAATAAAAGTGTTTTAAAATCGAACAAATAAAAGGATCTATAGTATTAAATCTATAGTATCTACTTCCTCTATTTAGAAAAAGTCACTTGGTGCACGCAAGGCTGTAACCAGAGGCGTGGATAACAGGGGTTTGATCCCCCCCGAAACTCTTAGCAAGTGCACATTTTAAAACGAGAACAGAGCAATAAGTAGGTTACATAATATTGCACAAAGAACTTTGGCACTGATTTTTAGTTAAACTTGCACTGCTTAAGCATTTTGTTTCCATACACACTAACATTGTGTAAAATGTTGCAGTCCGCTTTTGTAACCTTGTGTTTGTGTCAGCTCTTGACCACGTGTAGGTACATAATTTTAAATATGTTTCTGCAAGCTTATCATAATCGACGTGTTCACCAGAATAAATGTTTTAGGTGACAAAAAGTTTACAAACCTTTTTAAAAAAAACTCTACCGGTGAAGAACAACTTTCAGGATTGGCCTTTATGTCAATTTATCGAGATCTGGAAATAAATACCTACGAAATAATTAATGAATTTGCAGAGCCAATTAAATTAAACTTTGTTCTGTTAAACATTTGAGTGCAAAAAAATCGGCACACCCTGTTAACTTCAATCGGGAGCTACCTTAAGTTACTGCAGGTTAGTCCTGCTACTGACCCTTTATTTAAGTTCATACCATAAATGTTTAATGCGATTAAGGGCAGAGCTAGTTGCTGGCCTCCTAACTGGTATTCTCACGTCTTGTAGGTACTGCAAAGCTGCTGCGGCAACATTTGGTCGAGCCCGGTCGTTGTTTCCAGCATCAGCTTGAAACCTTCGTCAACGATACCAGCAGATGGCATGACATGCTACTCAAGCCCAAGCCCCTCCTGAATATACATAAAGTTCGGCAGCCATAGTGCTTAGGCGTGTCCCGGATATGAGCTCTAGATCAACTTTGCCATCCAAGAAATACCACACCAAATAGTCCATGAACCGTTGCTCCCTATACAAGCCTATGTTAATTGTTTTCCAGCTCTTCGGCACAGTCTTCTCGGTCCATGGTTTCAATAGATATTCATTTAAGACTCATCTGAGAATGGTAAGAGTTTCGATTGTTCCAAATAATGGTTTTCCAAACATACCCTAACGGGATGGGCTGACCTTTTTGCATGCAAGTGTAGTTCCTTTCTTTTAACCTGTAGTTACTTTTGTTATTATTAAAAAATCTAATTGAAAATTTGAGATTACTTTGTTATCCTCCATCGCCCTTAACCTTAAAAATGAAAAAAAAAATTTTAAAGACCCTATCCCCCCCATTTATTTTAGTACCGACAGCATCTCCGCTTATGCTCACCGATTTGTTCAATACTTCAATTCTAGAATTTGTATACTCTTAAGTCTTAGTTGGATCATAATTACCTGTCTCGATCTCGACCGTATTAATAAAGGTTTGAATTTTTTCGGTCAAGTAGAGAGCACTTCAGTCTGACTTTGATTTTCTTCTGCTCTATAATCTACTCATTTTATCTTTTTGCACCCTATATAGACCTCTAAAGGAGCTTTAAAGGATATTATTCCAAGTCCATGCCCATTTTTTAGGGGCGTGACAAAAAATTGTAGGTCCCCTTGTATGTGGAGAAATCAACACACACAGCATACATTGTTGAGAAGTTGTCCCTGGTTTACCTCGAGCTGTTGCGCCACCATCCATTTATATTTATTAAATTAATTATTAATAATTATTAAATAATTAATAATAAATTTAATTTAATAAAAACTAAAATTAATTAATTAATTTAATTTAAATTAACATAATAAAAATTTCAAATTTGATCAAAATTCTTTGCATCTCCACTTGCGCTAGTAATTTTGCGAATGTTTAAGTTTAAAGGTAACTTAAAGAGACCAAGTCTTACAGTAGCACAGGAGGAATCCTCGTGTTTACTGAGTTTGATTTATCCAAAAATGTTATTATAGAGAAATAATAATGAAGCACTCCCAACGCCATAAAGTTCATAATATACATTGAATCATGAGGAATTATGTCCGGCCGTTAGGCCAGATGTCACCAATTGTGCTTGAAAGTTGAAAATTATGAGCTCTTAACTAGAGGTAGTCAGGTCCATTACGGACATAACTGTTGCCGTTTAACTTAAAATGAATAACTTATGAACAACGTCTCATAACCATATACGCTGTGTAGTACCGTATTCTTTAAAAACAAACCTATAATTTGGCGAGGAATGGAAAAAGATCTTCTTTTTTCGTATGACAGAGGTGGAAATAGAATCCCGAGCCACCGAGTAAAGGGCACATACACTTACCTGTACACCATGCCACCCCTCACCTTCATGTTCCTATAGGATGAAATTGAAGCCGTACAATTTACCATGTAGCACCCTGTTATTTATCTAAGTATGTACTTGCCTATTTACTTGTATAAAAAGAAGGAAAACAATAAGGAAGTGTTTATAATTATCAAATGGAGTAGTGAACCACTGGAAACTCATTATAATATTTAATCCACTTTTTCCATTAAAACGTTACTCGATTTACTTATTTATAAAAAAAACATCTTCTTTCATTTCTAGTCTGATCAGCAAACATGGTCTAAGGGATAGACACAACGCCCCGGAGCTTTAACATCACAATTCCAGAAATCACACACCATGACAACAATTTCATCGATTCTTAACCACAGTAGCCAAATACCAGGATCAAATTCAATGATGTCAAATAAACAATCAGCTTCGGCATCCAATTCACATCACCACCAATCGGATCATATCAAACGACCCATGAACGCTTTTATGGTATGGTCTAGGGGACAACGCCGTAAAATGGCTCAGGATAATCCCAAAATGCATAATTCTGAAATTTCTAAGCGTCTCGGAGCCGAATGGAAACTACTCACCGAGGGACAGAAGCGGCCATTCATTGACGAGGCCAAAAGATTAAGGTGAGTCCCTTTATTACATTTACATAAGATTCTTTTGAATTATTTGTACCTTAACAATGCTACCATTGTTAACTGTTTCAAGGTGAGAGTAGAACAATCAAAAGACTGCGTGTGTAGCAATGTAAATTTTGATCAATGTATAGGAACTGAACAGCCTTATCAAAGTGAAGAAAAGTTTTTTTTTTCTTTTTTTTGAGAAATTAATCATCATTTACTTTTCAATAAATGCAAACATTTCTCAATTTCAATAAGGGGTGCTTGACAGAGCACGACTCCTCAAAAATGTGCTGTGAGTGATACGACTTTCAGAGGGTTTCTTTGGGTTCTATTGGTCTCGTATGTAAACAATGTTTTGGCTGAAGATTTAATCCCTAATTTATTAATTGCATAGGTGTTTGCGAATGATATTGTGATGAATGTCAATTACTTGAAAATGGTGCAAATATGATTGTTTCACGTCACCTGCTAATTAATGAGGCAATCAATTTATGAGTAAAAGTCCAATGTTACACTATTATTGACCGTTCTGACAGTAGTACATCAATTAATTAAAGGATTTAAGCAGTCAATCGTGGCATTAGTTTGGCCAACTTTTGGATTTTTATGGCATTGTAGGGTGCATTAAAGGTATTAAAGTTTTCTTTTTACGAATTCTGTTTGGAAAAACGCCAAAAGTTTAATCATTTGCTTTGTTGATGATGTTTAAGTTATACGTTGTGTGATTTATCTTCTCTCTGTATGAGACTGAGCGATGGACAGAAAAGTTACATACTAAATACCAATCCGCTGAAATTCCATAAACTTAGTTGAAATAAATAGTTTTATTGAACTATAGGTGGCGCATAACCAGCTCAACAAGTCTCAGGGTATTTTAAACCCTTAAATTACAACCCTAAATTACAATGCTGATGCTTGATGTATGTTGTATGTATGATCGTATGTCGTATATGTCGTGTAAACATTCTATGCAGAAGCTGAAACAGAAAATTCTGGTATGAAGGTCTAATCTTTGTTAAGAGAATAAGAAATAGCTCTCGGCTTGTTTTTCCAGTCGCCAATATCCAGATTTTATTTATAAAAGGCAAAGTCGATTTTTTTCATAGTAAATTTTGCTGCAATGCAAATGAGTTGAAAATATCAACATTCGAAAGTGGAATTTGGATATGAATGGGGCTGCCGCCATAAAAACTCTTTTTCAATCTTGCAAAGAATGTATCTGTCCTGATCTTTCGGAGAAGGTTTATATGTGTCCACTTTGATCGGTCGTGGTTAGATCGCTTAGATCGCCGTAGAAAAAAGCTCCACCATGGTAAAGATTTCTTACATAGAGCGGGGCCTGAGGAGAGAAGGTAAAGTGTGGTTTATTCCTCGCCCATGCGGCTGCAAAAACCATCGCCATTGCCACCTGCTCATGTAAATTTTTTTCTTGCTATTGCATGCAGCTTTAGCATAAGTATGCATGTCAAGTTTTATGGAAGGTTGCAATCCCCAGGAACTTATTAACGTGAACGTTGAACGAGCATTGCAACATCTCTCTAAGAGATGACTAGTAGACATTCGAGTTTAAAGAAACTGATTCAAGGCACTTGATGGCCGCTTGACTGAAAAGATTCGTATATCCTTGGAGAAAATCATGTTTTTCTTAAGCCAACATTAAACTTCCTTTATAACGATGATTTCTGATTGAAAAATACTGCAATGTTTAGGAATACAGTAAGAGGGACTAATATTTAGTCTTTATGAGATAGCTCCATCGCTAGTTTGCGAAAGTTTTTATTCAAATGAAGATGAAGAATGGTGAAGTTGGTATTTCTAGAAGAGATCCTAGCCAAGAATTATTCTGAATTGTTTAGAAGAGTGGTTTTATTGAGGCGAGTAACCATAGGTAAAGCTTTTTATCTGCTGATCAGGGTAAAAGATGAAACAAGATTCGTAGTCCTGCTAAGGGATTGGTGCGAATCAGGTACTCCCCTCATATACAGGCAACCTGACCTTGTCCAGTTTTTCATGGCTAACTTCTTCATCCAAGGCAGTCCACCAGACAACTGTTCCATACGTCAGTATTGCTTTAACGACCGAGATGTTAAGCCAGTAAGTGATTCGGGGTTGAAATCGAGTCCAGCTTGCGAGACTCCTCTGCTGATTTTTCTTCTAGCAGAGCAGAGGTATCAGTGGAAGCTCATTTGATGTAATTCTTGAGTAAGTACTCACTGTCTGGTGAAGAGAATATTCAATGGCACATACTAGCGTAAAACTGTTTCAAAAGATTTTTCTTTGAAAATTGAGTTTTAGACAACAAGTCTTATGTCAATGCGAATGCGGGTGCATAGCGATCATTATTTTTCTAAAGTTTTGTTTGGGTGAGTTCATTTAGATTACCATGGGAATATAGACTTTTTGCCAGAGATCGAATAAAGGAATCTATATCTGCTCTTTATCTCGTATATCTACCAAAATAGGTTTGGGCCAGGAGAGTTACTAAATGATTGGCTTTTCTTTATTCTCTATTAAAGGATTTGAGGAATGCTTGTTTTGAGGTGACGCATTTCGTTGTAGGAAAAGGAAAAGCGTAAAATTTAAATAGAAAAAAGGCTTTTAGCTATATCACATTCTTTATTCTCCCTTTGAAAAAGCACAATTGAAAGCCTTTCTAATAATCCTTGGTCTGGCACTTTGGAGCAGTATCGGCTGAATACACCTCTTTAGAGACCTCATGGAATCCTAATTAAATATATAATAATATCAGCATAAATTAATTTTATTATTTATTCAAAGTCTACTTACGTTTATGTGGATTCAGGCAATTGTACTTCTCCATATTGCACTTGCTCGAAAACCTTAGGAAACATTTTCCATTAGTTGTATAAACACCAGGATCAGCTGGGTTACACCTGAAATCGCAGTGGCTTGGAGGAGTCGGCGCAACATTAGCAATGACAGTTACAATCAGGGCTGAAAATAAAAGTGTTTGTTTAAGCAATAGAACATTTAATATTGCAACTAGTGAAGCTTACAAGCAAGAAGGAAACAAACAATGAATAATTTCATCTTAGTGTTTTTTGATATTTTCGAAAAAGGGTAACTTGCTGTAAACGTGAACGTTATTTCGAGAGTGTGTTGCAATACTTCAGGGATCAAATACTTTTATACTAACTGAATGAAATTATTAAGGACCGTATCAAAAACAACACTGCAGACAATATGTGATGCAATCTTCTTTGATCTTACGTCACTGACGCCGGCTTTTACATCTTAAAATTTTAAATTTAGAAATTTTAATGATTGAATTTGGAACCGGAAATAATACAAAGGCTAAGACAAAGCCATAGGTATAAACCACAGAAATTGTGGCAGGGCAAGATAAGGCTGTCATTGCAAGCCACTGAAATTGTGACAATTGTGGCTCATGAAAATACTGTTCGTTTTTGGTGCAGTGTATTAATTGCCAGGAAATAAGGCACTATGACAATCAAATCTTCAAAGCATTGGTGAGGAATAGATAGAGGCTAATGATGTTTTGTCAATTCATCAACATTGGATTATGTTTATTGACAGCCCTTCGGGTAGGGGTTAGAATATACCCGAGGTAAGGCATGCCTGTCGTAAGAGGCGACTAAAATCCACCCTCCGTATGCCGAGCGCGTAGCGCATACAAACCATGCAATGGATAAAACGAACGGAAGTAATACCCCAGGTGGTAATCCAGCATCACTGGCAAATACACCCTCTTCGGAGGCAGGCTCTACGGATTCTGGGGAGAGCCATTAATTGCTTTCAAATCCCTTTATGAAGAAACCAAGGGTACCTCGATCACCACCACCTAGATCGATCATCTCCGGGAAAGGAAGTCCGCCGGTTAATCGGGACTCAGCGAAAACTAAATGCTTTGAAGCGGAAAACAACGAACTCCGCGCTTAGCTTAAAGATATGGAACGTCTCTATCATGAGCTCAAAAATGAAGTAGATTCGTAACGAAAAGAAAACGAGGCTCTTAGGAATCCCCGTGATACTACAAAACGTGAGGACACGCCGAAGCGTCAAAGCGAATACGTGACAGACGAAGAAGAGCTTGCACGTGAAACTAATCCGGCCCTTAAGAAAAGATCTACCAAAAAACGAAAAATTGGGTCTTCGCCAGTAGTTGAGGCCGTATATAAACACGATGAAACACCAACCGTGTCAAAAAAAGCGACAGCGAAAATTGAAGAAAAAATTCGCCGACCGCCTGCAATAGATGTCGTTGTGGTCGCAGACTACGGAAAGCTGCGAAATATCTTAAAAAATACTCTGGGGACGAAGTATAATTTAATTTCTCTTCGAAATAATGTATGGAAAGTCAATGGCGATGATTCTGATGCCTATCGCGCACTCTCGCAAAAATTAAATACCGAGAATGTACAATGGTATACTTACGAAAACAAATTCGAGAAGCCGCTTCGGGTTTTCGCTAGGGGACTTCACCCAACCTGCACGAAGGAAGAAATTGTTGAAGATGTTCAAGCCCAAGGCTTTAAAATTCTTGATGCCGTGAACATACTTAAGAAATAAAAACAACGTACGGAAGGAGAAAAAGACACCGTGGTCAAGCTCGGTCTTCCTATTTTCATGCTGACGTTCGATAGGATTGAAAACATAAACGAAATATATAAAATAAAAACAATCCTAAATATCAGGGTAAAAATTGAGCCCAAGCGAAAGGGCAATAGACTAGTACCTCAATGTAAGCGATGCCAAGGCTTTCGACAAACTCAAGCGTACTGCCAAAAAGAACCGCGATGTGTCAAATGCGCCGGTGGACATCTTTTAAAAGATTGCAACGTAAGCAGTCAGGCCCCAGCGACTTGCGCCAATTGTAATGGAAGTCACCCGGCGAGCTACCGAGATTGCGAAATCGCAATAGAGCTACAAAAACGTCACGAAACTAAACTGTTAAGCAACATATTGTAGATAGGGCCACAACCCCAAAACGTTCTAGAGCTGACAAGCCGAAAACTCCAAAATCGGTCAGAAATACGAGATTGACAAGGAAAAAAATACAAACTCCACAAGAAAACGTCGCCGGTCCAAGTAATACAAAGGGAAAATCATCACTCATCGGCCCAAGATCGTACGCTGAAGGCGCGTCACACAAAAGCAAACCTCCAGAACCTACCACAACAGATTCGGTATCTCAAATATTATTTATGATATTGGAAAAGCTTGAGCAACAAACTAAATTTAATCAAGTAATATTTGACAAACTGAGCGAGCTAGAGTTTAAACCTCGCAAAACGAATAACAAATCATGAATATGAAGCTCATTAACATACTTACATGGAATGCAAATGGTCTTTTAAAGAATATCGACGAACTAGAAGTATTTCTACGGGAAAAAAATATTGACCTATGCCTGATTTCGGAAACACACTTTAAGAAGGGATCCGGACCCAAAATTAGAGGTTACATCGACTACCACGCGCATCATCCATCAGAAAATTCGAGAGGCGGATCCTCTCTCTACATCAAAGACTGCATTAAGCATTACAAAAACGAAGAAATTGAGCTTGACTCTATGCAAATAACTTCAGTATCGGTAAAAATAGGTCACCTAGATTATAATATTGCCTCGAGTTATTTTCCTCCACAGTATAGGCTAGCGGACGACGATCTTACTCCCCTCTTTGACTTACTTGGGTCGAATTTTATCATCGGCGGGGACTTTGATGCGAAAAACACCTTTTGGGGATCACGGTGCAATTCAACAAGAGGTAGAGTACTCTTCAAAGCTAGCGTGAAACGTGGCGTGGTTTTCCTTTCGACGGGAAAGCCAACGTATTTGCCAACCGACAGAAACAAACTACCTGACCTTGTCGACTTCTTTATCGCAAAAGGGGTTCCTCGCCACCGCACAAATGTAGAAGAAGGCTATGATCTCTGTTCGGATCACTCGGCAGTCGTTTTGAAAATCGGCGGAGGTCTAGCAAAAAATGAGAGAGCGCCTAGGCTAACTAATAACAACACCGACTGGGATGGCTTTAGGAAATACTGCAAAGAAAATGTATCTCTACATGTACCACTTACAACCCCTTTAGAAATAGAAGACGAAGTCGATAAGCTCGTTAGAACTATTCAAGACGCTGCTTGGAACAATACTTCTTTGCGGAAGACTGGAGTAAGGAAAAGCGGATTAATTTACCTGCGCGAAATTGAAGAGCTCATAGGCGAAAAGAGAAAGGCTCGAAAGAGGTGGCATTTGTCTCGAGCTCCTCCTGATAAAACCATTCTGAATGGGCTATCTAACAAATTAAAGCACTTACTTCAAGATTTTAAAAGTCGCGAGACTACCAACTACCTCGAAAACTTGACTGCCGATAGAGGGTCAAACTATTCACTTTGGAAAGCCGTGAAGTCCATTAAAAAGCCCATAGTACACTCGGCGCCAATAAGAAAAGATAACGGTGAATGGGTAAAAGGCGATGTATTTGCAGAACATCTAGAAGAAACATTCAAACCGTTTGACGGGGAGCCGTTGGTTGACGATCTGTATCGCAATGCGGAACTAGACAATTATCGAATGAAAACCGTGACACTGTCTGAACTTCGTCAAACAATCCGAAATTTGAAAAATAACAAAGCTCCAGGCTACGACCTAATTACTGGGGAAATTTTGAAGGAGCTACCGAAAAGAGCGTTAGTCAAGCTTCTCTACATCATAAACGCATCAATGAGAATTTCATACGTTACACGGCAATGGAAAGTCGCAGAGGTAATAATGGTTCCGAAACCAGGGAAATGCCCGAACGACAAAAAATCATATAGACCGATTTCGCTTCTGCCGATTATTTCTAAAGTCTTCGAGAAACTTGTGCTCAAACGACTGCAACCAATAATTGAAGAAAGACGATTGATTCCGGATCACCAATTCGGCTTTAGGGTCAAACATTCAACAATTGACCAGGTCTATCGAATAACTAATGAAATTGAGAAAGCCTTAGAAGCGAAAATGATATGTTCTACCGCTTTTCTTGACGTATCCCAAGTCTTTGATAAAGTTTGGCACGAAGGCCTAAAATATAAGCTACGGAAAGTTTTGCCGGAAAAAATGTATGAACTCTTAGAGTCTTATCTTGACAACAGACTATTTCGAGTGAGATACGGGAGCGAATACTCAGAATTCAAATAAATACAAGCCGGCGTTCCACAAGGTAGCGTCCTCGGTCCAACACTGTTTTTACTTTTTACAAGAGATGTACCTCAAGTAGAGACAACGACTGTAGCCACGTTCGCTGACGACACGGCTATCCTCGCTACGGATAAGACAGTCGAACTATCGACGGGAAAACTCCAACGCGCTTTGAATAATATATGCGAATGGACAAAGGCCTGGCGAATCCTCCTAAATGAGACAAAATCAACGCATGTAAATTTTACTTACAAGAGGGTAATCAACTTACCTCTATTTATAAACTTGGTACAAATTCCGTACGCAAACGAGGCGAAATTTTTAGGCATGACCCTAGACGCAAAACTTAAGTGGAAGCCACACGTTAAAAAGAAACGCGATGAACTTGAAATCAAGCTACGAGAACTGAATTGGCTTATCGGACGTTATTCGAAACTAAGCGTATATAACAAGCTGCTATTGTATAAGCAAGTGCTAAAACCATCTTGGACGTACGGTATACAACTTTGGGGTTGTACCAAACCAAGCAACATATCTATTTTAGAAACTTTTCAGAATAAGACACTAAGAGCAATCGTAAATGCTCCATTGTATATAAGAAATAGCGATTTACATCGAGATCTAGGCATCGCAATCGTGACCGACGAAGTAAGAAACTTTGCTCGCAAACTTCACCCTCGCCTTCACGGCCATTGCAACCACGAAATAATCCGAACTCTGGATCAGACAAATCTTGCACGCCGACTACAACGAACAAGACCGTTGGATCTAGCGTCGTAAGAGGAAACCGCACATAATGACGGTATTGCAGGTGCTTTCGTTGGAAGGTAGCCTGCCAAACGCGATTACTATACAGACTATAGTCTTACAAAGATTGGGAGGTTTTTTAGTGAGTAAGAATCTCACACTACTATGAGCACGCGCGTTCGATTCTCATAGTGCTTATGTAGGTTTTTACCTACCCACGGAAAAAAAAATGTTAATTGATGATACAGATAACATCGTCGCGAAGCTCGACCATGTTTAATTCCATACTAGTTTACTATAGTATACTTGTTTAAGCATGGCTTGGAAAAGGTTGTCAAAAATTTCCTGATCTTATATTTTCTAGCTTCTCTATATATTCAGCTTCTCTATATAGGAGAAAGAAGTGTCGATTGTAGTGAGCGGCGAAAAGAAAATACGTAATGTGGAAGAAGGTTTAATGGATCCTTTTCCTTTTCCTTTTTCGAAACGGACCCGCTCTCAATATTTTTTTTTATGTGTTAAAAAAAACTCGCAATAGTTTATCTGTTCCTACTGTTCCTCCTTCTTGTATTCACGGTTAATTTTGGCATTTGAGAAGGCATCAGTTTCATATCTTATAGCGTTAATGCAAGAGATTAGTTATACTGCTTGAAAAGGTAACTGTTTCCGTTTTTAGCGGTCGGTCCGAAAATGGAAACAGGACCTCTTATATGGTATCACTCCGTTGTCCGCACCTGTAACTTGAACGGTGAGTCGCAGAAAGATAAAATGTTGTACACTTATAAAGCCCGTAAAAAAATGGGAACGCATACAAAGGCAATTTTTTAATATACGAACATAACGGTTTGATTGCGATTTGAATTTTGATGGTAAAAAAGGGAAAAAGTGTTTTGGCACTTACCTTCAATAGTTTCACAGTCAGAAAGAAGAAAATTGAAACGTACGCTGAACAAATATGGAAATGAATGAAAAATATGTGCCCGTTTGCAACATGTTTAAGGTCAAATCTTTTTAACCACTTCATTAAAAATCCAATATTGGGCAAACATATACATATAGCAACCGCAGCTTTAGCAAAGGCTTAAATCAAGTTTTGGTTGAATTGTTTTTAAAACTGCAGTTTTGACGTATTTTCGAAAAATTCGTGAAGAAAATTTTGTCCTCAACACTATCTCCGATGCTATAAAGCTAAATGATTTGGAAAAAAAATCACACACATCAGGCATTATTTGTAATTTTCGGGACATGCATAGAAATTTTTGAATATTCATCAGATTCTGAGATTTACCCCGAAAGCTTAATTGAAATTATTTTTCAAAATATATTCCGTAATGTACCAATCTTAACGGGAATACCGATTATAATGAAATTTAGTTTGTATGTAAAACGTTTGAAAAGTATTCTAAAACTTTGAAGATATTCCAAGAACTATGTTTCTAGCTCAAAATTTTCTGAAACTGTTTAAAAGGTCAATTAAAGAAAATCGCGATTATAACCGATAGTTAAGAAACCTGTGCCCAGAGTATTGGGAACAAATAGCCATTGGTAGCGCAAGGTGCATGGGTATTAAAAAAAATATATAACGGTATTCAAAACTAGTGGGAGGGTTAAAATCCACCTAGGCGAATCATTGGATAACCCATCCCAATTGACCACTGTCAAGCTCCAAAATGCGTCAAAAATCTTGGTTGTTAAATTTCAGTTTCTTTTAACTTTAACTGTGTTGAGAATTTGTCAGTTAAGAATCTTCTTTCTTAAAAAGGGGCGTGGCATCAACCTTATTTCAATAACATACTTTTTTTATCATATTTTTTATCAGATGTGGTATACACGTTTATATTAAAAATATAAAATATAAAACATTGTTTTTTACTTAAAAACGCCCCCAAAGGAGGGCGTGGCAAAAACTAATAAATTTGAGTTGATAGCTTACGCACATATCTGAACATTTTATAATGCAAGTTTTTTGGACTTAAAGCAAATATATTGAATAAGAACTGTTTTTTAGAATGCATATTAAATATGAACACGCCTACAAGGGGGCGGTTTTCGCTTTTTTTTTAAAATGCCAATTACAATACACTTAAGCGAGGATATCGCATACCAAATTTAGCTTCCTACGACAACTTTGATTTTTCATGCTAATAAGTAAACTAGGCGTGTCAGTGGGTGGATTTTAAAAATATTTAGACTTTTACTGCTTCGGGACCTAGGTAGCAAGATACCAACAAATGTCAAGTTTCAAGTTTCTAGCTCAAAATGTAAGGCCTAAAAACTACCGACAGACGGACATGGCTCATTCGACTTACAATTCGGTCTTGATCATATGCCCTTAAGGTCTTTGGGATCTACAAACTATAAATCAAACTTAATATACCTCCTATGGGATGGGGTATAAAAATATTCTAAATAGTCGTTTTATGGAAAAAGCTAACAAACCTCGTGTCCCGCCCACTATTTTGGTAGCGGTAATAGATATACCGTTTCGAAAAAATCTCAGAAATAGACAATTTTTAGAGGATCAAATGAAAAATATAGCTTGGCTGAAGTATTGCACGGTTTGAGATATGTACGCATAAATACATTACGCATAGTGCTTAAAATGGTCTATAACTTCTAGTGATTTCCATCTTATCAACTAAATTTTGCGCAAGCATAAACTATTTGAGTAGCAAGTCAAAACATGTAAAAAATTTGAAAACAAAAAAACAGTATAATTATTGTTTTTTAGGTTTTTAACAAAAAAAAAACACCCTGCGTTTCAATAAAAATGTAAGCAAATACTTAAACCAGGATAGAAGATTGTCAAAAAGAATTATAACAGTAGGTACCTGCCTTAAAATTAATGAAAAAATATTTTTAAGAATTTGAAACCCGAAAATCGGGCAAATAGTCAAAGATGTCCCCTTTATGTACTTTACTACATTGGCAGCATTTTCAAACTCGAATACACAAATCTTATGTATACATTTTCTTAAAATTGCACTCCAAATATGGTAAAAATATAATACAGTTAAGCGAAACAAATGACATATCGAGATTCTTTTAAAAAATTCCATAAAGTCTGAAATTGCCATTTAAAGGAAAGAAAAACAAAGTCGCAAATGTACTAAACAACATTTTATATGTATGTATGTATATCGAAAAAATAATCCGACGAACCGCGGCGAGTATGACTTCATACTTGACGGTGTTTTTTAAGGAGGCAAGATAGAAAGTCGACGGTTCCGACACCAGGCCATACATCTTTAGGAGGAAATACAAGAGAACTCGAAAGAGTTGGCTCTTCCTAAAGCTCATAATTTGAAACCACTCGCCGGTTGAAGAGTAGGCACCTGTGCCCTCCATCCAAAGGAGATTCGCGAGGAGCCACAGCAAAGAATTCTTGCTCGTGTATGTGCTTAAATGAGCCCCAACTTACCCGAAACTTTTTTAAAAGCTTATTAATAACTTGGTATTATTAATAACAACAGTGAAATGCACACATTAGCCGAGTGTACGTAACTTAAATTATTACATGCACTAATAGGGGTGTTTTTTAGTGTTTCAAGTGTTTCTAACCTTAATTTGAACATGTTGCACCGTGTCTTTTGCACCGTTTTACAGATTGCTTTTGAAAAGTCGACACATAGCTCTCGTAACTTAAAATGAATCATGCTTGATGTATGTTTTATGTTCAGTCTGTGATGTCTGTATGTTTTAAAAATAATGGTACCTCTTAAGCAACAGTCTAGGTAGTTTATCTTAACTCTCAATACAACATTATACTTAGAAGCCTAATGATAAAGAATCTAATCGTAAAAAAGTCAAAGACCTAATCAATAAAATGGGCACTGCAACCCGACCTGTACCAACCGCCGAACAGTCTGATTACAAAAATTAATACTTATCTGAATTCGAAACCTTACTCATTTACCTTAGTTATAAAGCATTATTATTTACCTACCCAGCAAACCCTTTTAAAGTAAGTCAATAAGATATAAACGACTCTATGCATGCATTGTGTTTCAAACGCTAAAACTTATCTATCAAAGACATCTTATAGGAAAAAGAAAAACATTTAAAACTATTCGCACGCTTTATATATAATACCCAATAAAAGCTAAAAAAATTCCCATGAATCCATTCATACTTCTGTGGACAACTAAACACAACACAAGACCAAATAGAACCATACTATTTAAATAGAGTGATAAAAGAATATGACAAGGGATCATGCTTCAAAATTCAAGGCCCCCGACATTACTTTACAAAACTTTTTTTTTTGGTGCCACATTGGTATTGTGTTTTCTCTTTCAGACATGATCGTACCAGGCCTAGGTATTTCTTCTTCACCTAAGCCAATTGTAAATATTTGCGCCATGGATAGGGACTTCAGTCCTTATCAGAATCTTTTGACTGAGCACAACAAAATGTAGATTGTTTCCTTTTTTCACGGTTGCGGTGTTATCTTCGTCTTTTGGGTTTGTTACTCTGTAAATATTCCTATTCAGAAAACTTATTGATCAATGGTATTTGTTTAAGAAAAAAAACCTATACCTTCGAAGTAACAAAAAAAAAATCGAATAATTGTTATAATAAAATGTTTTGTGCAAACAAAGACGGTCATTCATATTGCGGGCAATATGAATGTGTTTGTCACCAAAAAGGAGTGCTTATCAGTTTCATTTATTCATTTCCTTATTTTTCATGTACACAACTATGTAGGTATTTGCTAAGCTCTTTTAAAACATCAAAAAAGGGATAAGACAACAATTGATTATGGAATCGATCGCTCAATGGATAATGATTTCAGATATGGTAACTTTTAACGTTAGCAGGTTTCATTTGGAAAAAAATCTGACCCGCGCTCGGTCAAAAACGATATAAAGGGTACTCTAATGATTTTTGTAGTCTAACAGGAGCGACAAAACTGTGGTTTTTGGCAGATAAGATAGTCTTTAATATCATTGGATCTTATGGGAGCTACACACCCATTCAATGATTGGTCATCTTAGTGTTGCGAGCTCAATGCAGCCAGACCCGACGCAAAAATCTATTTGGTCGGTCAGGTATGGCCAGTCTATGGCTCGTACGAATTTTTAAGTTTGAACGGTAATCAAATCATACAAACTTGTGTAATGTATATTGCCAACAGGTAGTTTTGGAATTTCCTTCCGACAGGCCCATGTGAAGTGTATGAAGAAACAAAGTTCAAGTCAGCATAAGCCAAACGTTGAAAATAAGTTTCACTGCGGGCCTAGCTTATATTTCCTTTCTCCCGCTTATATGTGGCATGGTTAATCGCTAATACTAAAAACTGGTAATTCCGACTACATATTCTATCCAAAGGCTTTAACCCATGGCAAATTTGTCATTATTGCTGAACAGTTTGAACAGACTAGTTGAGCTGCAACATGCCTATCACCACGGAAAAATCCTGCAAAGCAGCGCTTTAAAACCTTGTGGAATGTGCTATGAACTGGAAGGAGTACAGACTTGGCTACAATAACCACAAATGGACCCTAGCACGCTCGTTTAAACTTTAAAGAAATAAATGGCTTTTACTTCTATATAATTCTGAGAAACTTGCCCTCGACCCTTGTCTATCATCTTTGTGCCCTCTGACTCGATGATTCCAGAAATCATTTGGGACCAAACCACCATGCGCATGAACTTTCTTCTAGCAACAGAACGTCTTCGGTCAGCCTATGAGCCAGGAAAGATAGTTTTGGCTAGAAGGCTATCCAACTTCCGTATAAAGTTAATGACGCTGCTAGTAGGGGAAATCTTTATATCTCCGGAACTCAGTTGTTGTATGAAAAATAGATCCCTCCTATAATACCATTTAGGCTTATGTCCAGCAGTTGTATCTTCTTCAAGACATAGTCGACATTCTGAGAGCCGAATATTTCTGTTTTAGAAATGTGTTATCGTAACCGGTGGTTCTTTTTAAGGTATCATCCAAGGTTTTTAATTGCATGCCCATTTGGATTTAGGCACAATATAAGGTAAAGGGCAAACAAGAAGTATATTAGCAGAGTGACGGAATTAGTCCTATAACTCAGGCTTCGGTCCTTCGGTCACTGGCATTCAGCAAAATGAGATCCCCGAAAAGTTTGGTAGGCAAAGCTTTGACGGAAGCGGGTTTTCCTAGAACCCGTACCTGCGTAAAGTCTACCTGCATCTGTAGATACGTCTGCCTTTGTCTCTCGTGACAACAAGTTTCGTTGACGCGACTACGGTGCGTGCAGGCTCCATTTATTATGGAGCAAAGACAAGAGTACGATGTCAATCCGAAATCACTGATGAGTTCCCAATTAAAGTCGGTGTACACCAGGGAAGTGTCCTAAGCTTTGCTTAGCACACTTTCCTGGTGTACTTTGCTTTTATTGTAGTCCTTGATTGTCTGCTTAAAGAAAAGTTGACGGACTCGAAAGTACATCAGTCATTCTTTGCTGACGATGGGCCCTTCATAAGTGAAGATCACACATCCCTGCAGCGAGCACTTGCTTGTAAGTGGATGGTTTAGAGGGGAATGGGCATCGTATTTGCCAAAAGAAGACAGAGTAGCTGTGTTGCCCATTCTCTGGCCCACCCGAACCGATTCCAGACATTGAATTGAATGGAAAGGTGCTTCCCAAGTGTGAAAAGTTCAAGAACCTGGGATCTATGATCAATAGCAAAGCAAACTGTGATGATGACATCAACCATCGCGTAAGCGTAGGGTAGATGAAGTGGCGAAAAAACTCCGCCATCTTCTGAGACCGAAAAATGCCCCCTAAGCTGAAAGGAAAGACGCACCGCAGTTGTGCGTCCGGCGCTTGCATATGGTTTACAATGTTGGACAGCGTATAAGAAATATGAGAGCAAATTAACGGCAGCTGAGATGAAGATGCTTCGCATGACAGCAGGAGTAACGAAGCAAGATAGAATAACAAGTACGAAGATCCAAGAAAGCCTCCATGTAAAAGAACCTATCTCCCGAAAAATGGAGCACGACCGTCTCAGTTGGTATTGCCACGTTCAAAGGAGAGATCCTACGAACCCGGTGACGAAGAAATCCTAAACCACATGGCCTACGGAGGTCAAGTCGGCGTACCCCACTAGCGGAACATTAGGAATGCAGTAGAGTGCGAGGGCTATGGATCCATCATTTTAGATCATAACCTCATGCCTTAAAGAATAAGAAGCAGATTAATTTTATCAATGCGGAAGGTACATGAGTCAGTCATTTCTCTTACCACGAATGGTTTTTTTTTTTTTTCATATAGACGTCTCAAGGGAATTATTTACCTGAAAGCCTTTCCAAAACTCTTGGATAAAAGCATGTTTTGACGAATGCTTTTGACACGTCATTGTTCTTAAAATTATAATGCACTAAAATGTGCCTATTCTACGATCCTTGATGCGTTTAAGGATCTCTGTCACTTTCAACTCTGTTTTGATTCTGGCGTTTTACTGATATTTTAATGAGGATAATTTTTTAAAAGGTTTTTGTTTTGAAGAAATGTTTTCAAGAGATTTTTTTTAAAAAACAATATGAAAGTGAAACAATGTGTTTCAACCGATCGTATTTCAATAAAGATTTAATCGTTTTCATCCAATAACCCAACCTACTAACCACCATAACCTACTAACAATTTGTTTTCTTTTTTTTACTCTATAATTGTAACAGAGCACTTCACATGAAAGAACATCCGGACTATAAATACCGCCCTAGGCGGAAACCAAAAACTCTTACGAAATCCCCCGTACCACAGCAAAATCAATCAGCAAAAGATACAGTAGCCCAGCTGCAGCAGAAATACAATTTCGGTAATCCGCTGGAACTGACATTGAATATGCCACAACGAGTGCCCAATTTTCAATTAGCGCCACACTATCCTTTGGATCCAACAATAGCGCTAGACTTGCAAGCCCGTTTACAGGCAATGTACGCCAATAGTTTATACCATCCCTGGCGTTATTTTGGTTGTACACCGCTAATAAGTCCTGAAGCGCCTCCATCACCACCCAGTAGCAGTGGCACAGGAATTTCGTCGTACGGATGTATTAAGTCTGCGAATACATCCCCAACGCTATCGCTTCCCACGCAACCGCCTCCGAATATTATATGACCAACTCCTTTGCGGTACGGTGCCGCCGAACATGCTGTGTGAACACGCGAATCCTGCCATTCCAGCCAAAAGATAAACAAAGTACTTAATGTTAATTGCTTATCGCTGCACTAGTTTGTAAGTATTAAAATAGAAATAAATTTAGAAAGAAATGTTTAACACATACTGAAATGTGTAAACCTAGCATAAATAGTATTAAAAGTGAGAGTTTCAGTGGGTAATGATTGAATGGTACCTTCGAATTATTCGTTTTGAACACCCTATTGGTTGACAAAAACTATGCTCTTTTGTAATGTCAAATTGTGTCTACACATTTCTCCAGTCTATTTAGATATGAATTTAACTGAAATTGCTTAGACACTTTCATTAATATCTCTCTACGGTTACTGGTAAAATAAATCTAAGGCAGGAGAGATTTAAACGAAAAGGGTTCAACAAAATCTTTATTCCCGATGAGTCCTCACTGTCATCTTAGAAAAAACTTTGTGCAAATATCAATCACAAAATTAAATTCAAATAAATATGTACAACAATGTAATACAAGTACTTAAAGTATGTGTAAATATTAAACTTTTAAATTTATGATGCAATGAAATCCTTAAGCAAATTTAATGTACATGTGATAAGATACTTAGTTTCCAAATAAAGATACTGCAATTTTTATTTTTATTTTTTCATACCTTTTCTTTATTTAGATATTAAACAAAAATTAATATGTTTTAGTTATAAAATGTTTAAGTACAAATTCCCAGTAAATTTATTTGACAGACAAAGAAAAATATTTTTTAATTACTTTTTATCTTAATTTTAAGTATTAATGTAAATAAGAAAAATCACGCATTTTTGTAAAAAAAATATTAAAGAAAAAATATTAAAAAGGATCGGTCCTTTTTTACAGCATTATTTTTTATTAATCTGTATTTTGTACCATATCTTTATTCCTTGTACCCTCCCCTTCCCACCTCCTCCTCTACATATTTTTTATATTATTTTATACGTTTCTTGGAAACAGCTAAGGTTTGTAGTCCAAGGAAGGATGATAAAAATCTTACATGGATTGCATTTTCTTTGCCTTGATCTATTATTAAGGTTAACTGGTTCTTAGGAGAAATATTTGTGCGTCGTTGAATGCACAAAAATGTCAACAAACCTATTCTTATTATTATTTATTAGGTGGTCATGAATGTTCGACATGAAAGGAAATGAAAACAAGTGACGAAATGCAAGAGTTCTTCTGTGACAAACTTTTATATACCCTATATACCATGTAACACAAAATCTTATAGTTTTTTGACCCGAATTCATATATTATTTGTACCTATACGCCACGACCTGAAATGTGGGCCTGGGCTAAAAATTTTAAGCAATGAATTGTAATTGCGTTATACCATATCTCCACCGAGCACTAATGGTCGATTAATATAAATCTTTATTAAATCCTCTACAAATCAGGCGATTTACCATACAAATTTAAATCCTCTCGGCAAGAGATTAACAATAAATCCTCTCATAAATCCCATTCACCCTATTCACAAACCTATTTTCTGCAACTTTGTAACAGTTCGAGAATCAAAAAAGGAAACTGAAACTGCCCTTGTGCGAAAGATATCTCACAAGTACGTTTTCTATTGTGACTTTTACTAAGGAAATCGTTTTCACTTCTGGGAGATGACATCGCCACTCTCTTTTGAGAGCCAAAATGACAGAAACAAAGTTTTCGGGTCAAATTAACCCTATATTTGTCCGATGGAGCCACTTTGGGATTTATTTTTAATCGTCTCCCGCTAATCTTCTTTTAATTGCCGGTGGAGACATAGTATTAGAATCATGAGAAATGCTTTAAAAACGAAAATTATTTCGAAAAAAACCGTTTTTTTCCTAAAATTTTATGGGCGGATTTCAAAACTTTGTATGCAGCAAACATAGCAAATAGTAATATCTTTAATATTTGCCATAAAATTTTTTCTCGATTTAGAGTGAACTTTCCGATAAATCGGGTTTCGTTAAAGATTGTTAAAGATCTACCAAGTTTAAATAAAAAGAATAGAGTGGCGCAACTGCTCGAGGTGAACCAGGGTCAACTTCTCAACAATGTATGCTGTGTGTGTTAATTTCTTCACATACAAGGGGACCAATAAAGGGATACAATTTTTTTGCCGAATCCGACCGAAGTTTTTCGAAACAAATAATACTCTCGGAGGGCTTGTTAGACCCTCGCGGAGGTGGGTATCGTGAAAAGAATAAGTCCATATTTTCAAGTGACGAAGGCAGGATTCGATCCCAGACTGTAGTAAGCTCACACACTAACCGCTCCGTCACGGCACCCTACTTAAATGGCATGGTCAATATTGTGGGCGGTCCAATTTTTGCCCCCTTAAAGTTTTGGGCCAGGTAATTAGTCCGTATCAAAATATGGATGCCTACGCCTTGTCTAACTTGACCAAAAGGCATTTTGAAAGAAAGTGTGGAATAGAGGTTATGTTACATTGAAGCCAGTAGTAGTCGTGGCCCTTGACGGATTTAACCAATTTTCACACTTTGTCTGTACAAAATTAGAATCAAGATACAATCCAAGTTTGATGTCCCATCTCACTTTTAAAGACCTAAAAACTTCACACATACGGAGAGACGGACTGACGGACATGACTCAATCGATTCACTTGTCTGTCTCGATCAGATCTCTAAAAGGTCTTAGGGGGCTAAGGTGATCATTTCACTGTGTTACAAACTAAGCCTTAAATTAATTTACCTTGGGAATATATATTAAGGCTGTATCACAAGGCTACGTTGTGGAAACCCTGGCTTGACAACTGAAAAGACAACACTTGGGTATCCAGTAACAGCTTCCACTTACTCTCCAGGGTGTTCCTTCGCCTTTTCCTTGCTATACGTTCTTTACGTAAAAAAGTTAGGAAAGCAAAAATTTAACTTATTATGTTATTCCGTGCGTTTTAAGCGGGATTCACAATAAAGTTTTTTCACCGCCTCGGCCAAAACATAAAACTGAATGAAAATTAAAGAAACTTTAAAAGGCAAGCATAAACTGAACGCCGAAAGAACCACATAGTTCAAACACCCGTTGAACTCTATTTGTTTGATTTTAAGTTGTCAATTTAAGGTTGGGGCAACGAAGCTAAAATACAAACCACAGCAATATAATTCAGTTTTTTTTAGAAATTCGAAAACCACCCTAAACTTTCCTATGATGGTATACCTATGGCACTTAATTTATTTATAATTTTTAATGCATTTCAGGAAGCTTTAAAACAAATTTCAAAAAAAAAAATTCAAGCAAAACAGTGGGAGCTTTTAAAATGATGATAGGATTAGACAATATTATAATGTTTAGAGTTAGTACTTTTCAATACTAAATTTATTTTATAAGGCGTTGCCATGGAGCCGCTCCCCAATATAAGCAACGATACGCTCGGTAAGCTTTTTAATTTTACCAAACTTCCTTTGAGTGTGAAGGTGCATGCAACAACTGTAAAGACGTGCAAAAAATTGGGCAAACATAATGTAAAGTAAAAAAAAAATTAGTGCGAATTCGGAATTTTTTAAAATTTATGTTTCTGTAGTAAACATAAATGCGGTAAATTTCAATTGCTCGCAGTTTGATGGTTTTGAATGGCACTTGAAATCAATTTCGATGATCTGTGTTTCTACGTCAACACCTCCTCGAGGGGCCCACAGAACTTTCGAGCGGAAAATTTGTACCGCAAATTTTTCAAAGTTGATCTTTTGAATTTGAATCTATGTATTTGCTATGCAAACCTTTTAATTCCAATTCTAATGCAAACTTTTCATTTTCTGCTCAAAGTTCATTGCCTGGCGCGTGGCGGTGTCACAGTGGTACGAAACCATAATTTTCGACTAAGAGAATTTTTTAGCTTGGATCTCGCGTCAGAATATTATAAAGGGTGGTTAAATTTTAGGGGGGGGGGTAATTTTAATTTTATTGAATTTGAATAAAACACAAATTATTTAAGAAATTATTGTCATTTCGTGGATTGCCGTGGCGTAGTGGTTAGTGTGTGTGCTTACTACGCCGGAGGCCTGGGTTCGAGTCCTGCCATCGTCACCTGGGAAAAAAGTCTTGTTCTTTTTCACGGTCCCCACCTCCGCGAGGGTCTGACAAGCCCTCCGAGAGTATCATTTGTCTTGAAAAGCTTCTCAAAGTGCCGTTCGGATTCGGCAAAAAATTGTAGGTCCCTTTGTATGTAAAAGAAATTAACACACCAGCATACATTGTTGAGAAGTTGGCCCTGGTTCACCTCGAGCTGTTGCGCCACTCTATTTATTTTTTTATTTATTGTCATTTCTTTTTATTATGATAATATTGGTATGGCTCAATTATGTATGGATCAAAATATAGGCCAAATTATATAAAAACCATCAGGTGTGCCGCCGCGACCGCGCAGTAGGTACGCTGGTGTTTTCACATCTCACCGATTGTACGCACATTAGGACGATTAAATTGACCGAAAAAATCACCAAGCGCACGATATGCATTTTGATTTTGACGCCCATTTTCATAACAAGCCTGAATAACTTAAATACGTTGCTCGATTGTGTATCTTTCCATGGTTCAAATTGATTTAATCTGAAATTGAGAAATGTCAAATGCAATGCAGAAAAAAACTTGACGTTTAGGTGTGGTTCACGTTCAACATCGGCCCTTAAAATTTAACCACCCGTTTTTTCCACTTTTTATGGCTTATACGGATTTGAAAGATATGTTATATAGCATGTATGTGTACACTGCATAGTCCGATTTCGTAAAGAATCAGGAATACGAGATCATTGTGGTTTTGAGACTATTTTTTTTTATTCTTTTTTCATTCAAAGCTGCTTAAAAAAATTCAATTATGCACATACCCATGTGTTAATTAGACATGATATAAAAGGTTTAGTAAAAACTGAAAAATTATTGTCAGCTCAACGAACAGGTTGCCGTGTTATATGCGCTTAAATTGGTTTTATATAATGTAGCAACTTTAATGATGTCGCAACTGAAGTCATAAGGGTAAATATTTCTCTAATTAATTCATTTAAATAAGTTATCCAACTTATATGCTTCAAGAATACAATTCCACTAAGTCTTATAGTCAATAAAGTTCTTTCGTGTTTTTCGCCTAACCACTGTGCGGCGGCGATGTCTTTCGAAAGTTCGTACAGTTACTCACATACGCCGACCACGTAAGTAATACTTATGCAATTGGAAGAACACAGCGTGATATGAGTGAAGTCCTGCTGCATGTGTGATGTTTTTAGGTCTTCAAAATTGAGGAAGAGAGAGAGGTGACTTGATGTATAGCTTGGCTCTTATTCTCTTTAGACAAATTAGGTATGAAAATTGTCTAATTCGCCCACAAAAGGCTCGAATGCAAAACAATCTCAAATTTAGGAATTCCGTCCTTATTCCTAAGCTTATTTCATACAAAGTTTTGACACCCAACCACCCACTTTCAGGGTGCTGTTTTAAGAAAAAAAAAAGAAACCGTTTCTTTTGGAACAAATTTCTGCTTTTGACGCTTTTCCCCTTGATTCTAAAAAAGAAAAAATAAAGGATTCTTTTCTTAGCCCACGACCATTTTTTTGGGCATGGCTTATGCCAACAAACTTTGTTTTTTAACGTAAAGGGGTAACTAGTACAGAGTATTTGGAACTCGCTACAGAATGACTTGATGTCGATTCAACTGCAACCAACATATTGGCGATGGAAAAACGTGCGACATATAACAGCACGATTTTCTGCAGAAATAATACTGAACACGGTTCCTGTCAGTTTTGATAATTACCATCGTAGAAAAACAAAAGTTTGTACTTTTTGCGTAAAATAATAAATTCATGAGAAACAAAAAACATTGCGTCGATGTTCTAAAGTGTGCGTGAAGCGCCATCAACATCAATTCACCGTAGTTCCAAGAATTGAACATTTCGGAGACATCATTGAGACGAATTTGCCAGGTTGAACGAATTTTTGTTCACAAAAATTGAAGAGGAGGATATTGGCAACATTTGGTTTCAAAAGGACGGCGCTACGTGCCACACAGCCGAAGCTACACTCGATGTTTTGCGCCCTGTTTTTGAAGATCGCATTATCGGCCCCAGAGCTGATGTCGTTTGGCCACCTGCGATGTCGTTTGGGAGCTGCGATTTGACACTGTTGGACTATTATTTGTGGGGTGCCGTAAAAGATAAGTGTTATGCCGACAAGCCAGAGACACTTGACGCTTTAAAGGACAATATTCGTAAAGCCATTGGTGAAATACAGCTGCACACAATCCATAATGTGTTTAAAAATTGGACCGATAGTGTAGGCTACTGCATGGCCAGCCGAGGCAGCCATTTGAATAAAATTATTTTGCATTATTAACCAGAAGTATTGTACTTTCAAATAAAAAAAAAACTTGAGAAAATATTCAGTAGTTTTTTTTATAGCATTTTCTAAAAAAAAAAGTTATTTGGCAGACCCTTTATAAGGTGGTCTTTGTTGCATCTGCCGGACATGAAAATTATATTAATTATATATATTAATATACATATTAATTATATAATATATTATTATATTATATAATATATTAATTAATATATTATAATAATTATATATTAGAAGTATAAGCATTCATTAGCATTTTTGGCAAATTCGAATATGTGCTTATTCCATCGAAGTGTTTCATTCACAGAAAGCTTTTTATACTCCATCCCATGTTAAAAGATAGGAGGTATATAAGGTTTGATTCATAATTTATAATATATAGAAATGATCATTGTAGACCCCCAAGACCTTAAATGCATATGATTGATGCATATGATGATGCATATTGCTTGTAAAGAAATTCTTTCTTTATAACGCATATATCTGTATACAATCAATTTGTTAAAAAAAATTTACCACGCCCACTTTTGGGGTCGGACTTGAATAAAAACCAAATTATTGGCACAAAAATGCACTTTGGACATGCAAACCTCATCTAGACAAAATATTTGAACAATAACTACGTTACTGAAAAGGAAAGGGATTATTGCCGCTTCTTAAGCTAAAGGAGATTGACATTTGTTGCTAGCGAGAGATGTTGGCAATTCTATCGCCGAGCAGTGGGCCGTCTTGACTTTTTTTTGGTTGCCAAAATCATAGCTTGTAAAAGAAAATTTTCAGAGCTATTTGTGTGAGAAAATTTGTAAGTTTCAACAAGAGAGTGTTTTAGAAAGTTGTGTCAAAGTATTATACATATGTGCAAATTAATGAATTAAAGTCCAAAACACAATGTTGCGTTGCTGCGTGCGTTCGATGGCAAGCAGAGTAGAAACAAAGGTCACATTTGGGGCAAAACGAAACGTTACTACAAAACTTCAACCCGCGTTTGACCGTAAATATCGTAGACGCATCTACAACGCAAAAGTAGATCCACTTTCTATTCTACTTTTTTGTGCGTTGAACAAACCTTATGCTCGTTCATTGTATTGTGATTGAGTATCTACAAGAATACTTACTTACTTAAGGTGGCGCTACAGTCCGGGGTGGACCTGGGCCTCAGCCAACAAGCTTCGCCAGCCAGCTCTGTCTCTAGCTAGCCGTCTCCAGATTCGCACGCGAAGTTGGCTGAGGTCCCCTTCCACTTGCGTGCGCCACCTGAGTCTCGGTGCTCCTCTACCGCGTCGTCCCTGCGGTATCTACAAGAATATAAACAGGTTTTCTTAGAGTAGAGAGGTTTGAGTAAAAAATGTGATGTTTTTCGATATTATTTCTGTTTTCAGTTCTTCGCAACAACTCGCAATGTTGATGGTTTTAAGCATGCAAAGAGACACAATATCTTGGATATAATGGGTGATTTTTTAGCTGGTTTGGCTTTGGCAACACTGGTTTTGACAGCTGACGTGTGTTTAGTACCTTGTGTCACTGTCAAACAGCTTCAGTTTGGTTTGCAATTTAACCATGGATCGTCTTACAAATGAACAACGCTTGCAAATTATTGAATTTTACTATCAAAATTCGTGCTCGGTTCGAAATGTTCATCGCACGCTGCTTCCATTTTATGGTCGGCATTCTCGACCTTCTGAGCAGTCTATTCGGAAGATTGTGACCAAATTTCGCACCAAATTTACTTTGTTGGACATTAAACCACCAACACGTTTACGTACTGTGCGTAGTGAAGAAAATATTGCGGCCGTATCAGCAAGCCCGCTTCGATTGACGCACTGGAATCCAACATCCATGCATTCATTCGTGAGATACCGGCCGATATGTGTGAAAGAGTATGCCAAAATTGGACTCAGCGGATGGGCTACCTGAGACGCAGCCGCGGTCAACATTTGCATGAAATTATCTTTAAACATTAAATTGCAAGGTTCAAACTATCGATTCAAATAAATATTTCTTTATTTTTTTCATTTTATTGTGGGGTGCCGTGGCGTAGTGGTTAGTGTGTGTGCTTACTACGCCGGAGGTCTGGGTTCGAATCCTGCCATCGTCACCTGAAAAAAAAGACTCGTTCTTTTTCAAGGTCCCCACCTCCGCGGGGTCTGACAAGCCCTACGAGAGTATCATTTGTCTTGAAAAACTTCTCAAAGTGCCGTTCGGATTCGGCAAAAAACTGTAGGTCCCCTTGTATGTGAAGAAATCAACGCACACAGCATACATTGTTGAGAAGTTGGCCCTGGTTCACCTCGAGCTGTTGCGCCACTCTATTTATTTATTTATTTATTTTTTTCGAATTTTTTGTGTTTTTTTTTTAAAAGAAGTTCTCAACCTCTTAAAAAATCACCCGTTATTTGCAATCGAATTAACAGAAATAATTTTATTTTCATTGCAAGGCAACTTGGTTCGTTTTAAAAAACATCTTTTCTGCTCTTTGTTTTGAAAATATCTTTTAAAAAATCTTTCAGAATTAAATGTGTTAGGGCAAATATACTTTCCACTTTCCTTCCCAAAACGCAAAGCGGCATATCGTTTTGCAAATTTGCCACGTGCGTACTTTGACGTAAAGTATCGCTAAGTTTTGGAAAAGCATGGCAACCTATACGCACAAAGCAACGCAGCATTGCGATTCTAGCTTAATATAATTCTTTTTCGCTGGTTTTCATGATATAACCTGACACTTCCGAATCAGGTTATATCATGTATCTGAGGGCAAACACATCTCCCATCCTTTCGTATACTCTTTAAGAAATCTGAGTCATATCAATAGTTAAATATAGAGACTAAATTTTTCTGGAGTCAGATAAGAAATCTGAGTCATATCAATAGTTAAATATAGAGACTAAATTTTTCTCCAATTCTAGGTAAAAATAGTTTTCTTTGCGCACACAAAGAAGAAAGGTGAAAAAAGGTTTAAAGAAATATCCTAGTTTAAGCTTGATGATAGTTATTTAGGCATGTATAAGTAGTTTGTTATCTAAATGAATAGACATGTCTATTGGGCGTACGTACATGTACATACCATGATATCTCAAAAATCTTAAGCTCGAAAGTAAAAACCGCGAATACCAAAAATCTCAAAAAATAAAATCTCGAAAACGTAAATCTCGATCGACAAATATTACGAATTAGTGTAGGAACCTAAGTACATATAGACACACAATGTTTGAAAAGATGTTAGAAATTTGCTTGCATTTCAAACACTTTCATAACCAAGTGCGAGCTTGTCCATGCGATTCGCCTTATGGCCCAACAGTGAAACATCAACCCCTCTGCCTGATTTTTTTTACCACCCCTTATTTCACTAAATTTAAACTTTGAAGTCTCGAAAAAATCTCGAAAAATATTTTTGCATTCGAGATTTTTTCGAGATATCGTCTTTCGAGATATTTGTTTATTTGAGATTATATATATACATACCATTCGAAAGTTTTGCATTCGAGATGTTTAAAAAATATTTTTTAGATATTCGAGATAACGTCACGATCCCATATTAAATATATGAAGTTCGTTTATTTTTAAGGCTTAGATTTTTTACCATTTTTTTATTTTATGATTTATTGTTTTAGATACTGCGGTGCTGAATAGTGAACGCCTGCCACTTAAGCTTGTTCTACTGTACATCATTATAGGTACAACTACAGGGTGACTATGACAAAAGTCACAGTGTTAATATCCAGATCCCGGAAAAATTACGGGTTAGTGTTCCTAAGAATTTTTCTTTTTAAGCTTTTTTGCGTGATTTGCATTAATGTGGTTGTGGAAAAATAATTATTTTATTATTTCTTAATGTTCTCTATCAGGAAGATTTGGAAGTAACGCTTAAACGAAATATTTAGTTTCATAAATCTTTTTTTTTGGGTAGATAAATATAAGGGGCGGTTCTTTTATATGGTAATTCGAAAAGGAAGCCATGCTTTAACGTACATTTTTTGCTAAAGGGACTTTAAATTTATACCTAAAATTTATATGCTTCTTACCACCTGTTCCAAATATTAAATATTTTAAAGTCAACTGACTGACATCGGTATGCCCATGTTATTAAGCAGCCTATAAAATACCAAATATGTAAATAAATATCACAAAAATCTGAAATTCAATGCGCTTCTCTGCTTAAGCCTTTTCTTTAATTTTTCTCAGATATTTATATTGCCGGTTCGATAGTATTTCACATAATATCTCACATCGCACTTGTCGCTTTAACTTCTTTTCCGATGTCACTAGAGCCCGGTTGAACCTTGGCCTCAGCCAACAAAGCTCCGCCAGCTGCTCTGTTGCTAACTAGCCGTCCTTAGTTTTGCGAAATTTGCTGTGGGTCACCTTGCAGTGAATTTGGTAATTTTCTAAGAAGGAGGCTTGGTGTTCATCTGTTCGAGATGACCCAGCTTTTACACTCCTGGCTGGGTCGGTCATGTTGCTACCTTTTCCTGAACCAAAAACCACCCAAATGATTTTGTTCTCGAGACAGCGTAGAGCGTTCTCATCGGCATTAGACAAGGTCCATACTTCTACTGTAAAAGATCAAGGCAGAGCTAGGGTGAGGTTCTGATGAGGGTATTATAAGAAATTGACACTTTATTCGCTCGAGGATTGCCTGCTCAGCCAAAAGAAGCTGCGACTGCGATTGATTAAAGTTAAGCCTTTGGCCCAATGTATACCTCAAAGCCTTGGCTGTTTATGATTTTTATGATTGGTACAAGACTTCGGTGTTGGTGTCTTTTTCGCTCAACCCTTTGAAATCATGCTGTGTTATTCTGACTTAAAAACAGAAAAAGAAATTTTTTCACAATTCTAGCAGGATAGGCCTGAACAGTGTTTAAGAACTGAACTTGCAAGAGCAAGGTTTGGCCACTATGAATTGTTTAAGCTCTTATGCACTTTCTAATTTTCTATTGAACTAAACCTTTTCAGTTTATACAAATTACGGTATATTTTTTCACTTGAATATACAACATTCTTTCCTTAAATTGTTAAATTTAGGAATCGAATCAGCGAGCTTTTCCATCACAGTGCATATTTGCAAACACCAGCCAGCTGCACTATTGTATTACCACACAATCTAATGCTAATGTGCTCATTATCTTAATCTTTAATTCAATCTTAATCCCCAACTCATATTCAAATACGATTTTGAGGTCCCCCTAACTTACCAAAAAGAGTGAAATAATTCAATTAGTTTTGCTTGATCTATTGACACACAAAAACGCCTCTCATAACGCCCCTCATACGCGTGCACAATGCACCCTTACAAAAAACAAAGGATCTTATTTACCAACTTGAGCCAAAGCGTACGACCGTCAAATAACATATCACGATAAGGACACCTTCTAGCTTCACAACCCCTATGAACTGTTGGCGTATCGAAGGTCAACACCAGTCCACCCACCCTCTCGGAGTCACCCGCCCTTCCGATTATTGGCATTCATTCAAGTACCACAAACATTTGCTCTACAACGCGCGGCCGGGGGAGGGCTTGGTTTGAGGTAAAGGAAAATGAGCTGAGCAGAAAAAAGGCGAGGAAAAACTGAATCTTGATAAAAATTTATAACAATGAGCTCCTTTATTTGCTCATCATCGCTCCCATTCAATTTTCCACCCCATTAAAAATCATTTTTCTCATAGTTGCTTTTTCTCGGAAGCCATACACAAACACACACACCGACAACCAGACAGATGTACTACAAATTTTGGTCTTTCACAACCCACCCCCTCCACTATATAGTGGAAGTACTCCTGTAACCGAGTACCAAGAGAGTGCGATG
Organism: Neoascia interrupta; assembly: GCA_947623515.1. NCBI lineage: Eukaryota > Metazoa > Arthropoda > Insecta > Diptera > Syrphidae > Neoascia > Neoascia interrupta. The sequence continues at coordinate 136,138,339 of OX392463.1, forward strand.
TCATATCGTTTCACATCCGGAGATAAAGAAAGGAAAAATAAGGAAAACCAAATGAAATGTAAGAAAAATAAGGAATGGTCCTGTCGGCGAAAAGAATGTCCATTTTCATTGAATAAAGGCGAACCAAAGAAGGAAAACTCATAAACCAGAACTTTCGTACTGGTGGCCATTGCCAATTGCGTCCTTTCTAAGGACCTTTCACTTCTTATCTAAAAGTGTGTGTATCGCCAACCGAAGGTCGTAGGATATTTTTATATATTTTTTTTTTTGTTTAGTAGGTAATACTCCTCTCCTGCCTTTGGAAGACAGTCCTTACACACAAACGAAAACAATGTCATAATTTAGACTCTTTCGCATCTGGATGCCACCCCCACCAACCCTCACGGGTGGCTCTTATATTTATGTATATTCCTCTTGATTTTTCCCCAACTGTATTCAAAGTCCAATTGATATTTAGGGATTGATTTTGCGGCGCTGGTAGTGTGAAAGGAAACAAAAATAAGTGATAAGAAAATGAACTCGCTGGAAATGAATAAAAAATACGAATCTCAAAACCCGGGCATTCAGGGTTGGGGTGCTAAAACGTTACTATAGATATTTTGGTTGCTTTTCTTTCTGTGGTGTGTACATCCCACAGATGTGTTTTTAGGGAATCAATTTAAAATAAAAAAAACACAAATTTCGCTTGATTTCGTGGTTATCAGCGCGGGAAAGCGTTTTGGGGTGGGTGAAAGATTCCTTGTCTTGTTTATTATCCTTCCCAGTGCGAGAGTATAAATCGCTGAAATAAAATCCTAGAGGAAGTTTCACCGACATTGAGGTATGGGCTCCTCAAGGGGGTGGAGGTTGTAAATGAATTTCGTATATAGATAACAAATACTGAAGCTTTGCTTGTAATAAACCCCATTACTCCCGGCCGGGGATTTTTCGGTAACTTATGTTTCAGGGTGCAAGAGCGCTGCGGTTATATTGGTTAATATGGATTTAAGCAGTCTTATGACGTATGTTCAACATTGTTTGGGGGGCTGAGTTTTTGAATTGCATGCTAATGATGAGGGTAATGTGCTTTTAAGGGTAGAAGGAAAAATAAGTTAACTTGATTTTGACAACCCAGCACAAAGGTTTAGGAAGTCAAGAGGTCACAAAAATTAAAATAAAAATTCTGATGCGTTTGTTAAATCATATGTGACTTCCTTCGACTTTGCGAAGGAAGCAAACGTAGTTTCCTTTTTATTTAAGACTTTAAAAAATGTAATTAGATTACGACTAATAAAAATTAAGGCTGATCAATGATCAGACCAACCTCCCTTCTCACTTACTTAAGTTGACGCTACAGTCCGGGGTGGACTAGGGCCATAGCCAACAAGCTTCGCTAGCCAGCTTTGTCTCCAGGTAGCCGTCTCCATTTTCGCACACGAAGTTGGTTGAGGTCCCCTTCCACTTGGGCGGCCATGTGAGTCTCGGCGCTCCTCCACTACGCATGGGAGTGCAGTTGTACAATTTTCGGACCGGGGCGTTGGTGTCCATCCGTTCTAGATGACCTAGCCATCGTAGCCGTTGTATTTTGACTCTTCTGGGTAAGTCTATGTCGCTGTACAGTTCGATGTTATATCTTCTCCTCCTGAAAATTAATCTTCCAAAAAATTTTCCTCTCGAAACAGCCTTAAGTATCTTCATCCGCCTTTGAGAGGGTCCATTCTTCTGCACCGTAAAGCAGAACTGGAATGATGAGGGTCTTATAAATGGAGTAACTTTAGTTGCTCGAGAGAGGACTTTGTTACTCAATTACATTTTAAACCGCCTGAAGAAAAAGCGATTGAGAAGAGTTATCCTTCGTTTAAATTCAGCGCTAGAGTTATTGTCTGAAATTATAGCAGAACCCAGGTATACAAGGTCCCTACTCAAGGTTAAAGCTGTCGAAGGTGATGTTTTGTCCCAGACGTCTGTGTTGGGCGTCGTTTCTTTATGACCACTTTATAAGGAAACGATATACTTAGTTTTGCCCTAATTGACTCCTGAACACATATTCCCTCCCCGCTTCCGCTCCAAAACTCACGAAGGTTTCACTGACATCACGCTATGTTCTTGCGATTATGTCAATGTTGTTTGCGTATATGAGTAATTGAACGGACTTTTGAAAGATTGTGTCTCTGGTGCTGGCGCGGGAGTTCTGCACAATGCCCTCAAGTGTGATGTCAAAGAAGTCACAGGACAGTGCGTCGCCTTATCTAAATCCTTTTTTGACATCAATCGTGAGGTCTTTAAGGACCTTGACCGAACAGCGTGAATTTTCCACTGTCATCCTGCTAGACATTGCGCTGTATAGAGCTTGTCTCTATAAATGCTGAGAGACGTTTTTGTGTGCTCTCCGTAGACCTGCCTTCTACGGTCATATACTGATTTACCATATCAGGTAGACGTATAGTGATAGTGAGGCAACAAGGTTCACTTAAATGAAGACACTTTTTCTCTTCTTTTCAGTTAGCTCAAATGTTTGATTGAATGTCTTCAGTTGGTTTAGTGCTATTTTTGTTAAATTTTCAATTCGCAATTCTCAAATCTCAATTCATCAACGTTTAGGAAAGCTTTCTTTTTGCGAGAAAGTGTTGAAACTTCCGACATTGCCATTTTGACAGAATTCGTTATGAATTCATTCCATGGACCAACTCGTTTTGACTGATGTTGTCAAGTCAATTCAGTCAACTCGTTTTGACTGAATTGACTTATGTTGGTATCCGTGGAATGAATTGGTAGTAAATTCACGCATACCAACATAAGTCAATTTTCCTGGTACGGGTTCTGGTATATGTGCAACAGTGCGTATGTAAAGGATGCAGGAACATTACCTGACGATAAACCACACAATATTTTTTCCGCTACTATTTCAACTGTAATCATAGGTTTCTACTAAAAAAAAAATGTATAACAAATTATACAATATTTTTACTCAATCAAAATCCTACATTTTTATAAATGAGGAACATATGCATTGTAAAAAAAAATCTACTCATTTTTTTATCCTTTTTTATCGAAGGGTGCGAGGTGAACTAGCCTTAAAAAGAGCTCTTATTAGCGACTAAACTATCAAGGAACTTAATTCTCAATTAGACTCAATTCAATTATATTCATTCGTAAATTGTAACGAATCATTTTGATTCATTCGTTTACTATTCCCCTTCAAGGCATATAGGAATAGGTATACATTTAAATTGTTTACAATTATTTAACAACATTTGTGTACCTTAATAATTAGCATAAAGTATAATCTCCTTATCTTTCCACTGTCATCTGTCAAGCCAAGCCGAATAATTCGTTTTAACAAAATAAGTCATTTGCTTAACAGTGTTATTGTTGAATACAATTAAATACACGTCCCCTCACAAAGGAGCTAAACAATCCCCACATCCTTACGCCTTTCGCCACACTAATCCGTTTTGTATTATTTTCTAGCTTCCTCTGTCTACCAGCCAAGATTATTCTCTCCAGACCTCAAATGAGAAAAGAAAATGTCCTTGTTATATTCGCAAGCATAATACTAAAATTAAATGTTTGCCTTTTATGGCCCGGCATTGTGTGTGTGAAGACGCTTTTATTTTATTCAACGTCGAGCTCAAGGACTCGTACATCCAACCAAACTCTATAGTCAAACTAAGGAGCAAACGAAAACATTAATGCCAAGATATCACGTGTGTTCCACGCCAGATAAGGAGCAAGCAGCAGCCAAACCGAAACGCTGCCGCCACCGCTTCCTTCTGGCATAAAGATTTCCAAATGCGACGACAACAGGCAAATGAAGTGCTAGTCCTATTTGTACACTGCGGCGTAAGTACTCGGAGGTTGTTGTTTTGGGATGGGACTCGAGCCAACCAACCAGCCATAGCCCTCGTAATCGCAACAATATCATCGCATAAAATCGCATCTACTCGGTAACAGATCCTTTCCCACATTGTCTTCCGTTTTTTGTTAAAGTCCTTGCGACATTCACAGCACATATGACACTCGGGGAGTGAATCTTTTATCTTTATTGAGGAGAGATGTCTAATTCGAGACTTTTTCTCCGTTCAAGAGGCTTTTCAGGTTTGAGTGTTTTTCCTAAGCGATTTTCCTTGAGTGCACACACCCCTTTCTATGGAATAAATAGACAAAAGGACTTCTCTAATCATCAGCCTTGTGTGTAGTAAGATTAGGGTGTTCGTAGTTGGGGTATACGCAGCCACGTAAAATAATTTGCACCGAAAAAGGATACACAGATTAGAAAGACCATAATGAGTGGGACTGGGAAGACGCGCGTCTTAAGAATGATCTGCTGGAGAATGATTTTTCAAGTGAATTGCTTCGTAATTAGGGGATTGTCCTGAGGGAAGCACTTTTTTCTGGCTCATAATTTTTTATTCAGAAAAAGGCGTTTTTACGCGCTTTGACTTCATTAGGGGATTAAAAAAATACAGTAAGTCGCGCGAGTAATTGTCACCAATTCAGCGGATGTTGGAATTAACATAAAAATAATGGATTGACTGAAGAATTGTGAAGAAAGTCGCGTAAAAGCAAGCATCCTTGAGCTAATTTTTTATTTTGTATATTTTGTGAGGCACTTTGAACAGAATAGCTTATTGTGGTGAAGTTTTTGTGGATGATAATTGAATTTTTGACTTGTTTGCAGTTCATTTGTGAAATACTGTGGCGTGGATTTGAATTCAATTTACACTCGTTATGGAATTGTTTGGATTCGCAGACGAAAGTTCTTTTTTAAGCTTGTGTCTATTGGTGTATATAGATAAATCGGTAACTCTCTTTTAGTCTTTTCCTTATATACAATTGGACCGAAAGCCAAGCTAAAAAGGTCATTTTGCTTTTGCCTAAAATCATTTTACTTTTACTTTGTTTGGCAAGCAGCATATCGCTCGACGATTTCTACTTTCGTCCAAAAGTCCTCTCTGGAGAACTACAAAGGAGGGCCATATTCTGTTCTTAGTATTTTCCATTCTCTTGGTTACAATGGCTTCCTCCTCAGATTGTGGTTTTGATTTCAGGGTCCATATTTGCAATTGTTGTTTTGTCGCTCCTTCTCGTCTTGGGAGGAAACATACCAATAAAAGTGAATGGTCAAGTCTCATTGTTGGTTTGGTTCTGTGTTCGTTTGCTACAAAACACAGCGAGCTATGCAGCAACAGAGAATGCATCCGGTATGGTAAGCGCTTTTCTTTGGGGCGATGTAGGTAGTTGGTCGTTTGCCTTGTAGTTGTCGTATATTGTTTTGTATGTTGATAGCTCACTTATTATGAAGTAGTTTCAAACGGGTTGGTATATGGATGCTCTTTTTTTACCCTATCTCATAGAGTAGGACCTATATAAAGTTTGATTCATAGTTTGTAACACAGAGAAATAAATCACCGTAGACCCCCAAGACCTTAAGAGCTTTCGATCGAAACCGATTTGTCAGCCGAATGAGTCATGTCAGTTCGTCCTCCAAATCAAAGAAAATTTACTAAATATATTATATAGAAGAATATCTTTATTTCTATATTTGGGATACGCAACATTTTAAGCCACGCCCACAGTTGGAGGCAGAATTGAAGAAAGACCTCGAATTTTTAAGAAACCAGTGAGTAAGTGCAACAGTGCGTATGTAATAGCTTCGGTCCGTCTGTAACAGACCGCGGTATACCCTATTCCTATTCCTATTCTCCTTTCCATTCCTATTATCTTTTCCATTCCTATTCTCCTTTCTATTCATATTCTTCACTCCATTCCTATTCTCCTCTCCATTCCTATTCTCCTTTCCATTCCTATTCTCCTTTCAATTCCTATTCTCCCTTTCCATTCGTTTATTTTCTTGTTTTCCATCCACGTCCCGTTATCATTTGCATAATTTTAAATAGAAAAAAAAAAAAAATAATTATTCCTCATAAGTTTTTGTTAACTTTTTTTTTAAGGGGCGTGGCATGTCTAAACCCTTTAACCGAAAATCAATATATCCAAGTTTGCGGCTAAAATGTACGCAAAACTGTAATTTTTTGCTTCAAATTCAATAATTTTGTAAAATCCACCTCTAAGGATGAAAATTTTGTATGAACGAAATCTGAAATAACGGGTGATTTTTTAGCTGGTTTGGTTTTGGCAACACTGGTTTTGACAGCTGACGTGTGTTTAGTACCTTGTGTCAAACCAAGCTTCAGTTTGGTTTGCAGTTTAACCATGGATCGTCTTGCAAATGAACAACGCTTGCAAATTATTGAATTTTACTATCAAAATTCGTGCTCGGTTCGAAATGTTCATCGCGCGCTGCTTCCATTTTATGGTCGGCATTCTCGACCTTCTGAGCAGTCTATTCGGAAGATTGTGACCAAATTTCGCACCAAATTTACTTTGTTGGACATTAAACCACCAACACGTTTACGTACTGTGCGTAGTGAAGAAAATATTGCGGCAGTATCAGCTAGTGTGACAGAAGACCGCGAAATGTCGATTCGGCGCCGTTCCCAGCAGTTAGGCCTTTGTTACAGCACTACGTGGAAAATTTTGCGGAAGGATTTGGGCGTAAAGCCTTTTAAGATACAGCTGGTGCAAGAACTAAAGCCAACCGACCTACCACAACGCCGAATTTTTGGTGAATGGGCTCTTGGAAAGCTGGCCGAGGATCCGCTTTTTTATCGAAAAATTTTGTTCAGCATTGAGGCTCATTTTTGGTTGAATGGGTACGTAAATAAGCAAAATTGCCGCATTTGGAGTGAAGATCAGCCAGAAGCATTGCAACAGCTACCAATGCATCGCGAAAAAGCCACTGTTTGGTGCGGTTTATGGGCCATATTTCTTCAAAGATGATGCGAATCGCAGCGTTACTGTCAATGGTGAACGCTACCGAGCGATGATAGCAAACTTTTTTTTGCCCGAAATGGAAGTTCTTGACTTGCATGATATGTGGAAACCACATATCATGCAGCAACAAGACGGTGCCACATGCCTCACAGCACGCGAAACAATGGCGCAATTGCGAGGCGAGTTTGGTGAACAGTTAATTTCACGTTTCGGGCCGGTCAATTGGCCGCCTAGATCTTGCGATTTGACACCATTAGATTATTTTTTGTGGGGGTATGTCAAGGCTAATGTCTATAGGGACAAGCCCGCTTCGATTGACGCACTGGAAGCCAACATCCATGCACTCAGCGGATGGGCTACCTGAGACGCAGCCGCGGTCAACATTTGCATGAAATTATCTTTAAACATTAAATTGCAAGGTTCAAACTATCGATTCAAATAAATATTTCATTAATTTTTTCGAATTTTTTGTGTTTTTTTTTAAAGAGTTCTCAACCTCTTAAAAAATCACCCGTTAGTATCAGGTGTACTTTGTGTGCTAAATTTTATTTCTTATTCTATCCTTAGTAAAGCTAAAAGCAGTCAAAATCCATTTTTTTCTGGAAATTTATAGGTTTTTATGGAATTCTGCCTCTTAATGTGGGTGTGGCCCAAAACTTTGTATGAACAAAATGTAGAGTTTTTTCTAACATATAAAGTAAAATTTTTTGATCTGGAACAAAAATAAGTTGAATAAGTTGCATTTGAACAATTACTGTTTAATTCGATGCCAAAAATGTAATTTTTTGGTTGAAATTCAACAATTTCGAAATATCTACTTCCAAACATGAGCGTGGCCAAAAACATTTTTTGGAACGAAGTCTAGTATAGAACACGTTGAAGCTAATGTGCTAAATTTTATTTTTTATTCTTACTTAAGTTAGGTACTTAAGACTAAAGTAAACGACTAAAAAGTAGTCGAAATCCATGTTTTCCGGAAAATTAGAGGTTTTTCTTAAATTCTGCCTCCAAATGTGGGCTTAGTACTTAAGACTAAAGTAAACGACTAAAAAGTAGTCGAAATCCATGTTTTCCGGAAAATTAGAGGTTTTTCTTAAATTCTGTCTCCAAATGTGGGCGTAACCCAAAACTTTGTATGAAAGAAATTTAAAAAATAGTGCTTTCTACATAATATAGTAAGAAAAAATTTTTCGATTTGGAACAAATATATTGAATAAATTGCATTTGAAAGATTACACTTTCAATCGATGCCACGCCCACAAGGGGCGGTCTGCCAACTTTATTTTTATTTGTTATGACTTATAACCATTAGAAGATGCTAAATAGTAAATTTCGGCTTTTCACGACGTCTAACAGTCTTGAAAGCACCGGAGGTTGTTGTACATCAAGACCGATTGTGGGCGTGTCTGTGGGCGGATTTGAAAAAATTTAACACCTGTATTGCTTCGGATGACAGAGAGCTCAAAATTTAAGGCCTGAAAATTGGTGACATACGGACGGACAGACGGACGGATGGACGGACGGACGGACATGGCTCATTCGACTCAGAAGTCGGTCTCGATCATATGCCCTTAAAGTCTTGAGGGTCTATCGTCATTATTTCTCTATGTTACATTTTCGCCTGTATCAAACTTAATATACTTCATTCCTGTATAAATGGAATGAAGTATATTAAGTTTGATACAGGCGACTATACTTTTCCTGGGTATAAAAAGTATTTTCTACTAACGCTTAGCCTTATTTGCTTAGCCAAATTTTAGATTTCGACATATTTTTTGGCCACGACTCTCCAACTAACATACTCTTGAGAGTTACACGCTTAAAACGTCAAAAACGCTCTTATTAGACTCTTATAATGGTCTTGATACTCTTCGAGCATAAAATCTTGTCATAGGATTAAAAATGAACTTGTAACGCTCTTGTTAAGGGAGAATGACTCCTGTAGCGCTTAAATCTTGTAATAAGAGTATAATGGGCTCTTATAAGACTTTTGTTATCAGACTTCAACTCTCGTAGGGCTCAAGTTTTGTAGTAAGAGCCTTGTAAGAGCTTTAATCTTGTAATAAGTGTGCAATTCTTGTAGAGAGAGATTGTCTCTGATAATTAAATCCTAAGTCTTATAAGACAACTTCAATTCTTCGGCCATTGCCTGTACTTTTCACTCCAAAACAGACCGAACAGATGTATGACAATTGCAATTCGATAATTACACATCATAACTGTTTTAGTAAATAACATTAATTACAAGTAATTGCAAGTGGCATGGCAAACAATGTTTGCGGGGTCTTTGAATAATATCAAATATTTTAGATGCCCGTTATTTTTTCACTAGCAAAATGCTTATTTTAGCTTATATATTTAGTTGAGTTTTAAGCACACCAAGTTTTAGTGCACCATAATGTAAGAAAAACCCTTTTGAAAAGTTAAAAATATTGTGATTGCATAATGAAAACGCCATCGTACAAATTGATTTTCATTTTTTTAAAGAATTTTGTCCTCTTTTCATCTTTATGTTCATATGAAACTACACAAAATTGGATTTCGAAGCCTTATATCTTCCTCTCTTTTTGGCAGAAGTAGCAATGAGAAAACAGCTCTTGCAACCAGAGATATAGTTTCCTTATCAGAGCTTAATAACTCTGATACTTAGGCCATTTAACGCTTGTAAGGCTCTAAGAAGACTCTTATAACTCTACAAGAGTGAAATTCTAAGTGCTTTACTCTTACGCATAACTCTTTTAACGCTCTTTTAGACCTTTATTAGAGCTGAAATGTTAGTTGGGTCGTTTTTGGGGTCGTTTTTCACAGAGCAGAGCACTAAACAGAGATGGAGCACCCATGAGCGTTTTCTGAACCTAATAATCTGCTCTAATTTTGTAACGCACTTAAGCACATTTTTTTGGTTATGTGCCAAATCAGAATGAAAAATGCCCTATCTTCACAGGCGATAGATGTTTCGCGGAACGCATTAGCCGAAGCAGAGAGCAGAAAAACGATTTTTTGACATTCGAAGTTTATCGGCATAAGCTTTCGAGGTATTCCAGGAGTCTTGCAGCTTTTAAAGACATGAATACCTTGCTCCATTTTGTTAGAAAGGTGGCTCAAGGTGGTCTTATCCGAGGGTGCTGGAGAAAGTTTTGAACTTTTGCGCGCTCTCCTTTTTCGCATATCAGCTTATCTATATCTATTTTACGGGTATGTTGTTCCGCTGTTTAATAGCGCAATCCTCCGGAAAGTAGTGTTATTCCACGCAGCGTTCTGAATAACTCTCTCGAGTTTATCTACATATTTCATGTTCTAATTGAGGCGGCATTGTGAGTGGTACATTATCCAAACTATTATTTAGTTTGTAGGACTATATAAAACCGCCCCAGTCAGTGTTGCTCCTAGATAATCTAGGCAAATATTTTCTTTTTGGCTAGGCTTCAACAAAAGGCAAAAATTTATAGTTCTTCCAAGCTCGTAAGGTCGTAAGGTAAAGAGGTAGGAACCGCTTTTGGGGTGAAGAAGACGACGGTTGGCGTTGTTAAAAAAGACCGCACCATGTTTCGTAATTGAAGACTTGTTAAATTTCACCGTGAGTCCCAAAAAATATTTTTGAGACTCACGATCATGAAAGATCGTCGTCTGCCAGCCTATACTGCGAAGGAAAATAACTCGACGCGATATGTTTTCAACTGTGTAGTTAAATTACCTGAATTTTACTGCAACTGCGCTTATTTGTAATGAGTTCCGCGTTTTTTGGAGTGCTTAATGCTATTTTTAATTTAGAGCTATGATCCCCCTCTCGAATATCCTAAAGGATAATGCGCGTGGTAGTCGATATAGCTTTTTGTTTTGGGTTCCGATTAATTTTTTAAGTGGGTTTCCGAAATAAAGCATGTCAAAGTTATTCTTCTCGTGGGAGTACTTCGAGTTTCCTCTTCGAGTACTTCGAGGAATTTTTCGCGAAAAGCCGTTTGCATTCCATGCTACTATTTTGATTGACTTTCCCCTATATTCATGATTATTTTTTACTATTTTTCGAGGTCAAATTTCGAGCTCGCTCAGTTTGTTAAATAATTATTTGATTAAGCTTTTCCAAGCTTTTCCGAAATTATTACCAGTATTTGAATTTGAGAGACTTTATCTGATGCGGCAGGTTGTGGTTTTCCCGTGACGCGACTTGAGCGTCCGATCTTAGGCCACGGCCAACTTTTCGACTTATCGATTTCAAGAATTTTTGGGCCTGGAACCTTATCTTCAGTATATTCTTCTTGTTATTGCGCGTTTTATGCTGTTTTTGTTATTCAATTGCGATTTTGCAACCTCGGTTGCTCTCTGAGATTGCTCGCGGGGATTATGACTAAGTTGTGCTTAGCGGCCGTTTTCAGATTATTGTGACAGCTTTTTATGTGTAAACATAGTCTCCCTCTACGAAGAACATAACTAGTGGTGATGTGTACTAGGTGTCGGTCGCTGTAGCTGAAGGAATATAAAAGGTGGTTATTAAGAGTCTCTCGAGATTTCTCTATATTACAATAATCATATAGCTAACTTTCACTGTAGGCAAAGTTTATTGAGTTTTGGACGCCAGGTTTATAACCAGATTTCAATTTCGAAATCAAATATAAATATTCTATAAGTCAAATAAATAAATAAACTGGTTCGCGAACTGGATTTTAAGAATTTACGCAATAACTTTTATGTATAAGACTATTAAGCTGTGGGTTACTTGAGAGAAAGACTCCTGCGAGTGGCCCTCCTTCAGGGAGATTTTATTATAATGTACTATACAAAAAAATGTTTTTCCGAGACTTCGAGCCTCAATGTTATGATCTTGGGAAGAACTCATAGTGTGTAAACCTTATAGTGTATATAAGGTTTAAAAGATACTTACCACGAAAAAACGAAATGAAAACTTTTATTCAATAAAAATACTTTACAAAATTAAATAATTGAAAAAAAAAAAACAACTGCGTAAAGCATCATGCTCTCCGAGCCGAACGTAGTTTCTATAGGCAGTTTTCCCAGACCGCTGAATAATGTAAAAAAAAATCGAACCGCATTAAAAAAAGGAGCATGGTACTGAAATTCCCTCAACAAAGCCACATTTAATTGACGGATTGTCTGAAATAATTGTTGAATAAAGCGTCAATTAACGCTCAGGAATGCATTCATCGCAGGACAGAAATGCAGCAAAATTGACATTTTTTCTCCTGCTTTTTGCACAACTGATCGAAATAACTGAAAAGTGTCAGCAATAATAGCCACATACAAAATCAAAAAAAAACCAAAGCCCAAAAAGGGATGATTCAAAATGACCATAGCGTTGTTAACGAGGCAACTTCGTCAAAAAAGAATATTCAAACCGAAATCTCCCAAAACAATGCAATTTAGCATGCAATTCACACTCGATTGCGTCCAAACGAATCTAAAGTTCCGGACCGCTGTTCAATCATTTGAAGTGAAAGGACTTGTGTGAATCTTTTTTTAGTGACCCAAAATCACCACAGTGACGGAAAATATGCATTTGACCATCAAAATTGATAAAAAAAAGTCTCGTCGATCTCTTTCACATCTAACAATCGCAGAGCGTACAAGCTGCATACTAATGACCCACACACAACAGACCAGATTGCCAATTGCATAGCTCAGCCCTCAAAAGGGAAAAGAAAAACAAACACTTTCCGACTTTTGCGTCCTTTCGCAATGTACTGATAAAAGCGTGGAAATTGTTAACAAAATATTTTTCTTATCCTTTTGTAAAATAGTCACAGTCTCGGGTTAATTTATTCATAACGCAAGCAGGGTTGATTTCGGTTGCATGAAAAAATCCTTTTTAATGTCCTCCAATATACCTAAAATACAAATTGACAGTTGATGCACTGCGCTTGGCTCTGACTACAGGCTCTATTATCCTTTTAATTGTATTCGCCCTTGTCGCAATAAAATATCTCGCACGTGTCAAATATCCAAAAGGATTAGCTGCGAATTGTTTTGATGGCAGAATTATGCAGATGTATTGGGTGTCGATGGAGAAAAGTTGAGGACATAAAAAGTGGAGAAAGTAAATAAATATTTGAGCAGATAGATATGCGGATAGATGTGGTGAAAATTGTTGTTTATTTGTTTAAAAGAAGAAAGGCCACTCGAGCTGAGTTATCATTTTTTACTTTTGTGTTTAAACTTAGGTCCTAGAACGTTAAAGAATATGGGTAGCTATTTGTGGGTGTGAATTCATGCTTTACTAGTGATTAGGTGCCAAGGTTGAATTATAAGAGACAACATACTGATATTTTGCCAGAAGCTTAAGTAGAGCAATAACTTCAGCAAGAAGGCAGTATTTTTTTTAGATAAACTAGCGGGCTGCGACATTAGTCAAATCAGTCAAATTCCGGATTGCATTATAAATTTTTATATTTATTAAAAAGCTTACCGTACGTATCGTTACTTATATTGGGAAGCGGCCTCTATGGCAAAGCCATACAAACAAAATAAAATTTAATACTAAAATGTGAAAAATATTACATTCGTCATTGTCTTCTTTGTTTCTTACCAATACTGCAATCTACCTGCAGTCGGTAGCTTGCAGTATTGGTTTGGTACTGTAGGTTTCTGCTTTCATTTATTTTTGAAATGATTATCCTCTTATGAGAAACCGTAGGAAAATTTGCCACTTAATTTTAGCATCATTATAACGCAAAGGTTTTTGTCGATTGTAAATTTTGTAAATTGTTGTGAAATTTTTCACCTTTCAAATTTTTATATTTATGAACTTAAATTTAATTTAGAATTTTATATTATGCCTTCACCGGAAAAAGAGGATAAACAGGAGACAATTAAAAACAAATCCCAAAGTGGCTCCATCGGACAAATATAGGATTAATTTGACAAGCGCACTCTTTTTCTGCCATATTGGCTATCAAAAGAGAGTGGCGATTTCATATCCCTGGAACAAAAAGACAGTTTCGTTGTAAAAATCCCAATCGTATTTGTGACAGTTCTGTCGTACAGGGATGTTTTCAGTTTCTGTTTTTGTTTCTTAAACTATTACAAAGGTGCATTAAAAAGGTTTGTGAGTAGGGTGAATAGGATATATGAGAGGATTTATTTTTAATCGCTTACCGAGAGGACTTGAATTTGCGTGGTAGTTAGTGCCCGGTGGAGAAATCAAAAATTTTATTTTTACTCGGAAATTCTTACAAAAGTGGGCGTGACGAGCTCATTAAAGTTGATAATATACATATATCTCAATATTTTGTAATGCAAGTTTTTTTGATTTCAAGGGAATACGAGTAAATAAAAATGATGCCATTTATAAGAATGCAAATGAAATGTCACCACACCCACATGATGGTGCTTTTAATTTTTTTTTTCAAGTAAAATACACAGCCAATTGTAATACACCTAAGCAAAGATACAGCACACCAAATTTTAGCTACTATGTAAAGCGGGCGTGTCAGTATAGAGGCCAGAAATGTTTATCAGAGATATAAGAAGGACAATGATACAAGATTTCAAGTTCCTATCTATAAATTGATGGCTTAAGAACTACCGACAGACGGACAGGACATGGTTTTAATGTGTTTAATAGCGGATACCAAAAGGAGCACCTGTTGTCTCGATAAGAAATGATATAGGTATAAGATCATGTTTCAACTGACGACAGAACAGTCGCCGTCGACATTTGACATAACATTAGGTCTTTTGTTAATGCAACAGCTGACCTGAAGCAACAGCTGCCGCTCGTGAAACGCTCAATGCAAAAACTGTTTCGTATCTCGTGGATGGCGGCCCTAAACCTTTCTGTCTGAGATTCTCCCTTTCAGGCGTGAAAAAGAGACATTTGTCTTAAGCGTCCGATTACGGCTTAATTTTTTCAACTTTGGATGATGTCTCATAGACATGTCTCAAAAACAGAAGAAATATGTATATTTTTCGTTTTTAGACTAAGACAAAGATTAAAAAAGGAATTCGTAAGGCAAGCACGCTCCAATCTAAAATACGTAGGCTGGTTCGAAAAGCCAGTGACGCTGAAATGATGTGCATGTCAATTTTATCAAAAACTAAATTAATTCTTGAAAGTATTATTTCTGCGTTTTATTTCTGCGCCGTACACATTTTCCAGAGTACTTCAACTTTTTTTAACCCTTCCGAAAAAAATAAGTTTTCAACCTCTGTAAAATATACAATTGTTTCATCGATAATTTTTTCAATCGGTGAAATCTTTTTCCCATAAGCATTTTCTGCATAATTGTGAATATAGCGGCGCGTCCGGGCGTTTCACAAAGCAATTCAGCTATATTTGCTCCTGCTAATCGAATGCGTTTTTCGTCAACAACTAAAAACAGAACTATCTATTTAATTTCTATTTTTTTGTTTTAGCTAAACTCAAAGCCCTAAAAATATATATGTATGAAATATGTTAGAATCTAACAGTATAACTTAAAGTTTCAGTAGACTTCAACTAAATTGTCAAAATTTTACTTGTTGAACAAAAGAAACTGTCCATGTTTTACCTTTTCTAAGACACATCCTTTTAATTTCTCTTTTCTCGTTTTAGCTAAGCTAAGGGCCGATTTCACAGTCGAAACTTAAGTATAGGTTCTGAGACTTCACTCACTCAGGATGAAATTCCGTTTTCACATTGACTTTTTTTCAATCACACACTTAAGTATCCAACATTGGCGACTTAAGTTTTTCACAACAAACAATGCAAATTATTTTAATTTTGATAAAAAGCACATCAATGTAACAATAAGGAATAGAAAAAGCTTAAAACCAACACGATGCACGGAAAATTTTTATTGAATGTTTCAAAAATAACAAAACAAAATTGTTTTGACAGCATTTTCTATGAGCTTACGGCTTATATCCAGAACCACCAGCGGAATCGGAACGGAGGCTGAGTATTGAAGCGTTCTCAACTTAAGTTTTACTTAAGTTGCCACTGTGAAATCGGCCCTAAAAGTCCTTAAATATATAAAACACTTGTTAAAAATATTGGTTAGAATCAATCAATATAACTTAAGTTTTAATAGACTTCAATTACATTGTCAAAATTCTATTTGTTATTATATTTGAAATAATTATACTTTTTCTTTTGCGTTATATTTTTTAACACTTAAACACAATGTACTTAATTTGCTTGAACTTTTTCTTTCCTATTTTAAAACGGCAGACGGCGCAAAGCCATGTTGTATCATATTTATATTTCAAATAACCTTACACTTTGAAAGCAAAAAAAAAATAAATATACTGAATTGAATAAATTTAATTTTCATGCAGAATTCCAATAATTTGTCTGTAGAAATTTCCAAAATCTTAGCTTAGGTACTTAGGTATTTGGATTCGGCGATCGTCCGACACAATATCGAGGATTTTGGTGCCGATCTTTTAGTTGTGTCTTAATTTGCACGTTCTTGGAGCTCAGCATATTTTGTACTCGTAGGACAACAAAGCATATACTTGCGCACTGCTACATGAGAAAAAGAGCAGAACACCTGTTATGTTTTTACAATCTTTATCTGATCCATATAATGGCTTTACATTACAGAAAGTATAGAGATATAAACTTTTGAAGTAGCAAATTTTTTCACATTTTTGACCAAATCCCACTTACCAAGGTTCTCTTAAAAGCAGTAAAAACCAAGTGTTTGATGGATCTATCTTATTTTATTTTTTCTCCGGCCAAAAAGAAACGCCGGCCATATCAGAAAAAAGAACTTTGTGCAAATCCAGCGCCATCTAGCATTAAAGTCATCGAACGGCCGTTATTATTATCTCGCCCTCGTATTTTTTGTTCTTATTGCGTTTTTAAGGCTTTTTTTATTAATATACTTAAAATACCGTAATAGCGCTATTTTTCCTATTATTTGCTATTCTTATAAGCACTAATATAAAGCAACTTCAGCTTACACGAAGTTTTAACGTATTTCCCTAAAAAAGATCTCTGACCAAAATTTCCCAAAATAAGAAATTTTGATTTCTTATTTATTTATTTATGGTAAATTTTAAATTAAAAAAAAAAATATAGCGAACAAATAAAAACGTTTTAATAATATAAAATCTGAAAATCGGCAAAGAGTAAAAGACCTCTCCTTTATTTTCTATTCTGCATTCACAGCATTCAAAAAAATCCCATACATATTTTTCAAAAATTTTATGAAAAAGATAATTTATTTTTGAGGCGCAATCGAAAATATCCCATTAAAGGTGAAAATTGTCACTTAAAGAAAAGAAAAACGAAGCCCCAAACATATACATATGTAGAACGACCCGTGTATGGCTTTATATTCAAATTGCCAGTTTTCTTGAACCCGCACCGCGCAATTCAAATTATTTAGGTATATAGGTATGCAGCGTACCACATTTCGCGGTTATTCGGTATATTTACTACCACGTTTAATAAAATGTGGGTTTCATTATCAAAGTTCGGCGTAGCCAACAAAGACCATAGATGAAAGCGGTTTTAATGTCGATGAAAAGTGTTCATTAACTTCGTTTGCATATGAAATCAAAATTACGTCTCTATTAATGTTTCAATCAGTTAACTCAAAGCCCTTCCCTCATAAAGGTTGGCAAAAGCCCTCAATATATTGGCGTTTTAAAGGTGCAACCGAAACACGCCTTCAACAAAGCAAAATGCACACAAAAACATCAATTGAATGCATTCATCAGCAAATTTACTGCCGCATAAACCGATTGTGGATTCCAGTTAAGAATGCAACACAAGGATGTCATTATTACCACAATTTCGCGCACAATGGCCGCGTTGAAAAACTCATAGTCATAATAAATGAAGCGAATCACGTAGCATCCCATCGGGCAACTGCACTGCATCAGTAGACTGACCAATCTGTCGACCATGCCAGGACGAGAGTCAAACCAGCAACCAACCATCCATCTAAATTCAAATCTGCAATTGTCCTGCGAAAAGTAATAAACAAAAAAAAAATAAAAAAGAAAATTATAAAATCGTATCACGTCCAACGCTTGCCACTATGTGTCGCAGAGCAAATAATAGAAGCAGGCTCCATTCATCGCATCGCAATGCTGCAATTGTTGACAGTAAAAAGGATACAATAGCGAAATTTAGTCGTCGTCGCTGCTGATCACGCCCCACTTTCTAACGTGACGCTCGAGGATAATGGAACAAGGAGGTATACCTACTCGTACTGTTTGCAGAGAGAGCAAATAGCGAATCAACATTTTTTTTGCATTATGCGAGAGAGACAAAGTGTGTTCAGAGGATATAACAAGAGAAAAAGTGTAAGGAAATTAGATTAAAAATCCTCAATGCATCTTAAATGCTGGTCCTTATAAGTTGGTTGGGCATGTGTAGGGGTGGGCTTATAGAATTATCTCGATGCCTTATACACTCCACCCCCGTCACGAAGTCAGGACTGTCTCATTCTCATGACGCGAATCCCTTTCTGACCATTTACATGATTCAGAGCATGCAATATCCTTTCGATTTGTGCTTCGCCAACAGATGCGAAGAAAATAATAATTCACCCACAGAAATGATATCCGGTCCGGTGCAGTCAAATGTGCCGCATTGGCCACGACGGTGATGTTGATTAGCATCTTCTTATATCCGGAGCAAAGGTTCTTATCCTTTCAGAATTATTTATTTCTTTTGACGAAGGCCAGAAGAAAGGACAACTACAAAGAATAATGTGTTCTGTTCTCTTGTATGGACCAGTAAACGAAGTGACGATGAAAGGACGAATTATGATTTATTTCTTTTATGGAATACTGATTTTTTCGCATGGCCGATGTGATTCGATTATCTTTTTTTGTAGGAGTTTTTCTAGAAATCAACAGAATGGGATATCGTGTTAGCAACAAGCAATTGAATAGAATGAGTTTGTCAATTTGCAAATGGATATAGGTACTCGTATGTTTTGTACGGGACAAAACTTGACCAAAACAGATTTTTATGTGAACAAAGTGTTTTGGTTAATTAACAATTAATTTTTTTATAGTTGAAAAAAAGTTTGAAGAAAAAGCTTTTGTTGTCGTAACAACTCGTTTGCATCGATTGAATTTTACTAAAAATGCAATTTTTTGAGGAATCATTAATTTTGCTTATGCTGAATTTGAATGCAAAAAGATTTCTGTTCAATAAATGCATAAATATTTCCTTGAACTTATGGGAAGATTACATTTACAGGTCAAATTTAAAAAATAAAAAAATTACAGAATGAAGTTTTATAAATTTATGTGTTTTATTAGCGCTTTTGAAATGCCATCAAAATTATATTTAATAGTCTCCAATTTGACACCTTGGCGCTGATTCCTCCCCACACCTGTATTCATCAATTTGACGGAATGCTAGCAAATAAAAGGGGTTAATTTAATGCCAACTATCTTCTTCTTCAAATATTTTTTTACTCATTTCTTACCTTTGTGTGGATTTCTGCAATTGTATTTCTCAAGGGCACATATTCCTGTAAAACGCAGGTAACACCGCCCATTGGTTGCACAGGTGGGTAGATCCAAATCAGTGCAGTTGAAATCACAGTGTGTTGGGGCAGTGGGGGAAACTTTACAAATCACGAGGCTTAGAAAAGCTACAAAATTATAATACCACATTAATATTTGTATAAATGCTCGAGCTATTTAAAAATATCTCACCAACAATGACGAAAGTTACTGCGAAATATTTCATATTGGGGTCTTGAAGAAAGCTTAAAGGTTGTTATTGACAACTGGTTGCTTGACAACTGGAATGAACTTGTGACATTGTTTAATTTTGGGAGCTGCTTTTATATAACGTGCTTGCACAATCTTACGTCAGTATGTTGCGTTATAAGTTTTCCTCTTATATCCTTTTTCTTGTTTCTTATTATGAAATATCCTAAAAATAAATAAACTTAAATTTGAAATCCATTTAAAGGTTGTGTATCCTTTGTTCTTTGAAATAAAACAAAAAATATGT
The DNA here is from genome assembly GCA_947623515.1 of Neoascia interrupta. NCBI lineage: Eukaryota > Metazoa > Arthropoda > Insecta > Diptera > Syrphidae > Neoascia > Neoascia interrupta. The sequence continues at coordinate 136,158,083 of OX392463.1, forward strand.
GCGTGCTTATCACACTTTTTCGAATTATTGCACGGAAGTTTCCGAAACGACGTCTTTCGTCTGTGTGCCTGTGCCCCAGGCCCTTATGCCTTAAGGAATCTGAGAAGATTTCAAAACATCATGGTAGGTCCTAAATTGGTTCCTATGTATCCTACCCGTAACTGTAACCAGGGCTCTTTTTTATAATACATTCGCGAATTACGGGATTGGTTACCTTTTTAATGTTGATTCACATCTCACAAGCGGAAAGGAATAGAAGAAGAGGGAAAGAAGGTGAGGTACCGGTGCACTCTTGTTTTGAACAGTTCCAAATTGTATTGGGTAGGAAAGACTGAAGCTTGTTTCTTGAAAAGTGCTGAGAATTGCTCGAAAAGTGGTGTATTTCTCTTAGAGGGCGCTAAGGCTTTCAGGCTATATCAATGGTCTTCAACTAGATACTCTAATGCTCCCCTTTGTTATGATAATTATTCCTTGGGTGATTTTTAGCTTATCGGGAAATGGCACATTTGATGCGTTTAAAAGAACTCAACGCATTACTGAATACTGGGAAATCCAGCTGTCAATATTAGATAACATTCCTGGAAAAGGTTTCCTTATTAAATTTGAATAAAATTCATAGTTTTAACACTAAAACGTTCACAACATTGTTATTCATTAGGAATCAGCTGCTCGCATGAACGTAGCAACATGTTTTCTCTTTTCTTGTAAGGCAAAAAAAACTGTTTTGGCTTTTCGCGAAATACATTGGTTACATTACAGGAATTGCTAATAATTCCAGCACGTTTGGATTGACAGTTTTTCCTTTGAGAATTCATGAACGCAGGCAAGTAGTTTTGTGTCTACAATAATTTTTTTAATTTGAGTAAATACGAAGCTCCCTGAGACCAAGGCGGAGACCTACAGTCTTCTCCTTGAGACTCACTTCCCGGGAAATCAGGTCACCACGTGCTCTTCAGTGGTACCGGCAACGATGGCCACTGCAGAACCAGCGAACACGATGCGGCTTAACTGGTACATTGCATCTAGAGTGGTGACTGATGACGCTATCAAATATGCTATTGCATCTTTTGAGAGCTTTAAGTCACCTGGTCCAGATGGAATCTACCCGGTTATGCTGAAGCAAGGTTTAGGTCAGCTGTTGCCCACGTTGAAAAGAATTTTCACTGCGAGCCTTGCCTAGTTTACATACCCACCCTTTGGCGTATGGTTAAGGTTGTTTTCATACCAAAACCTGGTAAGTTAGACTATAGCCTAGCCAAAAGCTTCAGACCCATAAGTCTGTCTTCCTTCCTGCTGAAAAGCTTAGAGAGACTGGTTGAGCTGCGCGTGCGCAAAGTTGCTCTTCGTTTGCACCCTCTTTCTGAGATGCAACACGCTTATCAGCGCGGAAAATCCTATGAAACTGCGCTTCAAAACCTTGTTGGTAGAATTGAATGTGCTCTTGACCAGAAGAAGTACGTGCTGGGCGTTTTCGTCGATATGTGCTTTTGATAACGCGACGTTTGATAGCATGTGCAACTCAGCCAGACAACATGGTGTAGATGAAACATTAGTTCAATGGATTAGGGCAATGCTAATGAACAGGACGCTGATAACCGAAGCAGATTGTGGCAAGTGCGTCATAACTGGGGTAAACAAGGGCTGCCCGCAAGAGGTGGTGTTCTGTCTCCCCTTTTATGGTGCATGGTTGTAGACTCTCTACTATCAGCTCTCAACCTTCCTGGAACCTACACACAAGCCTACGCGGATGATGTCGCCGTTCTTTCTGTCGGCTCAAACCTAGGGACTGTGTGTTCTCAGGCGCAGAGATCCCTGGACTTGATCGATGATTGGTGTACTAGGAATGGGCTTTCAGTGAATCCTCTTAAAACCACGGTTGTTCTCTTTACGAGAAGGAGGAAAGTCACTGGTCTGACTCAACCAGTGCTTAAAGGTGTCACTATCCCGAAATCCGATGAAGTCAAATATCTGGGAGTAATCCTTGATAGAAAACTTCTATGGTCTAAGCATGTTGAATCCAAAACCGAAAAAGCATTGTCCACCTTCTGGCAGTGCAGAGGCGCTTTTGGCAAGACATGGGGCTTATCTCCGAAAAGGGTCCTCTGGATCTATACTGCCATGGTTAGACCACTCCTCTCATACGCATCGGTTGTTTTGTGGAACAGGCTTTCGCGGAAACGTGTTACTGCCTCTTTTGCCAAACTACAAAGAACGGCTTGTCTTGGCTGCACAGGGGCCTTCCCTAGCAGGCCGGGCTCTGCTCTAGATGCTTTGATGAACCTCCCCCCCTTGATATATTTATCATGGTGTGTACGCTGAAAACCATCTTTCGCTTAAAGAGAGGTGGTTTTTGGTACCACACGCATTGGAATGTTGAAGAACTTGTTCGAGAATTGTCCTTTGACCCCTGTCTTATGGACATGCCCTCTGACGCAATGACCCCAGAAATCCTTTTGCGACAAAATTACCAAGTCAACTTTCCTCAGGTAATGGAATGGCTTCGGCCAGACTCTGAGCCAGGGAAAGAATGTCATCGTATTTTCACGGATGGCTCCAAAACCGGACAGGGGTCTGGTGCTGGAGTCTTTGTGGAAAGCGAGAACATTACCCAACAAACATACTCTCGAGAGATGTGCTCTACAAATCTAGAAAAACCTCTCATAAGGCTCTCGTAAAACTCTTGAGTACTCTCAGAACATAATTTTTTTTGATTAGATTGAATTTCACTCTCATAGTACTCTCATTAGAAGGGTAAAAAGCTACCAGAGTAAAAAAGACGTAAACTTCCATTATGAGAGCATATTTGGTTCTTGTTATGTGAGTCCAACTCTCGTTTTACTCTCAAAGAGTCATAAGAGACATAATCTAGTTATAAACGATTAAAAGTAACTCACCAGCAACAACAAATAAAACAGCGAAAAGTTTCATAATTCGGTCTTGTATAAGCGTTAAGGTTGTTTCTCGCTTAAGAACTGTAACGAGTTTGTGATATTCAATAATTTTGTCATCTCCTTTTATATCTTTATGATATGCATCAAAATGTTGCATAACATGTTTTCACCTTTCCTTTTCCTTAATTCTTACTGTGCCGAGTCCTAAAAATAGAAAAGAACAAATTAATATTGCTCTTTCAAAAATGTAACGATTACTCACCGGTTATTGGATTACTGACTGGTGCGAAATATTTTAGGTCCATACGTAGAGTCTTATGACCCGCAACATTAATAAAACATCCTCTTAATACCTTAAATAAGTTCTGTAGTACTGTAATGAAACCCGGGCCGGTATCTTCGACTTGCACCCCCTCTGTAAAAAAATAGAGAATATTGCTTCAAACCAATTAAGTCAGAACTTTGTTAGATAGACATTTTTCTCATATTTTTTGATTGGTACCTATGTCTTCAAATTTTGCGTTGAGAATGACAGACCTCGTCATCAATCACTGAATCATCTGTCAGTAATCACTGTTCTAACTAATTTAGTTCAAAATAGACCAGTGGTAGGGATTCTCGGACTATTAGGATGAACCCAGACCGGTCAAAATGTTTAATTTTGTCCCGTCAAAAAACATTATATTTATCTACATTGATTCCCCTATAAGCCAACCAAATCCTGCTAAACAAAAAACAAAATTCAGTCCCCTTTATTGTCTTGCCTTTGAATAAAAAAAAAACACACACACACAAAAAACGTTTTGACTGGTCCAGTAGGTTTGCGCCAGCAAAGCCGTCATATACATCTCTATTTTCATTTTCCTTCTAATGTTTTTTAATCAAAAAATTCCACTAGTCAAGCATTTGACCAGATCCTAGAAATGAGTTGGTGCATGATCGCTACCACGTTATCCCGCGCAGCACTGATTAGTTCAAATTAAGCACATTAGCCCCGGCAGCCGTGTTCTTCTTAAGTTTAAGTGTTTCCATCCTTACTTCATCCAAGTATAGGCCAAGTGAGCAAACGTAATTGTTCAGTCTGACAGCGAAAACGAAAGGCTTTTCTTTTTCGCTGTTATACGATCAGACAATAGTCTGCTCTACCTGTCTCTTCTGTTTGTTTACCTGCCAACTTGTCCTCAGAATTTAACTGATGTTGTAGCTTGGATTGTGCTATCTGCTTACTGATTCTTTTTGCGTTTTGCACCTTTATAGCCCATTTCATGTTTGTGGTCCGCGTCGATGTTGGCTGCTCGGAACTTTTTTTTTTTTTTTTTAATACTAGGGTGGACGGAGGCTAAAACTCCACAATCTTTCAAAGACACCAATACGCCCACTATAGCAGGTATATAGTACCGAAGTAGCCGATATTGGTTATGCCCGATTTCCACGTGCTAAAAAACCACCCATTTATGAGACACACTATGAAACTGCCAGAACGCACTACATAGTAATAAATTTTCGCTCTCTCATAATACTTCTTGACTACAACTAAGTTAACTTAACAAGTAGTTTACGCTTCCGTAGTGTTTATCGCATTGGGTAGGTTGCTATCCAGTGAATGCACCTACTAAGGCCGTTCATTCGTGCGGCTTCACCCTATGTCGCTAGATCGAAGGGTCTTGTTCTTTGTAGTCGTCGTTCTTTGTTTACATCGTTAAGAGTCTCGTTGAGAGTACTTTGTTGCAATGAACATGAAGGCGAGCATTTAGCTTTCGAGCAAAGTTTATTACTTCTTCGCTCACGGTAGCTATTTCTAAATCTCTGTGAATATCACTATTCCTAATATACCATGGAGCATTCACAATTGCTCTTAGTGTCTTGTTTTGAAAAGTCTGCAACATGGACATGTTGCTCGACTTGGTACAACCCCAAATTTGTATACCGTATGTCCAGGACGGCTTTTACACCTGCCTGTACAAGAGCAGTTTGTTATATATGCTAAATTTCGAAAATCTTCCGATAAGCCAATACATTTCCCTGAGCCTAATCTCGAGCTCGTCACGCTTCTTCTTTACGTGTGGTTTCCACCTTAGTTTAGCGTCCAGTGTCATCCGTGGATATTTCGCTTCATTTGCATAAGGTATTTGTGCAGAATTTATGAACAGAAGTAAATTGTTAGACACAAATTCTGTCCAATGCTCGTTGGAGGTTTCTCGTTGATGACTCGACTGATTCACCTGTTGCCAGGATGGCCGTATCGTCCGCAAACGTGGTCACGACTGTCTCGTCATCTAGAGGTATGTGTCTTGTGTAGAGCAGGAACAGGGCCGGGACAAGTACGCTTCCCTGGGGTACGCCAGCCCGAATTTGCTTGAAACTCGAGTATTCACTACTGCACCTAACACGAAAGAGTCTGCTTTCAAGATAATTTTCCAATATTTTAAACATGTCTTCCGGCAAGTTTTGCCATAGCTTATTTTTCAAGCCTTCGTGCCATACCTTGTCGAAGGCTTGCGATACGTCGAGGAAAGCACTTGAACATATTTTTTTCCCTTCTAAGCACTTGAACATATATTTTTTCCCTCCTTCTGCTCAGAACATGTCAATCCCCTCTCAAGATGTGAAAACATAGCTTATATGTAGAACATAAAGTTCTCCGCAAAGATAAGTAGTGCTACCCCATTTTCAATTTTTATTTTGTGTTGTTAACACAAACATTCCGACCACAAAATACCTTATTAGTTGTCACCCAGGAGGTGATAGAAACACTCTTTGATGCATTCTATTTAGCTTCTATTGGAGCATGAATGCATATCAGGTTGATATTATAACCTTCAACCAGATTGTTAACTATAAGAAATTCAATACCGTGCCTAATGCTTTCCCTACCGCATGCATTCAAATATTTGTCGTTTTCCATCACACCTCTTTTTCAGCCAACGAGGGCACCCATCCAACCAGCTAGTTGATCAGCAGGTAGATATACTGTCTAGGGTCCGTAGATTTTGAGCTGTAAATAGTTGTCTTTTGCTCTTGCTTGCCAATAAGTGCTTGCTTACCTCGTTATAGTTTTCGCATTTAGAAAAAATACAAAAACTTCTTTCATGCTCCAGAAAATAGATCATCAACAAAAATTCTTATTATACCATGATTTAAGAACTGATTTGTGGCGTTGTGGTCGGAGAAAATTTGGGTGTGCAAAAATTTTATTTTACTCCTTTTCTTCTGATGGCCCACCCTCTTGGCCTTCCACACGGGATGGACCGCCACCGAAGCACCGCTATTAGTCCGTAGGGGGTAAGATAAAGGTAGAAAGGTGTGATAAAAATCCAGAAACGTCTGTTTCCAAAGGAGCGGTTGTATTTATAATGAAAATAAATGTAACTTACCAAAGAAAATAAATGTACCTTACCATAATAAAGTTTAAGTTAAAAAAAAAATAGCACTAAATAAAACAGACAACATAAAAACTAAAAACTAAGACACGTGGCAGCTCAGGTCTGGAAAATCCACCCTCTTCGGAGGCTACGGATTCTGGGGATGAGATTATTAAAGCTTTAAAATCCTTTAGAGAGTAGGAGAAATTGAAACTAATCTAATCACCAAAGGATAAATGGAACATTTGCGAGAAAAGTAGTCCGGCGCGCGGTTAATTAAGACTCAGTGAAAATTAACAGCTTAGAAAAAGAGAATAATAACCTCCAAACAAAGCTTATACTGAAATGGAGCGACTTTTTCATGATCTTATGAAGGAAATTGACCCTATGTGAAAAAACGAGGCTTTTAAAAATACTCGCCTAACGAAAGACTGTGAGGTAAGACAGAGTGAGGAACACCGAACCGAGCAGCAAGCGAATACTGTAGGTAACGACGAGGAGGAGTTTACACGAAAGGCAAATTCGGCCTAAAAGAAAAGGTCTAACAAGAAGCCGACAGCGGATCTTTCTCCGCCATAGGTAAAAAAAGTAAGATATCTGTGGTATCAAGCGAGCATACTCCACAAGCAAAAAACTGAAAAAATAAATAAAAAATCTCACGCACAAGCTTGGGAACATTTTTAAGGAGTACAAAGATCGAAGAGCAGACAACGTACAGGGAGAGAGAGAAAAAACAAACCACCCACGACCACGATCTACGACTACCACCACCACGAGTGAGCTGAGAGGGAGAGATAAAATGGGAAAGTGGGAGATAGTGATTGGCGGTACTGCATAGACGACAAAGTGACAAGTGAGCTTGAGCAGCGGCAGTGTGGAACTGCAGTTTAAACTTAGTTAATCAGTGTTGATCATTGGTTGGGTGGTCTCTCCCAATCAAATGGATTTATAATTATAATGAAAGTTCGTCTTATGTGTATAAAACATAAGTTTATGTTTTACTTCAAATTTCAAAGTATTGAAATTGTTCTTTCTGCGTAGCGGCTTCAATAACACTCGTAGAAATAATGCTTATTCTCTCAGAACCAGTAACGCTGCAGTGGTTCCTAGAGCTAGGAGGGAGCATTATAGAAGATTTGCAACTGTTCTTGCGCCCTTTATTTACAACAAACTACCCTTAGACATTTGCGGCTCCGTAAATTGTAAAAGAATATTTCTTCGGAAAGTTAGATATTGGCTTATAGAGAGATCAGAGGTAGAATCACTTTTCAAGGTTATCAATTAATTTTGAGCAAAAGAAAATAAAAAATAAATAAAAGTCACTTAAATATTTAAATTATTTGTCCACAATATCGTACTTAATTCATTCCTTTCCGCTGTACACATCTTCGCCAAATTAACTCTAACTTATTTTAACAAAATTAAAATACTTACAATAAGCACACAGTCTCCTCTCTCGCTGCGACTCTTTTGAATTCTACATTTTGCTTAATCTATTTATAAAACTTTTTCCAAACTCACTTGAAACTAATATTTTATATCACAAAGTGAGTACATAAGTTAAAGACGAAATAACAAATTTCATGGTCAAACTTCAGATTACATTTAATGATATTATGATCTGAACAAAGCCTATAATGCAAACCTTAAAATAATGATTAATATTGTACTATGAATTTTAGAAATGAAATAAAAAATAAAAATAAAGTTAAAAAAAATAAAACAACATGGAATGATGGTCTGAAATGTAAAAAAAGTAATAGAGTGTGCATGTGCATCTTTCTTTTTCCTAGTTGCATGGAATAAGAGTTACATTAAAATATTTATTCTAAAAATTCACAATACCAAAACTGTGGAAGGCTGAGTAAATATTATTTGATTAGTTAAATTTTTTTCGAAGTTTCACAAAAAGTGGGACACTCGATGACTGAAAATCTCGTGGCCTCATAGGTACCTGCTCAGAACATAGGCAATTATTTGCTGTGTGGTTTTTGTCTTTTTTTAAATTGGTCGTCTCTACTACATACTTGTAGTTCCTCCTAGTGTTGCTTTTACACAAAAAAAAACCCTTAACTTCCCAAAAAAATATAACGTCTGCATTCTTACGCTTGTAGTTTTTTTGATAAGACCTCAAAGCACACGATTTTTTTTTTAATTCTTATTTTTAATCTTTTTCAGAATCTTTTTAATAGTCTCCAATTAGGCATTTTGGCGCTGAGTCCTCTCCAAATCGGTATTCATCAATTTGACGGAACGTTAATAAAAGAAAGGTAAGGTACATAATTAACTATAAATTTTCTCCGCCAAATGCATTCTTATTTAGTTCCTCACCTCTTTGTGGATTTCTGCAGTTGTATATCTCAGGGCACATTTTCCTGTAAGCCCCAGAAAACACCGCCCATTGGTGACACAGGTGGGCAAATCCAGGTGTGTGCATTTGAAATCACAATGTGTTGGTGAAGGCAACACTACAAATTACGGCACTAAAAAAAAGCTGCAAAAAACGTAAGTTGTGTTTTTTATATAATTAACAGACATAATCTGTTAAAAGAGTATAAAAGATTAAAACTAACTCTCAAATAAAGGTCTTGTATAACCGTTAGATAGTTTCTCGCTTAGGAACTGTAACATGTTTGTGATATTCTATAATTTTACCATCTGCTTTTATATCTTTACAATATGCGTCAAAATGTTGCATTATATGTTTTCATCTCTCCCTTACTTATTTCTTAACATAAATATTTCATAAAAATAAAGCTCATATTAATATTGTTCTTTCAAAAAAGTAGAGATTACTTACCGGTTATTGGATTACTGGCAGTGCGGAATCTTTTGGGTCCGTATGAAAAATCTTGTAGACCCACTTCTTATTACAAAACATAGTTTTAATGTCTTTGGTACTGTAGTGAAACACGGACACGGGCCGGTAACATAGACTTACACTCCCTCTGTAAACAAAAACTGAGAAGAATCCTTACAACAATTAATTTTCCGCTTCAAGCTTTTAGACGGAATGCCGCGACAGAAAATTCACGTCTTCGGTCATGCCTTAAAGAATTTTTTTTGTGTCTTTTGTCTTAAGGTAAGCAAATTCTATGTTTGTGGAAGCCTTTGCTAAGGTTTTTGTATTTGTGTCTGCCTCTATCTTTACCAGAATCAAAACTGCCTGGCACTTTAATTATAGTGCAGAGAATATTATCTAGTGTCATTTTACCAAACATCAGTTTTAAATAAATAACGTTTGGTATTGATCCATTGGTTTTGTACACTTTTAGCACCTGCCGCGCCCTCTCCACCACTGAATGCATGGCAGACAACGAATTATTACTAGCCTACCGTAAGACTTTACAATGAAACAAAAAATTTCTTAAGGGGATCAGGGACTATTTCGGTCGCTGGCTCTTATACTATGTCTCCACCGACAATTAAAAGAGGATTACCGGGAGACGATTAAAAATAAATCCCAAAGAGGCTCCACCGGAAAAATATAGGATTAATTTAACACGAAAACTCTGTTTTTGTCATTTTGGCTCTCAAAAGAGAGTGGCGAATGGCGATGTCATTTCCCAGGAGCGAAAAACGATATCCTCTGTAAAAATCACAATAGAAAACGAACTTGTGACAGATTTGTCATACAGAGACAGTTTCAGTTTCCTTTTTTGATTCCCAAACTGTTACAAAGGTGCAAAAAATAGGTTTGTGAATAGGGTGAAAGGGATTTATAAGAGGATTTATTTTTAATCGCTTGCCGGGAGGATTTAAATTTGTATGGTAAACCGCGTAATTTGTAGAGGATTTAATAAAGATTTATATTAATCGCGGACTAGTGCTCGGTGCAGACATGGTATAAGACTATTGAAATATATAAATTCCTATAACACAATATCTCCACCGGAGGCACTCAACGAGGGCACCCCATCGCTCCAACGAGGGCACCCCACCCACCAGCTGGTGTTGATCGGCAGGTAGATATACAGATCCGTAAATTGTTTTCTCTTTTTTCTTGCTTGCTTACCTCGTTATAGTTTTCGCATACAGAAAAAATACAAAAATGGGATTAATAATAAATTAATAATACAAAAATGCTTCAGTAAATAGATTACCAACAAAATACGTATATTAAACCTTGGATGTAAAAATAGTTTTATGGTATTTTCGCCAGAGAAAATTTATTTTGTTGTGCAAAAATGTTATTTTACTCCTTTCTTTTTGATGGCAGCCTCTATTAGCCTTCCCACGAGCCGCCGCCGAAGCAACACTCTTAGTCCGGCATTGCGTTGGGGTGAGAATAGCCTTGCCTTGAGGTTATGCATGCCAATTCCTAAGTAAGAGCCTTGTAGTATTGATTTTACAGTCGATGCTGTCAGCAGCGTGAGCTCATGATGGAAAGCAAAAAGCAAAGTTTTAACTGAAAGATGCATAGAAGGGTTTGATAAAAGTACAGAAGCGTCTGTTCTCAAAGGAGCGGTTGTATTTAAAATAAAAATAGAAGTAATTTACCAGTTTTTCATAAAAAAGGTTAAGTTAATAAAATAGGGGGGTGTCGTGGCGTAGTGGTTAGTGTGTGTGCTTATTACGCCGGAGGTCTGGGTTCGAATCCTGCCATCGTCACCTAAAAAAAAAAGACTTGTTCTTTTTCACGGTCCCCACCTCCGCGAGGGTTTGACAAGCCCTCCGAGAGTATTAATTGTCTTGAAAAACTTCTCAAAGTGCCGTTCGGATTCGGCAAAAAATTGTAGGTCCCCTTGTATGTAAAGAAATTAACACACCAGCATACATTGTTGAGAAGTTGGCCCTGGTTCACCTCGAGCTGTTGCGCCACTCTATTTATTTATATTTATTTTATAATAAAATAGCATTAAAACAAAAAAAAAAAAAAAAAAAACAATATAAAAACCCCAAGAGTAAGCCTAGTTCTGGAAAATTGGCCCTCTTCGTAAGCTGGCTCTAAGGATTTTGGGTGTGAGCCTAGCTTCGAAATTCTTTGGAGAGAAGGAAAAATTGAAACTAATCACCAAAGGCTAAATCGAACATTATGCGGGAAAAGTAGTCCGGCGCGCAGTTAATTAGGACTCCGTGAAAATAACAGCTTAGAAAAAGAGAATAATGAACTCCAAGTTAACCTTATACTGAAATGGAGCGACTCTTTTATAATATTAAAAAGGAAATTTACCCTATACCCTAATACTCGTTTCACGAAAGACTGTGAGGTGAATGAAGAGGAACACCGAATCGAGCAGCAGGCGAATACTGTAAAGCCTTCAGCCCAATGAATCCATTGCGTTCGTCACGTTGAAGTACACAACTGACAACAGATTTACACGTTTTTATGTAAAGCGGTCCATAGAAGAACTTCGTGACGTACGTCGCTTCCCATTAGAACGTGTGTATTTACTGAATTGTCAGTTGTGTACTGCGACGTAATGGATGCAACGGATTCATTGGGCTGAAGGCTTAAGTACGGTCGATGACTAACTTACACGTGAGACAAATCCAGCTTAAAAGAAAAGGTCTAACATGAAGCCAACAGCGGATTTTTCTCCGTCACACAAAAAACTTAAATCTCTATGGTATCAAGCAAGCCTACTCCACAAGCAAAAACTGTAAAAATAAAAAAAAATTCACACACAAGCTTGTGAAGTGTGAAAAGTTTTAGTGAGAAGAAAGAGTGAGTAGACAATGTACAGAGAGAGACAGAGAGAAAAAACCAACCACGAGTGAGAGGGACAAAAAAAGTAGGAGATAGTGATTGGTGGGACTGCTTAGGCGACAATGTGACAAGTGAGCAGCGGCAGTGTGCAACTGCAATTTAACCTTACCACCATTGTTGTGTTGATCATTGGTTGGGGGGTGTCTCCCGATCAAATCCTTTTATAATAAAAGTTCATCTATATTGTGTCGTTTGTTTTTTGTGTACAGTAATGATGGTCGGAAATGTAAAAAACTAATAGTGTGAGAAAAAACGGACCATGTGCATATTCCCTTTTGCAAGTTATGGGGAAAAAAAGTTACATTGAAATATTTTTTCTCGCAAAATCGAATCAAATAGGTACCTACCAAAATTGTGGAAGACTGGTTTAATATTATTTGATTAGTTCATAGGTATATTTTTTTCGAAGCTGCAAAAAACAGGGACATACTTTGCGTTGACTGAAAATCTCGCCTTATAGGTACCTACCTACTCAGAGTCTATAGGCAATTATATGCTGTGCGACTTTTTGCCTATTCCAGCTGCACTACACACCATTGTAAAATCAACAAGATACCAACAAGATCGGTTGTAGGTAGGTATAAACCCATAGATAGTTGGTGCAAAAATAATCTTTTTTTTAGTGCGCGCTAAGTATTTACTAAGTTGGTACCTACCTAACTAAAATATTTTTTTATTATCTGAAATAGTAGTTACCATGTATCCTAATATACATGTATATTAGGAGTTGTGTAGCACTTAGAAATATTTTTATATGTCTTAGTAATTGCATAAGCTTTCCTTAGAGAAGATAATATAATATATTTACAGTTTTTCGTAACCCGTGTTCAACTTGAAACCGACAATGTAACCTAAAAGCTTTCAAGGACTAACAAAGCATTCTTCAAGAAGATCCCATGCCATAAACCCTAGAAATAAGCCGTTAATTAAGCGATAAATTTCAAGCCCGATTTCCGTTCAACAACCGACATTTACAAAAGTTATTTGCCCACAAAACTCCATCGAAAAGAGCCCTTGTGTCGGCAAAATCTCTTCCTGTTTCTCGGTTGTAGTTTGGCGCGTTGTTTGGTTTCATAACTAGCTAAACACGAAGATGGCAATCAGGATATTTCGCGCAATGTGCAAGGATAAAGTTTTCTGAACTCTCGCGAAAAGTATCGTCTTTTTGTGGATGGTTTCCCGCCAAGTGTTTCAAGTTGTTTTCCTGTTCAACACAAACAAATATTTCGCAGAATTATTCACTGACGTGTACAGTGTAAGAGATAAAATCCTGCCATCAGGGCTGCCACCCAAGAATCCACCTCCCATGAAATTTGAATGTTTTTGATTTTTTTCGTGGTAAATTTCTTGCACCGGAAATAATTCCCATTCATTTGGGAAACTTTGCGTTTTGTGTAAAGGGTTGCATTCGCTTAATTATCCTTTAGGATAATTTATCTGTTTTTCTAGAAAAAGAGCTTCAAAAGAAGATGTTTTACATCTTGGTTCTATAATTACTTTGCAAAGAATTTTTGCTCGGATCTCTTCCCTGCAAGGGATACTTATGTAGTTATACGTCCTTCAAAAGTATTTCTTTGCTCATTTCATGCAAAGTTTCACAGAACTCTTTCTGTGCCACTTGAGAAACCATTAAGCCGAAAAAAGCCTAGCTGGTGCCTATCCGTTTCCCCATTAAATTGCAATATGCATTCGTTCCACATGATTGAGTTTCCAATAAACTGTCAATTTTGCATGATGATGCACTCGAGATTTACCAAAACCCCCATCATTTTATGAAAAGCAATAACCTACCCTCCATTTGCAAGAATACGCAGGTGTAGTCGGGCATTGTGCTGGGCGCGCAAGAACGAAAAACATACACACAATCAACTCCCTTAAAATGAGAAACAAAATGGGTGTGATAATTCAATTCAACACCCCCCTTACGGCAGATTACAGGGATAATAGTTTGCAAGCATGGTTGGGGCGCTTTTTCAATATTTACAGCGAAATCACAGTGTTGAGCTGGTTTATGCATTTAATTGGCCGTGAAAAAGTCAAAATGAAAACATAATCACAGCCAGACAGCATGAATGTGCTTGTGTTAGGTTGCATTCTGTGTGCCCTGTTGTCATCGTAGCTAGTGGTGGCCCAAAGCGTTTTCCATTTTCGCAACGCTCGCTCATGTTGTGGTGAGAACAAGGGGGCCTTTGGATTATTTACCAATGGAGAAGGTGAGAAAAATAATGACTTTTTGTCTGCACTTGCAGTAGATTGTCGGTTGGGTCCTCACCAACAGCAAAAAGCACCTTGCAGGGTGAATGGAAAAGAAAAATTTCGCGAAATCTCGAAAATCTATTTTATAAACCCTTTTTATATAGCCTTTGTCATACAGCGCTTGAGATTTCAGATTTCTCTAAAGCTACGATTACACGGTCATTATTTTGTGTCATTTAAATGACGCTCTGACATCACAATTGCGTCGCAAAACCCTCATTTAAATTACGCTCCATGTGATTACCATTTTTGGGACGCCATTTTCTGTGTCATTTCTCTCTACAAAAATCGACAGTATAGTCAATAAAAATAGTCAATTTTTAACAGCCTATTTATACTTGTAAAGCTTTCCTGGAATACCCCTCCTACGTAGAACATGCTTAAAGAAACTCTGTTGACTAGGTCAAAACCATTTTCGAAGTCAATCAAAAGCAAGTGAAGTCGTCATTTGAATTCAAGACATTGTTCTGCTTGCATGCATAGAGGCAGATTTGCAAACGGACCTTGGCTTTGTCTTCGTCCCGTTACGATGCGTCGGCATTAAATCTGGTTTGAAATTACATTTCCTTAAAAAATTATTTTTCTTTTCGGAGCAATGTGTTTTTTCTTCGTATTTGAGTGCTCATTTTGTTTTGGTTAATGTTTACCACTAGTAAAAATTATTAACATCAGCGCGCATACATAAAAACTTTGTTTTGGATTTTTTTCCCAGCTTTTGAGCTGCAGACAAAGCAAATGCTCATTACCTACAATTAAACTAGAGCTTGACTATGATGTAACGTTACGTAACATTAGGTTTTTTCTTTACCATTGCCAAACGAAACGTTGAAGCCAAGCTACATTGTGTAAAGAAACATTGGAATCGTTTTTGGCTTGTTTGTGAATTCCGCTTAAAGTGTCTTCTCAAGATATTCTATAAAACTTAAATAATTTTATATAAAAGAATAGTTTATCTAAGCTATTGTAAGTACCACGTAAATGTCTCTCCAGTTTTCATACTTCTCAAGAATTCTCTTTTCCGGGAGCTTAAAAATTATCCCATTTTTCACTTAATCGAAAGAAGTTTTGAATTCTATGCTCGCTCGATGCGAAAGGGTGCAAAATATATAAGGACCACATAGGAATTTGAGCTATGCAATGCCATGGGATGTCTCTCCGGATGATAAACAGGCGAACGCTTACCATATATGGTGGGTAAACCGGGACGGGAATCATTCGGTCGCCGCAGAATAAACGCCTGATATGATCAGAATACGAAGCAAAAGCTGCCACTAGTCGCCATAGCTGAAGCTTACAAGATGGCATGCCGCTTATATGTATTATTGTGCGACGCCGTAGCTGAGTACAAGTTTGTCATGTTTGTCAATAAATTTTCATTATACTACAGTGGCCGAAATTCAGATAAAAACACACGTTTTTTCTATATTATTTTGCTATCCAGCTTTTTAATGATTTTTTTTAAGAGGCTAATAAAAATTTTCAAATTTCCTACAAAAAGTTGTTTAAGCCATTTCGGAGGACTTTACCCTCCGTCCACCCCAGTATAAAGCGTAGTATTAACAAAAAATTACATCGAAATTACCATAAAAATATTAAATTTTTAGTCAAAATTAACTCGATACATATAATTACCTCCTAAAAAATATTACAAAACTCCTAAGTTAGCACCAGTGGAATTCAATTCTCCGGTGGCTTTCCAGTCCTTTGTTCAGTAATGCCTTCTCGACTCGGAGCTCTTGAACTTTGAAAAATTTGCTTCCGTTTGGCACAGACATGCCTAGCTTGTCCTTACTTTATCTTTAACAATCTTTAACTCAGTCGTTATTTTTAAAAAATATAATGAAAAAAATAGTATGTTTTAATGAATGCGTTTTAATCAGCTTGCAAAAAAAACATTGGCTGACATACATGAAACAAAGTCTGGAAATAAAAGCCCGTGTTCTCCTTGAAGTCTTTGTCACTATGACAAATTTTAAATGTGTAAAAACGTCATGGTTGAGTTTGAATAACTTCAGCCTTTACTTTCAGCTTCAGCTTGACATTTCTGTTCGCTCTTATAAGAATATGTGTATTCAATTTTTTATCCAGCCTTAGGTACAGCGACAGCGTCAGCTGCAACTACGCATTCTGACCAGGCCTTAAACTATAAGAAAAATGTAGTTCAGTTTAGTTTATTCAACACACAAAGCTACAAATCTTTAGAAAAAGTCCAGTTTTTTCTGCTCGTGTTCCATATAATAAGTAAGTAACTTCCTATTTGGTTTTTGGTGTCAAGAGAAGAATCCCGACTAGTTTATGAAACAAACAACAGGAACGGGTCATATCATTTTTCGGAAAGTCATCTACCTACCGAAACTTCACATCACTACCGAAATGTAGCATTTAGGTAAACATAGATTGAATTCTGTAGATGACTTGATTAAAACGATAAATTCGAAACATTTGTGAATGAATGTAGATATTGTGAAACTTTTTTGAAAAGTCCCTTTTGATGTCAACATGATCTTTGCCTTAACCTCGTTTAATCTTTGCCTTAACTCTTAGCCTGGTTTGCTCTAGTTGAGGGTTAAATCACTTTTTGACCAATCTTTTGAGATTGCTTCCAAAAGTTTTTAACCGACAATTTCGCTCCGCAGAAAAATGTTAAAACGCATTCGAGTTCTTTAAAAAAAATATATATACTATGCGCCATGTAGTTTTTGTTGCAAGGCGTTATCTTCAACTGCGGTCTTTTTTTGCGTTTTTTTTTTTTCGAAAGCATTTTTTTCTGATAAATTGTTTGGTTTTTTAAAGATTTATTCTCCGTGTTTAAAACCCCTGCCTCATTCAAATAATTTATGTCTTAATCATTAGGGCTTACCTGGTTTTCAAAATTTCCTGTGAAATTATACAAAGATGTCGCCTAATCGGATTTTTTTTTATTGTTTTAGATTTCCAAAAATCTATTTTCTCTTATCCCCACACCCTCTTTTAAATTTCTATAAAAAGTGTTTTCAATACACAAAGCAGCTGCACCAGTCATATTCTTGCCCTCAGGACATTTAGATAGCTCCACCTTATATTCAAACAAATAGAAAACCAAAGTCCCCCCGAAAAGAAAGAGATAAAAGTTGAATTCAAAAGTGTCCTTTCACACGTTATCATCATTTCAAATGTATTGCGATTCTAAATAAATTTTTTCTCAATCTCTGTTTGTCAAAGTGAACCCAAGGATAACAAAACGAAATACAATTCGCCTCCTTTACACGTAGCAACATTCATTCAATGATTCAAATGTGTGCGCTTCTGTTCCCATTCACACTTTGCATCGTCTTCGTGGCTTTTATATTCGAATCAAATCCACAAGAAAGGATTTTACAATTTCAGAAGGACTTTCTCTCATGCCGCGCAAGCCGTGGGGCTTAAATTTCGCAATTCAATCGGAGAGACTTAAAAAAAAAATCAAGAAACGATTCAAAGAAAATTTTCTTTCAAAGAAAGTCATTCAAATCGAAAGGATATCACTGAATACTTGGGGGGTCTCAATAGATGTGTGTAACATTTGCACACAATCAAAACGATATATGCAGCAGCCCATTGTGTAAGCTATTCGGGCCGAAAAGTATCCTTGTTATTTAAATAAGGAAAAAAAAAAACTGATATCTACAATCGTTTGTATCCCATTTAAAAGATACCTACTTCCAGCTAGGAGAATTCAAAATGTGGATCTTTCGTTCCTTTCTTCTTGTTTTGTTCAGCCAATGACAAGGAATTTAGTATTTGGTGACAAATTCGACTCTCATGCTTGACTAGAATCTATTTGTCCATTGATTTTGGTGGTTTTTGTCGATTCGAATAGCATAGTCCTTTCGTTGATATCCTTTCACAATAATAAAATCTTTTATGCTTAACTTGATGGGCGTAAGGAATCCTGCTTCTTTCGTATTCCGGTTCTCGCACGCACCCTCTCTTCGTATGACAACACCGAAATGGGCTTTTAAGCGTTTTTCTTATTTCCTTATCCTTTTGGAAGATTCCCCGACTTTTTTGTCATTCCGCCTACACATTGTAATCAGGGTTTTGTTCGCATGCCACGGAAGTGAGATTAGGCCAGCATTGTTTGCTAGAAAATGCAAAGTGAATAAAAAGTTAGAAAAAAATAAGAAAAAAAAAATACTCAGATGGGAAGGGGTGGGTAGACGAAAAATGATATTTTCGAGTAACATTACGTGATGTCCTTATCAATGTTATAGACCAAAAGAAAAATAAGGCCGTAAATTACTCGCGTTTTTGTGCTATGAACACCGTGTTGATGCTAGATAAAAGTCGTGACTATAGAAGCCAACAAGAAATGGTTGTTTATGAGAGGTGAGAAACAGTCGCAGGATACGAAGATGCACATTTATTTTGGCAAGGAACAAAGTGACATTTGTTAGCGTTCTTCGTGCATATGGAAGATGATAGGTTGGTATGGTAAATGTCGGGACATAAAGCAGTGCTATCAGTAGCTGTAAATTGTGCTCTTACGCTTTGTCCTTTTTTGCGTCTTTCCATAGTACTTTCAAAGTAAAGGTTGGGTAATTATTCTACTTTGATCTTTTGAGCGAACCCTGTACTTTAACGGACATGTTTCTTAAATTAGCCTGGTGTCTGGGCAAACTGTCCCCAACACCCAAACTGACCCCATACTTGAGACCCGGGGCTTTGGTTGGGTTGCATTCTATGAAGTCCTGCATACATGAGATTTTACTGGTTGCAGTATACTCTTACCCTTTCGGCAGCTAATGAACAATGGCAAAAATTTCTATCAATAGGATACCAAGTTTTTTCGAGCCTGTTTCAGTACCGTCACCTGATTTAGACCCATATAGAAAACTACCTCCGAATTGTTTGTAACGTTGCAATTCTCTTTTTGGAATGTGAATGGAGTAGTCTTGATCAGATAAATTGTTTCTACGCAGCATCTCAGTGTAAGCAGGATGGAACTATGCCGTAGCTCCAATTGCTTGTTCCTTCAGGTTGTATTTTTCGGCCCTTTTTCACAAAAAAATCTCCCGGTGTAGGGCTCATAATTATGATGATAGGACCTGTAGTGAGAGGACAAGCCATTTTGAAGATATTTTCCCCTATTAGATTAGGTAGGGTTGCTGGCAGCAAAAGCCACCAGCTCGCATAGGCCTACGAGGTCCCTTAGCCTCACGCTATGGAGACAATCCGTATAAGGAGTAAAGATTTTAATGTAACTATGATACTTAGCCAGTTGAAGTATTCTGAGCTTCCAAGGAAAACTTGGCCCAGCCGCAGACTCTGCTGAGCTTCAGAAAATTCGCCACAGGTGTACTTAAAAGCTCGTTCAGCACTTCAAGAAGTTGTCCCAGAAGTTGTTTTCTGCCACTTAGACACTGGCAGATTAAGTTTTCACATCTTCTTCCGCTTCTGGATCATAACAGCCCCTGTAAATTTAGTTGATGTTAGTGGTTTTCAATTTTGCTGAGTGTTTTCCCAACAGGTTGTTGCCTGTTATCACTCTTGTTGCTATGGCCACTGATGGCCATACTGATGGCTACCATATGGATGGCCATAAAGTTCCGGATTAAATTGAGTTCCGTTGTTTAATCTTAATTGTTTATTTTTATTTTTATCCTTATAAGAGGTACGGTTTGTAACACAGTCTAATAGTCTCAATAGGCTTCTAGACCTTTTAGGAATATTATCGAGATAGACAGGAAAATTTATTATGCAATATCCGTCCGCCCGTCCGTATGTACCTAAACCACTTTTAGGCCTTACACTTAAGAGGGAATAGTTGAAATTTGGTAGGTGAGCTGGAAGTCCATCACCACCATCCATCACCCAGCATCCTCATCTACCATTGTGTATTCGTTATTCAATAAAGGCTCTCTGAATCGATTAAACGTATTCTTTCTTAATTATCGGCACACTACAATATCGTTGTCCATGTTATGTCTTGGATGGTTGATCATAAGTTTTTGTTAAGTCATTATTTTGCATCCCTTATCCGAAATAGGTGGTTACCTGAACTGGCTAGCTACAGCAGGTTTCCCCCTCCCTGACAGTATTACTAAAACCAATCGTCTTGAGCAGCAATAACAAACCCTGAAAGACAATTCTAATACAATGACTTATAGAAAACCAATGACGTCGCTGGTCGTTCTCTCAAAGTGTTACATTCTTTTGTTGACACTCAAATTGAGACATTGTTTCTATCTACCCACCCTACTAGCAATTTTTACGACCCTCGAGAGTCTACAATTAGACCCCTAAGCTGCATTACAAAGGGGGGTGGTTTCAGGAGTGAAAACAATATTTTGAAATACTGCTGTCATTTCATGCATTAAAATCAAATGCGGCATCAGAGCGCGTACGAGTAAACAAGTAATAAATTTGATCTGCAAATCTAATCGTAACCAAAAGTTAACACCGCGTCATTCAGCCTCCGGGGGATGACAACGCTGCGCCGGCTGAAGAGAAGTTCTTTTTTGACCCGTGTAGCGGGAAATAATGAGTGTGAAACACTTTCAATGAGATAGATAGAACATGCATTTTAGCCACGCAGTATAAACTGGTACGCTAAAATCTAAATCGAATTGTTTAAAAACTGGGTTCAACAAATATTGCCTGCCGCCCTCTGTTGATGCAAATTGCATTACGGTCTGTGAAATTACCTATTTTGGGTTTTGGAAAATTTATTTACTTCACACTGGGGTGGGAAATGTGCGGCATTTGTGGCGACTGACGCAGCGCGTTTCTGGCATTAACGCGGTTATTTTTATTTTTCTATTTTGTATAACAATCAGGCCCAATCAAAAATTAATTTTCCATTTAAAGAGAAAATTCAGCTCGTGCAGCAAATTTCCATCATCTTGTTATCACATGCAACGTCGTGTTTAATGAATGAGATCGAAATTGCATTGCAAAAATGCTGTCGTGCTACATAATGTATATTTTTACAACGTTCCTACGCTATCAGGACAGTGTCAAGCTTGTGCAACTTCTTAAGCGTTTATGGGATGAAGATTGCAGTGGAATTGAATTAAGGGTGTAAAGTGTGGTGGGTTTTGAAATGTGGTTTTGTAGGGATAAGATTTTACTCGATACATCGATATCATATTTTAAAATATAAATTAATTATAGAATCAATTTAAAGTTAATATGAGCATTCTAAGGCATTAGAAGATGCTTTTACATTTGTCAGCCGTTCTGAAAAAAAAAATGAAGTACCTTTCAACAATGACCGAAAGCGCAACGCAGGCTCGAGGTATAGGTATAAGGTACACATACCGATGATAAATAAATATGTAAGCATAAGCATAAACGTAATAATTTTATTGGATATGTTTTATTGGTGCTGGAAAAGAAACAGTTCCATTTTCGAAGGTTATAGGCAGTGAGACCTTTAGGGCAACAGCCATAAAATCGCTCAAAATATTTACCTTCCCTGCTTTTCAGCATGTTATTGATAACCCTGATTACAGATATTCTCACCGAGTGTCTTGCCTTTGCCTAATAGAATAATGTAGATTCCCCTGCTTGTGAGGATATTACTATTTCAACTTGTAGCGTTCTTTTGAATGCGGTCGTCATTCTAGAGTAGTCTTAATGGCGCTTCACTCCTACATTTTCCCATGTTTCTTCTATACCAAGGGATGATAGAAAATATACCAAAGTGTCGCTATTTACCTCGGTTGTCTGTCTTTTCGACAAAATTCGTTTCGCAAAAAAATTATCGTAATAAAATTTATTAATTTCGCGAATTCTTGTTTCGCAAATTTTTATTTATTCTTGAAATTTTTTTGCAAGCTTATTATTTTGCAGTAGGTATAAATAGATACTTATCATCCTTTTTACACTTGGATTATGATAATGATTAGGTGACCTGCGGTTTGTTGTTTGGAATATTTAAAATTAAGTGCAAGGCAAAAAACAGCGAAATGTTCTTAAAAAAATTACGCGAGCAGACCCATTTTCCCCACCTCGTGCAGAGCGGTTTTTACAGATTTAACTTTCATGTATTATAGGTAGGTACATGTTGTGAAACTAAAAGCTCTGACTGCAAATGTTAGTCGTGGTGCAAACAACATCGTTATATTCGAAAAACACGACTGCCTTGAAAACAACGAGTTTTTTTTTTAAAGTTAAAGCTAAGCTTATGTCCTTTGACTTTGTAAAAAAAACCTCGTTAGTATTAAAGAGTATTTATGACTCAGTATAGGACTTATAACTTCAAGCCTACCTGAGTCATAGGTCCAACTCAGGTAGACTTTTAACCCAGTTAAACCTATGACCTAAGTGGACTTATAACTCAGGTGGACTTGTAACACAGGACTCATGACTAAGATGACTTATATATAAAAATCCAGGTGGACTTAGAACCCAGAAGGATTTATAACCAAATGGGCTTTTAAGCCAGGTGGAACTTTAAACCCAGATGGATTCATGATCCAAGTGTACCTATAACAGTGATGGACTTATAATGTTGGAGTCCAACAACGACTTATGACCCCAGTGAACTTATTTTCAGATAGACTTATTTGCCATGTGAACTCTTTTCTGGTAGACTTATTTCTTAGTGGACTTATTGTTTCCCATGTGGATTCATGACCCTGGTGGACTTACTATCTAGGCTAGGTGGACCTATTATCCAGGTGGTTTTGTTTCCCTGGTGGACTTATTACCCAGGTGGACTTTTTCGTCAGGTGAACTTGGTGAACTTATTTTCCAAGTGGATTTGTTTTCCAGGTGGACTATTTTCCCAGGTGGGGTTATTTCTCAGGTGGATTTTTTTCCCAGATGGACTTATTTCCTAGTGGCTTTTTTCCTACATGGACTTTGACGCCAGGTGGACCTATTTCCCAGGTGGACTTGTTTCGCGGGTAGAATTTTTTCCAGGTAGGCTTATTTTCCAGGGGGACTTTATTGCCAGTTGGACTTATTTCCCAGGTGGACTTTTGCGCCGGGTGGACTTTTTCGCCAGGTGGACTAATTTTCCTGGGGGACTTATTTTCCAGGAAGGCATTTTTTCCAGATGGACTTATTTATCAGGTGGATTTTTCGACAGGTAGAAAGAAGTCGACCCTGGAATTATTTCCCAGGAGGGCTTTTTCCCAAGTGGACTTTTTTCCACGTGGATTTTTTTCCCAGGTAGACTTGTTACCCAGTTGGCCTCATTTCCCAGGTGGACTTATTTCTCAGGTGTTTTTTTCGCCATGTGGACTTATTTCCCAGGTGGACTTATTTCCCAAGTGGACTAATTTGCCATGCGGGCTTATTCCCCAGATGGACCTTTTTCCCAGGCGGGCTTATTCCCCGGGTGGACTTATTTCCTAGGTGGACTTATTTCTCAGGTGAACTCATTAACCAGGTGGACTTATTTCCCAGGAGGACATACTTCCCAGATGGACATACATCCCAGGTGGACTTATTTCCTATGTGGAACTCTTTTCTAGGTGGACTTTTTTCCCAGGTGGACTTTTTTCCCAGGTGGGCTTATTTCCCAGGTGGGCTTATTTCCCAGGTGAACTTATTTCCCAGATGGACTAATTTCCCAGGTGGACCTATTTCCCAGGCGGGTTAACTTCCCAGGTGGATATATTGCCTTTGGATGACCTTTTTCCTAGGTGGACTTATTTCCCAGGTGGGCTTATTTCTTAGGTGGACTTAATTCCCAGGTGGGCTTAATTCCCCTCAGGTGGACTTATTTCCCAGGTGGGCTTACTTCCCAGGTGGACTTCTTTCCTAGGCAGGCTTTTTTTCTTGGTGGATATATTTCCCAGGTGGACTTCTTTCCTAGGTGGACTTTTTCCCAGGTGGAGTTATTTCCCAGGTGGACTTTTGCGCCGGGTGGACTTTTTCGCCAGGTGGACTTATTTTCCTGGGGGACTTATTTTCCAGGAAGGCATTTTTTCCAGATGGACTTATTTCCCAGGTGGATTTTTCGACAGGTAGAAAGAAGTCGACCCTGGAATTATTTCCCAGGAGGGCTTTTTCCCAAGTGGACTTTTTTCCACGTGGATTTTTTTCCCAGGTAGACTTGTTACCCAGTCGGCCTCATTTCCCAGGTGGACTTATTTCTCATGTGTTTTTTTCGCCATGTGGACTTATTTCCCAAGTGGACTTATTTGCCATGCGGGCTTATTCCTCAGATGGACCTTTTTCCCAGGGGGGCTTATTTCCCGGGTGGACTTATTTCCTAGGTGGACTTATTTCCCAGGTGAACTTATTAACCAGGTGGACTTATTTCCCAGGTGGACATACTTTCCAGATGGACATACATCCCAGGTGGACTTATTTCCTAGGTGGACCTCTTTTCTAGGTGGACTTTTTTCCCAGGTGGGCTTATTTCCCAGGTGGGCTTATTTCCCAGGTGGGCTTATTTCCCAGGTGAACTTATTTCCCAGATGGACTAATTTCCCAGGTGGACCTATTTCCCAGGCGGGCTTACTTCCCAGGTGGATATATTGCCTTTGGTTGACCTTTTTCCTAGGTGGACTTATTTCCCAGGTGGGCTTATTTCTTAGGTGGACTTATTTCCCAGGTGGGCTTAATTCCCCTCAGGTGGACTTATTTCCCAGGTGGGCTTACTTCCCAGGTTGACTTATTCCCCAGGCAGGCTTATTTCCCAGGTGGACCTATTTCCCAATTGGACTTCTTTCCTAGGCGGGCTTATTTCTGAGTTGGACTTATTTCTTATGTGGACATATTTCCCAGGTGGACTTATTTTCCAGGTGGACTTATTTCCCAGTTGGGCTTTTTTCCCAGGTGGACTTATTTTTCAGGTGGATTTTTTCGCTAGGTGGACTTATTCCCCAGTTGGACTTATTTCCCAGGTGTACTCATTTCCTAGGTAGACTTAACTACCATGCGGGCTTATTCCCCAGATGGACATATTTCGAAGGCGGGCTTATTTCTCGGGTGAACTTATTTCTCAGGTGGACTTATTTCCCAGGTGGACATACTTCCCAGGTGGACTTATTTCCCAGGTGGACCTCTTTTCTAGGTGGACTTTTTTCCCTGGTTTGCTTATTTCCCAGGTGGAGATATTTCCCAGGTGGACTTCTTTCCTAGGCAGGCTTATTTCTCAGGTGGACATATTACCCAGGTGAACTTATTTCCCAGGTGGACTTCTTTCCTAGGTGGACTTTTTTCCCAGGTGGAGTTATTTCCCAGGTGGGCATATTTCCCAGATGGACTTTTTCTCCAGATGGACTTTTTCTCAAGGTGGACTTATTTCCCTGGTGGACTTATTTCCCAGGCGGGCTTACTTCCCAGTTGGACTTATTTCCCAGGTGTACTTATTTCCCAGGTGGACTTATTTTTCAGGTGGATTTTTTCGCCAGGTGGACTTATTCCCCAGTTGGACTTATTTCCTAGGTGTACTTATTTGCCAGGTGGAGTTATTTCCCAGGTGGGCATATTTCCCAGGTGGACTTTTTTTCCAGGTGGACTTATTTCCCAGGTGGACTTCTTTCCTAGGTGGACTTTTTTCTCAGGTGGAGTTATTTCCCAGGTGGGCATATTTCCCAGGTGGACTTTTTTTCCAGGTGGACTTATTTCCCAGGCGGGCTTACTTCCCAGGTTGACTTATTTCCCAGGTGGATATACTTCCCAGGTGGACTTATTTCCCAGGTGGACCCCTTTCCTAGGTGGACGTTTTTCCCAGGTGGTATTATTTCCCAGGTAAACTTCTTTCCTAGGTGGACTATTTTCCCATGTGGACTTATTTCCCAGGTGGACTTATTTCCCAGTTGGACTTATTTCCCAGGTGGACTTATTTCCCAGGTGGAGCTCTTTCCTAGGTGGACTTTTTTCCCAGGTGGGCTTATTTCCCAGGTGGGATTATTTCCCAAGTGGACTTATTTCCCAGGTGTACTTCTTTCCTAGGCAGGCTTTTTTTCTTGGTGGATATATTTCCCAGGTGGACTTCTTTCCTAGGTGGACTTTTTCTCCAGGAGGACCTATTTTGGAGGCGGGCTCATTTCCCTGCTGAACTTATTTCCCAGGTGTACTTATTTCCCAGGTGGACTTATTTACCATACGGGCTTATTCTCCAGATGGACCTATTTCGGAGGCGGGCTCATTTCTCGGGTGGACTTATTTCCCAGGTGGACTTATTTCCCGGATGAACTTATTTCCCAGGTGGACTTATTTCCCAGGTGGACTTATTTCCCAGGTAGACCTCTTTCCTAGATGGACTTTTTTCCCAGGTGGGCTTATTTCCAAGGTGGGATTATTTCCCAGGTGGACTTGTTTCCCAGGTGGACTTCTTTCCTAGGCAGGCTTATTTCCCAGGTAAACATATTTCCCAGGTGGACTTATTTCCCAGGTGGACTTCTTTCCTAGGTGGACTTTTTTCCCAGGTGGAGTTATTTCCCAGGTGGGCATATATCCCAGGTGGACATACTTCTCAGGTGGACTTATTTCCCAGGTGGACTTCTTTCCTAGGTGGACTTTTTTCCCACGTAGACTACTTTTCTGGGTGGACTTTTTTTCCAGGTGGGCTTATTTCCCAGGTGGGACTATTTCCCAGGCGGACTTATTTCCCAGGTGGACTTCTTTCCTAGGTAGGCTTATTTCCCAGCTGGACATACTTCCCAGGTGGACTTATTTCTCAGGTGGACTTCTTTCCTAGATGGACTTTTTTCCCAAGTGGCGTTATTTCCCAGGTGCGCTTACGTCCCAGGTGGACTTTTTCTCCAGGTGGACTTATTTCCCTGGTGAACTTAATCCCCAGGCGGGCTTACTTCCCAGTTGGACTTATTTCCCAGGTGTACTTATTTCCCAGGTGGACCTATTTACCATGCGGGCTTATTCCCCAGATGGACCTATTTCGAAGGCGCGCTTATTTCTCGGGTGGACTTGTTTCCCTGGTGAACTTATTTCCCAGGTGGACTTATTTCCCAGGTGGACTTCTTTCCTAGGCAGGCTTATTTCCCAAGTAGACATATTTCCCAGGTGGACTCCTTTCCCAAGTGCACTTTTTTCCTAGGTGGACTTTTTTCCCAGGTGGAGTTATTTCCCAGGTGGGCATATTTCTCAGGTGGACTTTTTCTCCAGGTGGACTTTTTTCCCTGGTGGACTTATTTTCGAGGTGGACTTATTTCCCAGGTGGACTTATTTCCCAGGTGAACTTATTTCCCAGGTGGACTTATTTCCCAGGTGGACTTATTTCCCAGGTGGACATACTTTCCAGGTGGACATCTTTCCTAGGTGGACTTATTTCCCAGGCGGGCTCACTTCCCTGTTGGACTTATTTCCCTGGTGTACTTATTTTCCAGGTGGACTTATTTACCATACGGGCTTATTCCCCAGATGGACCTATTTCGAAGGCGGGCTTATTTCTCGGGTGGAGTTATTTCCCATGTGGGCATACTTCCCAGGTGGACTTATTTCCCAGGTGGACCTCTTTCCTAGGTGGACTTTTTTCCAGGCAGGCTTACTTCCCAGTTGGACTTATTTCTCAGGTGGACTTATTTCTTTGGTGGACTTATTTCCCATGCGGGCTTATTTTCCTGGTGGACTTATTTCCCAGGCGGGCTTACTTCCCAGTTGGACTTATTTCCAAGTTGGACTTATTTCCCAGGTGGACTTATTTCCCTGGTGGACTTATTTCCCAGGTGGACCTAGTTCCCAGGCGGGCCTTTCCTTCCAGGTGGACTTATTTCCCAGGTGGACTTATTTCCCAGGTGGACATAATTCCCAGGTGGACTTATTTTCCAAGTGGGCTTATTTCCTAGGTTGGGATGAAAGTCCACCTGGGAAATAACTCCCCCATGGAAATAAGTTCACCTGGGAAATAAGTCCACCTGGCGAAAAAGTCCACCTGGGAAATAAGTCCACCTGGGTAATATGTCCACCTGGGCAATTAGTCCACCTATGGAATAAGCCCGCCTGGGATATAAGTCCACCTGGGAAGTAAGCCCGCCTGGGAAATATGTCCAACTGGGAAATAAGTCCACCTGGCGAAAAAGCCTACCTGGAAAATAAGTCCACATAGGAAATATGTCCACCTGGGATGTAAGCCCGCCTGGGAAATAAGTCCACCTGGGAAATAAGTCCACCTGAGAAATAAGTCCACCTGAGAAATAAGCCCGCTTGGGAAATAAGTCCACCTAGGAAAGAAGTCCACCTGGGATATAAGTCCAACTGGAAAATGTGTACCCCTGGGATATAAGTCCACCTGGGGATTATGTCCACCTGGGAAGTAAGCTCACCAGGGAAATAAGTTCACCTGGGAAATAAGTCCACCTGGGAAATAAGTTCACATGGGAAATAAGCCCGTCTGGGAAATAAGTCCACCTTGGAATTAAGTCCTCATGGGAAATAAATCCATCTGGGAAAAAAGTCCACCAGGGAAATATGTCCACCTGGGAAATAAGTCCTTCTGGGAAATAAACCCGCCTTGGAAAGAAGTCCACCTGGGAAATAAGTCCACCTGAGAAATAAGCCCGCCTGGGAAATAAGTTCACTTGGGAAATGAGTCCACCTGGGAAATAAGCTCGCCTGGGAAATGAGTTCACCTAGGGAAGGAAGCCCGCCTAGGAAAGAAGTCCACCTGGGAAATAAGTCCCCCTGGAGATAAAATCACGTAGGAAAGAAGTCCACCTGGCGAAAAAGTCCACCCGGGATATAAGTCAACATTGGGTAAAAAGTCCACCTGGGAGATAAGTACACCTGGGAAATAAGCCCGCCTGGGAAATAAGTCCAGCTAGGGAAGTAAGCCCGCCTGGGAACTAGGTCCACCTGGGAAATAAGTCCACCTGGAAAATGTGTTCACCTGGGAAATAAGTCCACCTGCGGAATATGTCCACCTGGGAGGTAAGCTTGCCTGGGAAATAAGTCCACCTGGGAAATAAGTCCACCTGGCGAAAAAGTCAACCTGGAAAAAATGTCCAGCTGGGAAATAAGTCCGCCCTGGAAAAAAGTCCACCTAGGAAAGAAGTCCACCTGGCGAAAAGTTCATCTGGGAAATAAGTCCACCTGGGATATAAGTCCACCTGGGAAATAAGTTCACCTGGGAAATAAGCCCGCCTGGGAAATAAGTCCACCTTGGAATTAAGTCCACCGAAAAAAAAAATCCACCTCGGAAATAAGTCCTTATGGGAAATAAGCCCGCCTTGGAAATAAGACCACCTGGGAAATAAGTCCACCTGAGAAATAAGCCCGCCTGGGATATAAGTCCACCTGGGAAATAAGTTCACCTGGGAAATAAGCCCGTCTGGGATATAAGTCCACCTTGGAAATTAGTCCACCGGAAAAAAAGTCGACCTCTGAAATAAGCCCGTCTGGGAAATAAGTTCACCTAGGGAAGTAAGCCGGGCTAGGAAGGAAGTCAACCTGGGAAATAAGTCCACCTGGGAAATAGGTTCATGTTGGATAGAAGTCCACCTGGCGAAAAAGTGCACCCGGGATATAAGTCAACATTGGGTAAAAAGTCCAACGGGGAGATAAGTACACCTGGGAAATAAGTCCGCCTGGGAAATAAGTCCACCTAGGGAAGTAAGCCCGCCCGGGAAAGAAGTCCACCTGGAAAATAAGTCCACCTGGCGGAAAAGTCCACCTGGGAAAAAAGCCTACCTGGGAAATGAGCCTAACTGGGAGATAAGTCCACTTGGGAAAAAAGTCCACCCAGGAAAGAAGTTCACCTGGGAAATAAGTCTACCTGGGAAGTATGTCCAACTGGGAAATAAGTCCAACTGGAAAATAAGTCCACCTGGGAAATAAGTCCACCTGGGAAATATGTCCACCTGGGAAAGA
The DNA here is from genome assembly GCA_947623515.1 of Neoascia interrupta. Classification (NCBI taxonomy): domain Eukaryota; kingdom Metazoa; phylum Arthropoda; class Insecta; order Diptera; family Syrphidae; genus Neoascia; species Neoascia interrupta. The sequence goes on from OX392463.1 coordinate 136,188,055, forward strand.
GGTCCACCTGGGAAATAAGCCCGCATGGTAAATAAGTCCACCTTGGAAATAAGTCCACCTGGGAAATAAGTCTACCTGGGAAATAAGTCCACCTGGAAAATCTGTCCACCTGTGAAATATGTCCACTTCGGAAATAAGCCTCGGAATAAACCGCCTGGGAAAAAAATCCTCCTAGGAAAGAAGTCCACCTGGGAAATAAGTCCACCCGGGAAATACGTCCACCTGGGAAGTAAGCCCGCCTGGCAAATAAGTCCCCCTGGGAAATAAGTCCACCTGGGATACAAGTCAACATTTGGTAAAAAGTCCACCTGGGAGATAAGTATACCGGGGAATTGAGTCCACCTGGGCGATTAATTCCACCTGAGAAATAAGTCCACCTGGCGAAAAAGTCCACCTAGGAAATAAGCCCACCTGGGAAATAAGCCCACCTGGGAAATAAGTCCACCTGGGAAAAAAGTCCACCTAGGAAAGAAGTTCACCTGGGAAATAAGTCCACCTGGGAAGTAAGCCCGCCTGGGAAATAGGTCCAACTGGGAAATAAGTCCACCTGGCGAAAAAGCCCACCTGGAAAATAAGTCCACCTGGGAAATAAGTCCACCTGGGAAATAAGTCCACCTGGGAAATAAGTCCACCTGAAAAATAAGCCCGCTTGGGAAATAAGTCCACCTGGGAAAAGGTCCAGCTGGGAAATAAGTCCACCCTGGAAAAAAGTCCACATGGGAAAAAAGTCCACCTGGCGAAAAGTTCATCTGGGAAATAAGTCCACCTGGGATATAAGTCCACCTGGGAAATAAGTTCACCTGGGAAATAAGCCCGCCTGGGAAATAAGTCCACCTTGGAATTAAGTCCACCGAAAAAAAAAGTCCACCTGGGAAATATGTCCACCTGGGAAATAAGTCCTTATGGGAAATAAACCCGCCTTGGAAATAAGTCCACCTGGGAAATAAGTCCACCTGAGAAATAAGCCCGCCTGGGATATAAGTCCACCTGGGAAATAAGTTCACCTGGGAGATAAGCCCGTCTTGGATATAATTCCACCTTGGAACTAAGTCCACCGGAAAAAAAGTCCACTTGGAAAATAAGTCCACCTGGGAAATAAACCCGCCTTGGAAAGAAGTCCACCTGGGAAATAAGTCCGCCTGGGAAATAAGTTTGCTTGGGAAATAAGTCCACCTGGGAAATAAGCCCGCCTAGGAAATAAGTTCACCTAGGGAAGTAAGCCCGGCTAGGAAAGAAGTCCACCTGCGAAATAAGTCCACCTGGGAAATAAGCCCGCTTGGGAAATAAGTCCACCTAGGAAAGAAGTCCACCTGGGATATAAGTCCAACTGGAAAATGTGTACCCCTGGGATATAAGTCCACCTGGGGATTATGTCCACCTGGGAAGTAAGCTCACCAGGGAAATAAGTTCACCTGGGAAATAAGTCCACCTGGGAAATAAGTTCACATGGGAAATAAGCCCGTCTGGGAAATAAGTCCACCTTGGAATTAAGTCCTCATGGGAAATAAATCCATCTGGGAAAAAAGTCCACCAGGGAAATATGTCCACCTGGGAAATAAGTCCTTCTGGGAAATAAACCCGCCTTGGAAAGAAGTCCACCTGGGAAATAAGTCCACCTGAGAAATAAGCCCGCCTGGGAAATAAGTTCACTTGGGAAATGAGTCCACCTGGGAAATAAGCTCGCCTGGGAAATGAGTTCACCTAGGGAAGGAAGCCCGCCTAGGAAAGAAGTCCACCTGGGAAATAAGTCCCCCTGGAGATAAAATCACGTAGGAAAGAAGTCCACCTGGCGAAAAAGTCCACCCGGGATATAAGTCAACATTGGGTAAAAAGTCCACCTGGGAGATAAGTACACCTGGGAAATAAGCCCGCCTGGGAAATAAGTCCAGCTAGGGAAGTAAGCCCGCCTGGGAAATAAGTTCACCTGGGAAATAAGCCCGCCTGGGAAATAAGTCCACCTTGGAATTAAGTCCACCGAAAAAAAAGTCCACCTGGGAAATATGTCCACCTGGGAAATAAGTCCTTATGGGAAATAAACCCGCCTTGGAAATAAGTCCACCTGGGAAATAAGTCCACCTGAGAAATAAGCCCGCCTGGGATATAAGTCCACCTGGGAAATAAGTTCACCTGGGAGATAAGCCCGTCTTGGATATAATTCCACCTTGGAACTAAGTCCACCGGAAAAAAAGTCCACTTGGAAAATAAGTCCACCTGGGAAATAAACCCGCCTTGGAAAGAAGTCCACCTGGGAAATAAGTCCGCCTGGGAAATAAGTTTGCTTGGGAAATAAGTCCACCTGGGAAATAAGCCCGCCTAGGAAATAAGTTCACCTAGGGAAGTAAGCCCGGCTAGGAAAGAAGTCCACCTGCGAAATAAGTCCACCTGGGAAATAGGTTCATGTTGGAAAGAAGTCCACCTGGCGAAAAAGTCCACCCGGGATATAAGTCAACATTGGGTAAAAAGTCCACCGGGGAGATAAGTACACCTGGGAAATAAGCCTGCCTGGGAAATAAGTCAACCTAGGGAAGTAAGCCCGCCTGGGAAAGAAGTCCACCTGGAAAATAAGTCCACCTGGCGGAAAAGTCCACCTGGGAAAAAAGCCCACCTGGGAAATGAGCCTACCTGGGAGATAAGTCCACCTGGGAAAAAAGTCTACCTAGGAAAGAAGTTCACCTGGGAAATAAGTCTACCTGGGAAGTATGTCCAACTGGGAAACAAGTCCACTTGGGAAACAAGCCCACCTAAGAAAGAAGTTCATCTGGGAAATAAGTTCACGTAGGAAGGAAGTCCACCTGTCGAGAAAGTTCACCTGGAATATAAGTCCACCTGAGAAATAAGTCCACCTGGGAAATAAGCCCACCTGGGAAATATGTCCACCTGGGAAAGAGGTCCACCTGGGGAATAAGCCCGCATGGTAAATAAGTCCACCTTGGAAATAAGTAGACCTGGGAAATAAGTCCATCTGGGAAAAAAGTCCTCCTGGCGAAAAAGTCCACCTGAGAAATAAGTTCATCTGGGAAATAAGTCCATCTGGGAAAAAAGCCCAACTGGGAAATAAGTCTACCTGGGAAATAAGTCCACCTGGGAAATCTGTCCACCTGGGAAATATGTCCACTTCGGAAATAAGCCCGCCTGGGAAATAAATCCACCTGGGAAATAAGTCCGCCTGGGAAAAAAATCCTCCTAGGAAAGAAGTCCACCTGGGAAATAAGTCCACCCGGGAAATACGTCCACCTGGGAATTAAGCCCGCCTGGCAAATAAGTCCCCCTGGGAAATAAGTCCACCTGGTGAAAAAGTCCACCTGGGATATAAGTCAACATTGGGTAAAAAGTCCACCTGGGAGATAAGTACACCAGGGAATTGAGTCCACCTGGGCGATTAAATCCACCTGAGAAATAAGTCCACCTGGCGAAAAGGTCCACCTAGGAAATAAGCCCACCTGGGAAATAAGCCAACCTGAAAAATAAGTCCACCTGGGAAAAAGTCCATCTAGGAAAGAAGTTCACCTGGGAAATAAGTCTACCTGGGAAGTATGTCCACCTGGGAAATAAGTCCACCTGGGAAATAAGCCCGCCTGGGATATATGTCCACCTGGGAAATAAGTCAACCAGGAAATAAGTCCACCTGGAAAACAAGCCCGCCCTGGAAATAAGTCCGCCTGGGAAATAAGTTCCCTTGGGAAACAAGTCCACCTGGGAAATAAGCCCGTCTGGGAAATAAGTCCATCTAGGGAAGTAAGCCCGCATAGGAAAGAAGTCCACCTGGCGAGAAAGTCCACCGGGAAGATAAGCCCAACTGGGAAATAAGCCCAGCTGGGAAATAAGTCCACCTGGGAAATATGTCCACCTGGGAAATAAGTCCACCTGGCGAAAAAGTCCACCTGGGAAATAAGCCCAACTGGGAAATAAGTCCACCTGGCGAAAAAGTCGACCTGGGAAATAAGTCCACCTGGGAAATTAGTCAACCTGAGAAATGAGTCCTCTGGGAATATGAACTTATTAAGTCCACCTGGGAAATAAGTCCACCTGGAAAACAAGTCTGTCTGGCAAATTAGTCCCCCTGGCAAAAAGTCAACCTGGGAAATAAATCCACCTGGCAAAAAAGGCCACCTGTCTAAAAAGTTCACCTGGCAAATGAGTCCAATTGGGACATAAGTCCAAGGAAGCCCTTTTTCTCAATTAAATGTTGATTTGATTAATATTGACTTTCATTTTCTGGTTTAAAAAATCCATTTTTTATGAAAATAATTTTTGACCTTTTTGTTTGGTTATAATAACGGGTGATTTTTTAGCTGGTTTGGTTTTGGCAACACTGGTTTTGACAGCTGACGTGTGTTTAGTACCTTGTGTCACTGTCAAACAGCTTCAGTTTGGTTTGCAATTTAACCATGGATCGTCTTACAAATGAACAACGCTTGCAAATTATTGAATTTTACTATCAAAATTCGTGCTCGGGTCGAAATGTTCATCGCGCGCTGCTTCCATTTTATGGTCGGCATTCTCGACCTTCTGAGCAGTCTATTCGGAAGATTGTGACCAAATTTCAATTGGCCGCCTATATCGTGCGATTTGACACCATTAGATTATGTTTTGTGAGGGTATGTCAAGGCTAATGTCTATAGGGACAAGCCCCTTCGATTGACGCACTGGAAGCCAACATCCATGCATTCATTCGTGAGATACCGGCCGATATGTGTGAAAGAGTATGCCAAAATTGGACTCAGCGGATGGGCTACCTGAGACGCAGCCGCGGTCAACATTTGCATGAAATTATCTTTAAACATTAAATTGCAAGGTTCAAACTATCGATTCAAATAAATATTTCATTAATTTTTTCGAATTTTTTGTGTTTTTTTTTTTTTAAAAAAAGTTCTCAACCTCTTAAAAAATCACCCTTTATAACCAAGCGGAAATGCTAAGTTTATATCTTATAACTTATATTTTATAATAAATTAACTATGTACATAAATAAAGTACGTACTTACCAAATTCAATACCATTCAATGTATCTAATAGATTTAATTTGTGTTTTCCAGACATTTGCAGTTCCACATCATTGTCGATGGAAATCTAACTGATCTTTTCGTTTCTCAACCATTTAAACTTACCTTACAATTTACAATCGTCAACTTTAAACAAACACCAACATCACCTAAAAAAATTAAATAATATTGCGCATCATACGAAAACTTGTAAACTGACATAGTGTACATATATCAACTTACTTATTGTCAAACAAACATTTCATGTGGTTTTTAAAAAATAAAAACAGTAAAAAATTTAATTTTTTGAACTGTTCATTCATCATAAATGCTCAAGCTAGCCTAAGCGATTACTGACATGTGAGTATATGATGACGCACAGCAAACTCCACCCTCACGGGCAAATGACGTAGGCTCCCACTTTCATGTCAAAGGTTTAGTTGAAATGCTGATCAGATCACAATAAATAAAAGCAATATTTAATTTAAAAAACATAAGCTTAAATACAGAAATGATGATTTCAAACGCTGCCAGGTCAACCTCGTGAGGAACTATTACATTGCAATGATTATGTGACAACTAATAAGCACTTAGTATGCATAATTGCATGAGTTAACTGCACTTTAATACCAAAAATTTGGTTTTATTCAAGTACGCCCCCAAAAGTGGGCGTGGTAAAAATGTTTCCAGTAAACTTATTGTAAACAGACATACATATTAAAGCATACAAAGCAAGAATTCCTCCATTAAAAGCAAACAAGGTTGTGCATACCACGCCCAAAATGGGGGCGTTTTTCACTTTTTTTAAATGCCAATCACAATAAACTTACTTCCTACGACAATTTTGATTTTTCATGCTAATAAGAAAAGTGGGCGTGTCGTGGGAGGATGTCAAAAAAATTTACAGTTGTGCACTGTACTGCTTCGGGACCAAAAAAGCTTAGTTATTGGGTTTCAAGTTCCAAGCTCAAAATTTAAGGCCTAAAAATCACCGACAGACAGACGGAAATGTCTCGGAAATGCCCTAAAGGTCTTGGGCGTCTACGGTGATTCTTTCTATGTTACAAGCTAGGAATCACACTTATTATTCCTCCTATCCCATGGTATAATATAATGATGTAAAAGAATTACACTCCTTCGGCGGGTGCATTTTTTTGTGCTCGGTACTGTATCTGGTAAAATGTTTTGTTTGCAGGCGAAAAACCCACAAATAAAATAATTTTAAAATAAGTTTCCATACATATCTCCTTTAAATATTAATTATTATAAAAAGAGACCTATTGGACCTTGCATTATAATATGTATATAAATAAACACTTCAAGTCAAACTTGTCTTCGAGTCTAATGAAATGTTAAATAACTCTTTGTGACGAGTTAAGTTTTTTTAATGATTGACAACTTCTATTCAACATTTTACAAAAACTACAGTGCCTAAAAAAAGACGGTAGTCTTATTAATTTTACCGACACATTATAACAGAAAAGCCTAAGAGACTTGCTCTATGAGTCAGTGACTTTGATGCTAGATGGTGCTCGGTTTGCATAAAGGTCCTTCTTCCAATATCTCTGTTTTTTTTGGCAACAGACAAACAAAATCAGATAGATTTAACGAACATTTGTCCTTTCAAATATCTGTCTCTTCAACATCGCTCTCTAATAGTGATCGAAAGGTCTTAATGTTTGTTCATATTTGGTAAAAATGAGAAAAGAGAGTTCCGTGTGTGAAAGCACTTCTTTTCGCCAAGGAAAAACTGAAGGTTATTACATAGGCTCTGTTTTCTTGCATTTTATGGTGCGCAATCGGTTCGTTGCTGTCGTATGTATGAACAGAAAAGATCCTAAAATCCGAGGACATCCAAATAACTTCAAAAACAGAAAAAAGTCGTCATTAAATCCAGGATGGTGTATTGGACGATCTCCGGAACAAAATCCGGCTACATGAAATTAGACCGCAATGAAAAATGGCCCCAAACTGAAAATAAAAAATAGGCTCGAAATTGGGGTGAATTTTCATAATGAAAAATAGCCCCAATTTAAAAAATGAAAAATCAACCCCAAATTAATAAAAAATTGCTCCAAAAAATGTTGATAAAATTTAATTTTTAAAATATGCAAAATTTGACATAATATGTCGCGTAGCGGCGCCCAGAGCAACTGCATGTGAGCCCGAAGGCCGGCCAGCGTAGGTATGCGTCGGAGAGACGCCCGGAGTCTGGTTTCTTAAGAATCACCCAAACACTGTTTGATTTCCGGTACTTTGTATTTTATAAATGGAAAAGTAATGGCAAAGAAAAAACATTCTTAACGATTCCCGAAAATACTTAGTACAGATCAGTGGTATGCAGGATATTTCCACTACCTTCTTTTACTTAAAGTGAAGAGAAAGAGTGAAAGGATTTTGAAAAGGGGTGTGCAAATGGTTAATAAAAGACTAATGAAGAGATTGATTTTTCTCGAGGAGATTTAAATTTTTTTGGTACATCTTGAGACTTGGCAAATTCTGTTTGTGGGAAGGCTTGTAGAGTTTTGCCATGGCTGGATTAAAGTATAATCTACACCAACTTCAAGCCATGGCAAAACTTTGTATTATAGTTATATCCAAACTGTATCGACCAAAATTTGAAGAATCTAATAAAAAATATTATCTTGTGCCTTTGTGCCATGATTATCTTTGTGCCTGAAGTGTGTTGACGTAAATAAGTTTGAAAAAAATAAATTATTTCCGCATTATTTGCAACAAACATTTTAACCTAGGCAATTGGTATATTGGTGGGCACGGTGTTTTGGTGAGCCATCACCAAACTTTATCTTAACTAGTATATCCTGTTATTATTCCAAATACGAAGTATATCTACTTACTTTCTATCTTCTAAGTAGATTATGTATGATTTGGTTTGCTAGAATTTTGGAGGTCAAAATTCACAACCTAAGCCTTGTGAATGTTACTCTTAGCATCTGAAAATAAAGTGGTTTCGGAATAATTATAAATGGGCATAGAAGAATTTAAAAATATGTAACGTAAATTCTTCTATGCCCATTTAGTGAATTTTTAGACTAATGCAAGATACTAAATAATGCTAGGAAGCACACACCTTTCTGCAAGGACCGTTCAGGGACTTGAGATGAGCCTTTAATGCAACATTTGAGTGCCTTTGTCCTGCGGGACAATGTGTTGTCTGTTCTTCTTTTGCGATACTCGAGTACGCCAAACTCGAGATTGCCAAACTCGAGTACGTAAGACTTAAGGCTAAGCTATAAACAATAAAATTAAATGGGTTCTTCATTTTATAATATTCGTTGGGTATACAAACCTTTTTCCCTTGTTTTATTATTATTATTATTTATTATTTATCAATCCATAGCCTTTTGGGAAAGTTCAAACCTCTGAGTTTGTAAGCAGGTGCATGTATCCTCTTCTATTATCTATCTATCCATTAGGTACACGGCCTTTATTGTTTAAATATGTACCAGAACTATGATACAGAAATATATTAAAGATGGAAATCATTTTTCCAATCTAATGAGCACCATATTCTTTCTACCTTAGTCGAGAAAGATTGGATTTTCAAACACCCTCCAGAGATTGACAAGAGCCCAATTCGATTATCCTCGATTAAAGCCCCACAAACGCCTCCGTCGACAATGATTCACAATTCCACGATTCACCGAAGAGTTAATAATACAATAAAGATCGCTCTCAGCGATTTGTATGCTTCTTTCATTTAAAAACAAAAAAACGTCAAAATAAAATCATTCCTTCTCGTTCCATCCAAAGCGTCAAGTGTGAAAATAATCCAAAGAAGGAGGACAAAATAACAATAATAAATAGCATGACACTGAAAATGAAAATAGAAAAAAAGATGTTCTTCCCTGCCAATGAAATTGGAATTTTCTCTCTGGTAGTTAGTTCACCCTCACAGGGGTTGATGGGGTAAAAAGCTGGAATCATTATTGTCCGTACATGCATACCTACATAAAAAAAGATGACCTCAACCGTTGTAAAAACAACGAAAAGGAAGTCTCAATCTCTACAGTAGCTTCTGGCGGTTTTACAGGATAGACAAAAAAAGAAGTGAAATCGTTGAATCTGAATAAATTTTGCGGAAATTGTTTTATGTCAAACACGAGAGAGATTTAAAAGTGAAATAGGTGCATGGATGAAAGTTGAAAGTTGTCTAATTGAGTTTGTCGAATAGCAAAAGGTCTAACCCTAGTAATTTATATCAATCGAATTGCACTCAATACAAAAACAATATATTTTTATGCTTGGTATGACGGTTGATAGAGCTCCAATAAAATATTGTAACTTGGTTGTTTTATAACTTATAAATCAAAAGTATAAACTCGGAGCTTTTTACCCGCTTTAAGTTAAAAACGTCGGTTATTTTTTCCAAAAATAGAAATATTTTTCTTTTATTAGCTATTTAAATAAGGCAACGAAATAAATAAATACAAATGACATTCACTCTTTTTACCAGTTGAGTGAGGATAAAGGATAAAACAATCCGAAACCATATTAAACATGTTAAACAATAAAATCAAATCCAGCACTCAAAATAACTTAACTGTAACACTTTTCTCTGAATACATAAAAAATATGTATCCTGTAATTTACTAGTCGTCCTTATACCAAGAAAATCAAAGCACCTGCTAAAAAAAATCATTATTATCACTTCTTATGCTAGAGTTGCTCTCTTGGCCACAAATTCTCGGGAAGACTTTTCTTTGTTTGTGAAGCGTTCATAGCTGAAAAGGAAAACAACAATTAAAAAAATTAGTCATATTGAAATTATAATATGGCTATATTGAAAATTTTAAGGCTTGAAGGATCAAAATAGTTCTAGTTCTATTAATGCAAAAATAGATATCAACTTTCTTATGATTAAAGCCTATCGTTAAGAACTAAGGACAAAAGCGGGATGTTCGATATAATAACCGTGGAAAAATTGCAAGTGGCTCCGAATTGTCCTAACCAAATTTTGGCAAAACCTTATTTCAAAGGAAAGCGTTTTTCAAAGAACGATCCAGAAGCAAGGATGGTCGACAAATAAGTCCAAGCTCCAATAAGTATATTGGACATACACTCATAAACGTGAGCTCTGTTGTAAATCATTCAAAATTAAATGCAATAGAATTGGTTAACCGTAAACGTCAAAAGGTTGGTTCAACCGAGAAACACTTGGCGTAGAGTCCTAGAACTTACTGTGGAATAGTGCTGTAGGCATTTGGAAGTGACATTGAGTGAGCGAAACTGAGTGAAACTCATCTCAAGAAACCACACATGATATCGCACAGCCGTCGTGGTAGAAGCCTTATAATCGCCATATCCCCTTATGGGCATTAGGTAGTTTTTTAGTTTATGAAGATACAAACTACGTATTCAAATTCAACAACTTACTGGTAGGATGAGGAAAGCGCGCTTAATGCCACAGTGTAAATAAGGAGACTGAGCAGAGGCAAACGCAGCAACTATGAAATCCACCTTCAGTAGACCGAAAAGTGTACATATAAAAAGTCAATAACTACCATTAAACATCGCAGCTTTATAGAGTTATTAAATAAAGCCGGAGTGGATGGAAATATAAGCGGAAAAGCACCAAGTGGTACAGAACTATTGCAGCAAGTGGTTGAAGGCATAATTTCAAGGCAACTAAATATCGTGCTGGAATTTGCTACAGCTACTCGGCGCATATCTATATGATAACTTCGGAATAGACTCTCGAAGCATGCGTAAGAGGTTTGGGAATCAAAAACCCCTGGTCCTGATGGTAGCTTAAATAGAACCCTTTAAGCAGCCGTTAAATCAAAGATAGACTCGTGTGGCGCCTGGTTGATTCAGGCAGTTTTCTCTGACTGATGGAGGATATAGCAGAGACCCATACTGCTACCGAAAGGACAAAACCCCGGGAGATAATCATCAGCATACCGCCCTCTTTGTATATTAGATATGGTGGAATTCTGGAGATAATCATCGGCAATAGGCTGGAAGCAACCATTAAAGAAACTGATGGCATCAAAGAACGCCGATCCCGGATTTCAAACGGCGCGACTATTGCTGCTTTTAAGAAGTGGTTGACATAAGGCTCCATAAGGAACAAAGGCTTAAAGAAGGCTGTTGGTTAGTAAGGAAAGTGGGTCTTTTAAAATTCATTTAACACCGCGAACAGGAAACATGTTTATGAAGGCTTTGGAATAGAAGGTTGTCAAGATATACCTTGATGCGCTCGATAGGCGAAGAGTTCTAGTTTACATACCGTTTCAGATAAAGTAATAAAGGAAAACCTCAGGACTGGGGGAATACTGCAAGGTTCAGCCCTGGGATTAATATATTGTGAAACCTGACGTCTAACACCTCGATGAGCAATTGAAGGAAGACGCTGGAAAAGCTCCAAGCAGCCTATATACTGTTGCTATATAGGCTGGACACTAAAATTGCATTTAACACCGCGAAGTGGATAATATCATTGAAGCCCTACGGAATAAAAGGGTACAACTCTACATCAGGAAAATCTTTATGCACTTTATGTATCTGGCGTTATGATGACCTCAGGCTTACCTACATTGAAAGAACATCAAGAATTTTAGCAGAAAGGCTTCTCGTCTGAGAGTCGCGCCCCGCCTTATCAGTTTTATCATGTATAATATATGTAAGAGGGCCGACATACTGTGAACGATAAATTTTTCATCGGTCCTTAATCCTGTCAAAGATTGTTCAAAATTTGGACAGTGATTCTATGCAAATTGGCGACCCCATGAAAATCCGAAACTTTCTCCAGAGAGAAGAGTTTTTCTTTTTTCACTCTTAAACTTTTAAGGACATAAAATACAATTCTATGAATTTATTCAATTTCATGTGTTCTGATATAAGAAGATTTTATAAACAAAAAAACCAAACCAGCCCCCAAGAAAAAATAAAATATAGAGATATTTATACTGTGCTTTGGTAACAGCCACCTTCTTCTTGACCATTTAGGAGCGAGGTTATAATCTGAAGTGAAGTTCATAACCCTTCCACTCAACTGCATTCCAAATGGTCCGCTTGTGGGGTACGCCGAGCGAACCCACAGCCACCATTGATTGATTTATTTAGACACCACGCTGTTCTTAGTTTTCCAATATTTGTATTTTACGGCTTAAAATTGATCTTACATTAGTTAAAAAAAAACTGAGTTAATAAATCAATAACCACAGGTGAATTATTAAATGACCTACGTACACGTGAGACCATGCACCCACACGACACGCAACGCATACGACTGATGGTGTGTCTTGTGATGCGTGATTGCTAAAGGCTAATATCCTTATCAATCGGATTTCTAAAAGACTGGGTTAGCAAAATCCATTCAAGCATTTTTAGTTGTCCGTGCGTCGCGTCTGTCCAATCGTGTTGTAACTTCTGAACGGTAAGTCGTAGAGAGAAAAAAATGGTGTGCTTTAAGCCTGGCCGTACAAACAGTTTATGAGTACATTGAGTCTTAGAGAGGCCTTGCACAAGCGGCAGCTGTCGTTCCCTCAAGACCCAATGTTATCTCAATTGTCGACGGCGAATTTTTTATCGCTCGTGTAAAGAGGCTTTTAAACTGCGGAAATAGTCAGAGAACCCAATGAGGGCAATTTTTGTTAAGCACAAATAACGGTTTAATTACAACTTGAAGTTTCTGGGGAAAATGGATTAAGTGTTTTTCATTACTTTTTTTAAAAAGCTTAGTTGGCAAGAATAAGAAAAACGAAACTTAGATCTAGTAAAGGGTCCGCCAAATAATTTTTTTTTTTTCAAACTGCTATAAAAAAACTACTGAATATTTTCTCAAATTTCTTTTTTTATTTATTCAACATTACCATGATTTTCAAAGTAATGTCGCAATATTTCCCAGCGTTGTTTAAGCGTATACACAACCATATTCGTTCAGCGAAAGGATAAAACTAATTATCTGTCAAATCAGACATGAGCTAAGTGTTACCATTCATGAAATAAGCAAAAGTTGAAAAAAAAGAAACGTTAGTTGGCGGAACCTTTATAATACTGAAAATTAATGTAAAAAAATCTAATTTTTTGAAAAAATTTAAAAGTTTTTGAGGTATAAAGACTTAAAAATGGGTGAAGTTTTCAAAGTGTTTGAGGCCATAACTTAAGAACCGTTTAGTGCACGAAGCCGATATTGAACAAACGTAAAAAGCACCTCAAAGGCAACCAGGTATCGGGGTCATAATTTTCTAAAAAAAAGTGTTACTACTGTTTTCAAAAAAAAAACGCAAATTGGCTCTATCTTTGTTCTCCGGTGGTTTTGGGTTCTGCCCCCGTATTAAAAATTTTCGCACACAACCTTTCAGAAACAAATAAAAAAAAAAATTAAAGGAAAAGTTTTTTGTCACCCTTTTTTTGGAGTAACAAAACTGAAAACTCACGCAATATAAAAACAATAGACTGCAATGTTCAAGAATGTAAAATATATTCAGAAATTCAATAAAAAAGATTTTGATTTTGAATGAGAGTTGGTTTCAATTCCAAAAAGCGACGAAACGCATATTATTTAATTATATTTTTCACGAATAATTTTTTGGAGTTGAGGCCGCCAAGAGCACATAAAAAATCAATAAGAATTATGTTGAAAGAAATTATAAAACAAGGGAAGAAGTTCTAACCGCCCGCGCCATTTTAAAAAAAGCTATTAATTTGTCACCTGTTTCCATTGTTTTCCTTCGTTTTGAAAGATCGAGTATGGCAACTTAATTTAATCGTTTTATTTCGTAAAATACGGAAAAACCGTGTGACTTGTGAGGTGAGCGTTACATTTTTACAGGCTCACAATTTTGTCTAAGATCGTACGACGGTAACACGGTTACATTATTATACATATATTACCCGTGAAATATAGTTCATGAACGTTAAGAATGAATTAACACAGAACACAAAAAAAATATTTAACGTTTTGTCGAAAAATAATCAGACTTTTTACTTCGCGCAGGTTAAACATTTTTAACGACTAGAAGGTTATTTTCTAAATTTAAGCAATTTTAGGGAAAAGCAAAAAGGAAAAAATAATTAAGCACCCTAAAAACTTTACTTACACACATTACATATAACTCTTCAAAAAATTTAATAAAAAAACTGCCGGCGAATTAAAAATGACCGACGCACACGAGCGACCACCCACTCACACGACACACACAAGACTGCGAGAGTGTTGTTTGTTAGATCCAACGTCTACTCCACTCTCCGAGAGACGTTATCTTCGGCGATCACTCGCCAACGCCAATACGCGGTATGCGTTCACACTCACTATTTTGTTTATATATTTGGCGGAGTACAAACCTAACTACAAATCAAGCGTATTACCTTTGTGTTTTTTTTTTCTTCTTCTTCTTTTTAATGTTATAATCTGAAGTAATGGATTATAACCCTCCCACTCTATTGCATGGTCCGCTTGTGGGGTACGCCGATTTGACCTCAGAATATAGCGGCAGGCCACCCGGTTTTGGATCTCTTCGTCAAAAAGATCTGTTTTGTTTGTTTTTTTTTTCTGTTCGCACCAAAAACAAATGAGTGTGCGTATGAATAAAAAGCATCCTCAATTATTCAATTGGGACGAATAGATACGAATTATTGCACGTGTTTTTTTTCAAGGGTTGTGAGCGACAATTTTTTCACGAAAAACTTTTCAATGCAAAAAAGTAAGTACTGCTTTTAAGAAGAGTCGAAATTTCGCTTATATTGGTGTCCAAAAATCTTAATCTCAATAACAAATCAAAACCACAGTTGAAATATAACAAAACACCCTAGCACAAGATCGGAGGAGCAAGGGGGCGGTGCTGAATTTTGAAACCGAGCATTTGATTAGCCTTTTATTGGATATTTTGGTTGCAAACTGTGGTGGATATTTTGGTTGGGGGAACGGTTACCAGGAAAAAATCGGCATGGAAAAACTCCGAGCGAAACAAAACCAGTAACAAAAGAACAACCCAGGAGAATCTGTTGCAAAGTGAGCGGTTTTCTGGTTTGCATCTATTGTCCAGGTTGGGGTCGGCCTAATACTAAACATGCTTTTTTTCCCTCGCCCCCGAAATATAAAAGTTAAACGGGCAGATATATGCCAAATGCTGTAACGGAATAGTAATATATATCTACGTATATAGAGCCCAGAACAAGGGTCAATATCAGGAGTTTGGGGAGGTTTCTTCTTGGGTGTTTAATGCACACCGATTCACACAGTACTCGAGAAAAAGTAACTTAAAGAAGAGAGCGACAATCTTCAAGAATATTCGTTCTTTTTCATTACAACAAAGTTCTTAATAGGTGGCGGAAAATTATTTTTTTTCAATCTTATAAGAAGAAGAAGCAAGCCTTAACCTAGAAGGCGTAGCAGGCATTGTGTCGAAGAAAAAGAAAAATTATAGATAATGTACCTTCAGATTTCTGAAAAAGTAAGGAAGACATTAAGTTCAGATAATCTTCATCTACAAACTACGGCCAAAGAAGGCTTCCTCTCATCAAATTCAGGCACCATTTACTTGTTTAAAAGGTTCATCGATGCTATTAAATAAATGGAAGAAAACATCTTTTAAATGTCCGCCGCGTCTTCTTTAAATGGCGCGCTGTCGAAATGTCCAGTTTTGCGGGAAGGGTGCGAAAGGCCGCGTCCTTGTGAGCGATGCAAATATGTGGATCGTTTACTAAACCAGTGAACTTAAAAACAGATTAATGACAGTCAATTACACAGAAAAGGCATAAGCAATATGGCCGCTAGCACCTGTTACATTCCGGAAATAAATTCGCAATGGAAGACCTTTTATAAAAGATAGAAAAATACCGTTTTCAAGCTGATGTAACACAATGAAGATAAGCGAGCGATTATTTGATAGTCTTTAATATGGTTATCTGAGTACTAGTATAGCCTTTTCAGGGGTAAGTTAACCACAAATTCACTCTAACGTATAGGGATCATAGTGGGAAAGCATCGTGATTTTTAAGAGAAATTTTTTTCAAAATCAACCATATGGACATTTTGGAAATCTATTGTTGTTTTGGAAATCTATGAGGGAGCAAAGACAGTGATAAAGTGTCATTCCAGAGTCAATATTTGAATAATTTAGGGTGTTTTACTTCTTTTACATGGTCGGTTTGCTAGACAATCGATTATCGATGTCATATCTTGTCGCTTAGGTAATATGATTTCATGTGGAAGGTAGATACTCGAGGCTTAGAAGACGTTCTACGTTTAGTATTATGCTAGTACTTTCGTCTTCTATTAAATCTATTCTTCTGTAAAATCTGTTTAATCTAATAAGATCCCACAAAAAAATAGTGTCATTGTATGTTAGTGAGAATGCCTTGGGGTCCTTATCTAAAATTTTTGACCCCCAAAGACTTCAAATTTGATAAAACCTTCAGAACTTTGCGACAATGAAAAAATATATATAAAACATTTAACAACTTACGTATGGCGATATCTTGCTATATCCGACAAACTCAATGATGGTCTTGTAGTCTTATACGCTTCAATTAAGTGCTCATGTGTTATCACAATCTTGTCCGGTAAATTCTGTAAACGAAAGAAAAACAATTTTGAGTATGCATATTAAAGCGTATCCCTATCAAAAAGAGGTTGCTTAGGTTATGTCTCGACAAGATAAAAAATTAAACAATGGTAAATGATAAAAGTCATAAGGGCAGGTACCTGTAATTATATAGTAATTGCAAGATTAATCCCAACACCTGAACGACATCAGAAGATTCAATTTGTTTTCACTTAGCTATAATACCTTTCCTACCCCTTTTAACTCACCCTTAGTTGAAAGAATTCAAGCACAGGACAATTTTCTGTTCCTTGTATCTGTTGGTCGTTATGTTTAATTAAACTTTATCCTTGTTCGTGTAGAGAATAGCAACGAGAGTACAGAGGAAGATGGCCAAAAGGTTGTTGTTTTACATTTATAAAAGAGGAAGAAACATAACAGCCTTTGCATATTTAAGTGACTTATGGTTGAAGGTATATTTATGTATAAAAAGTCAAGGGTAAAATTATGTAAAATCAAACATTCATACTAACAACAAAGAAAACAAGTTGAACATATGCACTTGCTTTTACTTAAAGGTACGTATTTTGTCACGACCGATTAGGTGCTATATCTTGTAGGATAAATAGTTTGACCTTATGGCTTTTGTATATTGTATAGCACTCTAAAAGCACTCTATAGCACTTACATCTTCCCTGTGATAGTTTTAAGAGCGGGGACTTGATATCATTCATCCCCGTGGACTTTTTTCTTCAACTGAATTAAATATAGATAATTCAGTTTATAGAAACCAGCTCAAATGTTATGTTTGAGTTTTCTACGAACTTGAATATGACTCTTATTTTAAGGCAAACAGCAAAGCGGTACACCAAATCGTAAATTTGTTATTAAAAACATGTTCTGCGAGTGCACAACTGCTATGTGAAGTCTAAGGTCTAATGCTTTTCAACATCCAATTACAAAACTGGTGTATTGTAGAGCATTCTTTTGTGGGCACCAAGTCTAATGCTGATTCTTTTCAACCCCCAACTACCAAACTGGTGTATTGTACAGCATTCTTTTGTGGTGTATCAAAATGGGGTTAGATGCTGAACGAAAAGTATGGGTGTAACATCGACGGTGTCCAGAGTTTAGAAGAATACACCATAACTCCGAGATCAAGGATACAGTTTTCATCACCATTTTGTTATGCCTTTTTTAGACACCGAATTGAAAATGTTTAGGATCACATTTTGCTCCCATAGGTTTTATCAGTTTCTAGCGGAATGAAATAGTGAAAAAATATTCACAGTCGAGGCACATTTTTATTTGCTCTGAGTGGGGTAAAGAGTTAAGGCTACCAAAATCATTTCTAAACAGATAAGGAATAAATAGAACAGTTTCCAATAAATAGCTGGCAAAAGGTCGGCGGAGAAACGCGGACATCGATGTTAAAATTATCGAGGTCAGCACAACGAGGGGGCGCATAAGGATAGCTTTGTGGCCCCTATGTAGGTCTTATTTGTAGCTCAACCTAAACATCAACTGTCAGACATTCGAATATAATCCAATATTTAAATTAATTTTTTTTTGTGCAGGTTGCAGTTGCAGAAGCTTTGTTTTTTTTAATGCTGTTTATTATAGTAGAAAATAAAAGATGGGAAGAGGGGACATCCTTGAATATTTGTGCGTTTTCAAGACTTATAATTGTTAAATTTTTTTGTTGATTTTTCTACGAAACCGTTACACACTTTTCTGTTAAAAGTCTAGTATTATTCTGGTGAATTATTAAGTCTCGTTGCTCTGTTTATCTACATTAATTCGAAATACAGTTTGTCAAAAAACTACTTTTTTTCATTTTCTGAGAGAAATCTTATCCTCTACAATGTCGCGGAGGGTGGCTAAACGGCTTTTCCATCGTTGTCGATCCTCCGCCACCAACTCAAGAGACTCAGGCGCAATCCCCAGGCGGGACTCGGAGAGCTTCTTTACGTAATCCCACCAGCTGCTTCTTGGCCTACTAGGAGGGCGACACGCGCTTGCATCTCTCTAGACCCTGCAGGGTCGGGTTTTGGAATAGCCTTGAGGTAAGGTATGCCTGTCGTAAGAAGTAGTCTTCAGCATGTTATAGGTGATGCTGTCAGGAGTATATACTCCTGGTGGGGCCGCCCTTGGCAGTAAAGTTATAACTAAAAGATGAACTCGAAGGTTTTAATAAAATCCAGTGCGGCGCCTGATACACATTCTGCGGCTTGTTGGTCAGCGTCTGATCCGATAGGGGCGGCTGAATTTTAAATAACAAGAAATCCAGGAGCGTTTACAGTTTCTATGTGTTAGGAAATATCTATTCGGGCAATGAATTCTAATAGCTGGGACACAATGAGTACAAAGACACACATCGTGCCCGGCTTGTAAAGTGTGCTTGTTCTATAGAAGAAAGAATTTTGAAGCATTAAAGTGCGAGGTGTTTCGAGATGAACATGGAACTGATGAACGCTTAATGCTTGCCTTGTAGATCGAACAAAGAAGAATTTTGAGGAATTAAGTAACTTAATTCTTCCGAGCATTCGCCATTATAATATTATAATAAAGACATAAATCAGCAACACGTCTTCGGTGTGACAGTGATTGAAGCTTTGTATAGTAGAAATAACTGAGGGGGGGGGAAAGTTTTGCTCTAAGGAAATAGCTTCATTTTGACGAAGCAGATTTAGCAATATTAGATAAGTGTTGGTGCCAAGTTATATTCGATTTAAAATTGACTCCAAGGAGGTGGATATTATCTTTTGCACAAAGGATTTTGCTTTCCATATTGAGGGGTGGTACAGTAGATGCATTCTTCTTTAAAAAGGCAGAATGTTGTGTTTTGCAAACATTAAAAGTAACAAAATTTGCCTTGCTCCAATCCACAATGTTTTTAAAATCAAAATTACCTAAGTCTTCAATTTGACTGCATCTTTGGATATGAGAAGTAGTAGCTTTAACAGGAATTCTGTTTGTAGTTAATACTAAAAGAGTACTGTCATCCTCAAAGCTAAATATTTTATTATTGGTTGAATTTAACATATCATTTATGTGTATAAAGCCGCGTTATCACAAGAAACAGGAACAGAAACAGAATTTCATACATTAGCAACGCAAAAAGCATTCAGCGAATTTAGGTTTCAGTTCTAATGTATGAGATTCTGTTTCTGTTCCTGTTTTACGTTGCTTGTGACAACGCGGCTTAAGAAATAAAGTAGAAGCCAGAATTGCACCTTGTGGAACACCTGCGTTAATTGCAAATGAATCCGATGATTCACCATCAACTACGACTTTAATTGATCTTCCATGGAGAACATTTTCCATCCAACTACAAACTTGTTGCGGGAAACCGCAAGACACAATTTTAGATATTAGAGCTTTATGCCACACTCGGTCGAATGCCTTGGAAATATTGAAAGTAACAGCTCTAGATTCACCGTATTTCTCAATAAATTTTATCCAAATTTGAGTAACCAAACATAGCAGGTCTCCAGTTGAACGTTTATTACGAAAACCATACTGATGATCGCTTAAAGGGTATGTCTTCCTAAATATTAAATCATTTCTATATCAACAGCCTTTTCCATAACTTTAGATAGAAAAGATAACAGAGCTATAGGCCGATAGTTCAAAGGCAAACATTTCTTACCCTCTTTTGGTACTTGTTGAACTCGAGCTATTTTCCAAGAAGATTGAATTTTTCTTGGGCACATCAAAGAGTAAATAATTAACAAAGTATTGGAGATAGTACAGGTGCACATTTTTTAAGTACAATAGTACTAGCTATTGCATCTGGGCAGGACCTGTTGCTTTATTAGAATTTAATTTTTTTAGTATTATTCCAACAAGTCTTGGACAAAAAGGGATATTGTGCATATTTGATTGGACTAGCGGGATTGTAGGGGACTGTAAATCACCTGGATCTATATTGAGTTCTGAGCAAATAAGGAAGCGAATAAATCAGCCTTTTTACGAGAAGATGTAGCAAGCTAACCCAGTTCTTTAACTAATGGAGAGATTATTATAATTCACTTGAAATTATCTTGCTTTCCTGAAAAATTAATCTATCCTCTTCCATACCGATGAATAAAAAACTAATAGGATAGTGGGGGCGTTTTCTCACAAAGACTTAGTCCTTATCCTTCTTCCGTCTTCGTAATCATTAAAGTTTTTCAGGCAAAAATTAAAGCAATTAGGGATTATTCTGAGTTGGAATCGGCTGAGGTGATCTTTAATAAGTGATGTCACAAATCACCAAAAATTCGTCTGCGTAGACTGTGATCATCACGATTTTCTTGTGACAGCTCTAGATCAATCACGGTCAAAATCAGCTTGTCTCTAGCTTTCAAATTTTCTGGTTAATTGTTTTTTTGTTTGCAAAAAATCTGTTTGCAAAAAAAGGCTCTCACAGCACAAGTCTAAATAAAGCAACGATTCGGAACAATATTTTTGTGATAGCTTATCAGTTATCATATCACCTATGTAGACGGATTATTTTGTTTGATTACATTGACTGTTACAGAATGTGAAAATCACAGATTACCTTAACCGAGCACACGCAAAGATTTACCACTTTTTTATATTCGGACAGTCAGGCGACCATCAAGTGCATGGAATTAGCCTCTTTAAAGTCTTTGGTAACCCTATGCCACTGACCGTTTCTAAGGAACCTACCTCAGTTCACTTATGTTGTGTTTTCATGCATTTTAGGCAACTCTCAATCGTGCTTGAAAATGGCTCGTGCAAAATTTAAAATTTCATGTAAATCGATCCAAATTTGAATTTGAAGAGAAAAAACAAACTCTAGATGGACAGGTCGTTATATTTATCTGATCAGAGAAAGAATGTAAAATCATGTATTAGTGCTAAGATTTTACTAATGTATCATTACAACAATGTCTGATAGGAGAGCATGCTAAAAGGCTTGTTTTTTGCTCTAATGACTTTCGCAGGAGATCCAGAAAAAAGAAAAAGCTTCTTAGATAATCTGATCACGCCTTCGTGCAACCACAAAACGTGTAACCTTTTCCAAACGCCAGACATTAGTAAAAATCGATCGCGGTAGGCCTGAAAAGGGAAAGTTTCAGTTCAACGACCAGAGCATGGTCGAGGAACCAACAACGAATACGAAACACTGATGTTACTGTTATCGACGAAGCAGACAATAAATAAATTTTAAGAACTAGAAACAGTGTAGGGGCCAACAGAGCCTTGTGGAACCTCTGCGTTTAGTTCGTTAACTGAAGACTCAAACACACCACAAAAAGGTTTGAAAAGTAATTGCAAATCCTGCAGAAAAGATTCGTCGATGTTGAAGGCACGTATTTTAGACAACAGAGCTTGATGCGAGGTTCTATCAAATACCTAAGAGTTAAAAAAATATCAAGCACAGCAACCGTACTTTCACCAAAAAAAACTCACTTTTCAGGTTTTTCACGATTAAAAATATTTCAGCTTAAATTATATGAGCGTTTACATGGTCATGGTCTTAGAAACAAGTGAAGTCAGCGCCATTAGACGTTATTTGGATGGAGAAGCAGCATCATCTTTTTTAAACAGACGATTTTAACAAAAATTAAATAATGCTATATTCTGTCTACTAGGATAGATATGAGGAATAAGACAAATGCAGAACAGTCAGGGATATTCAGGAATTACTTTTACGAAATAAAGCTTTGAAGTCAAACGTTTTCTTATTCATAAATAAAAAATTTAGCTAATTTCAGTGTGCACTCACTCATGGTCTTAGAAACAAGTGAAGTCAGCGCCATTAGACGTTATTTGGATGGAGAAGCAGGATCATCTTTTTTAAACACACGATTTTAACAAAAATTAAATAATGCTATTCTATCTACTAGGATAGATATGAGGAATAAGACAAATGCAGAACAGTCAGGGATATTCAGGAATTACTTTTACGAAATAAAGCTTTGAAGTCAAACGTTTTCTTATTCATAAATAAAAAATTTAGCTAATTTCAGTTTGCACTCACCTGAGGGCCACAATTGGCAAGCACTTCCTTAACAGCTGCCATATTTGCCGACGTCAATATGCTTTGAATATCCGCGCCTGTGTATGTTTGAGTTTTTGCTGCAAGCCTTGATAAGTCCACATTTTTATCCAAGTACAATGATTGCGACAGGGCCTTAAATATACTGAGTCTGGCCGCAGCGTCTGGCAGTGAGCACTCGACTAAGCGATCAATTCTTCCAGATCGCAAAAGGGCAGGGTCAAGCAGTTCTGGACGGGATGTAGCTGCTATGACCGTGACACCTTGTAAACCTTCAACACCATCTAATTCAGTCAGCAGTTGATTGACAACGCGATCTGTTACTCCAGTAGAATCATGCCCTCGCTTTGGAGCTAAACTGTCAAATTCGTCAAAGAAAAGAACACATGGTCTAGCACTGCGAGCACTAAAAAAAAAACAGAAAAGTAAGATATTGCTAAAAATAGACAGTGGTTTTGGGCTACTTACCGACTAAATAGATTTCGTACATTCTCCTCACTCTGGCCGATGTATTTGGCTAACAATTCGGGACCTTTTACCGAAATGGTACGCAGATTCCACGAGTGTGCTATTTGTGAGACTAGATAAGTTTTTCCTGTTCCAGGCGGCCCAAACAGAAGTACTCCAGCTTGGTTACGCAATGGAGAATCGCTGAATATTTTCGGATACTAAGATAAGATGAAATGAAAGTAGGTAAACAATTTAACGCTCATATTTTTAAAAAAAAATTCTAACCATGGACGGCCACATAAGCACTTCTTCTAAAACTGTTACTACTGATTCCAATCCAGGGATTTGTTCTACTTTCATGCCGACATCATTGATGGCAGCCGACGTCTTTTGATGGCTGACAATGCCATGTAAACAGTAAGAATTAGTAGTTTCCAATGATTTGGCCAAATGGTCATCTGTTAAAACAGGATTCGTTTTACCTGAAATAAAATAAAATAATTGCAACTAGATTTTAGAAATAAAGAGACAGCTTAACCCACTTAGACGATATGCGTAGAATATTGCACGCTCCACAAACTGCACTAAGTCGCCCTTGTTGTAACCCTCCGTTAAGTTTGCAAATCTTGATAAATCCAATTTTTCTGCATCGATATGACTACAAAGTTCTTGCAAAATAACTTCTCTACCCAAACGTTCAAGGCTGGGAACTTTCGATATTGTTTGGAAGAGATGACGGCCCCTTGGCGAGTAGAGCCGCCGGTTGAGTGCTTTTAAGCTCGATACTGTTGCTATTACTGCAATCGGGTTACTTGAAGTGTACTCCACAATTAAATGCTGAACTATGTCCGCAATGCGATTGTAGTATTCACTGTCTTGAGTGGGCTGATCACCAGTTGAATGGGCGAGAACATCAAGGTTTTCCAGGACGACAATTGCTGGCGCGTTTTGAAGGCACGTTGTAAAAATTTGCCGGAGGTCTTTCTGTATAGATTCCGTCTGTAAAGGAATAGTGAAACGTATTTAATTGTATATTTTAAGCCAGCAGAAAGGCTCCTGATATTAAGAACTAATATTGAATCAACTTTTTGAAAGAATTCAAAATTAAACTGCTAAGAAGTACGAATTCGAAGACGATTGATGTTTAAAACCTAGTGTTATGGAAAACTCATCAAAATGAGGAAATTAGTGACATGTTATCCACATCTAAAAACGATGCCAATGCCAGCAAGCAAAGAAAAAAGAGGCTAGGATTTGAACAACTAAACTCATACCAAAAATCCGTGAGTGAACACAACGGAAACACAAAGACTGTAACTGTAATTACTTTGCGCAGTCCTATGTATGTCCATTGTGGGGTGCCGTGGCGTAGTGGTTAGTGTGTGTGCTTACTACGCCGGAGGTCTGGGTTAAAATCCTGCCATTGTCACCTGAAAAAAAAAGACCTGTTCTTTTTCACGGTCCCCACCTCCGGTTTGACAAGCCCTCCGAGAGTAACAATTGTCTTGAAAAACTTCTAAAACTGCCGTTCGGATTCGGCAAAAAATTGTAGGTTTGTATGTGAAGAAATCAACACACACAGCATACATTGTTGAGAAGTTGGCCCTGGCTCACATCGAGCTGTTGCGCCACTCTATTTTTTTTTTTTATGTATGTCCATTGTGATACCACATGAATCTAGAAATCCCTCCTGCGCGTTAAACTATTGATGAAGCGTGGGAAATGTTTTCGGTAGGTATTGTTAAGATCATTTAGATCATTATAGAAGAAATCTCGAAGATGAAAATTTCAGTTCTTAGAGAGAGCTGAACATGTACAGAAGAGGTGGACTGTTTTCTCTTCTTTTTTTTCATCCATCCAGCTCCTCCAAAAATCATTGGAATAGACACCAAACCTTGTTGCATGCCTGCCTATCAGACAGTGTCCGATGAGACCAATTTTAGCACTAATGTGCAATCTATTTAGAAAAATCAAGCTTTTGGTGGGTTTATAATTTAGCTTTGACTATGTCTGTACCGTCACTAGACAGGTGCTACCACCCACAAGCTTGGCGAGTTCGTCAGCCATGCAGTTACCCTGAATATCGCTATGCCCAAGCAACCAGCACAGGTGAGCGTTGAACTGTTCCAGGATCTTCTTTGGAGATGATCGACAGTCTAGGAAATTGGTTCCAACATCTTCTTTGGAGATGAACTTGATTACTGCTTGACTGTCAAAAAAGATTCGCATATCCTTGAAAGATAAAACGTTCTTCTTAAGCCAGGACAAGACTTTCTTTATCGCCATAATTTTAGCTTAAAAAACATTATAATGATCCGGAAGGCGGAAACAGAGACTAGATTAGATAAGATTCCTTTTCGGGACCACCTTCCCGGGGTCTGTTACTGTAGTCTCTTAAGAGGAGCCTATTACCCCATCCCTGATGAAAACCTAAAAAAGATGGCTCTAGGTTTTCATCTTACTTACTTACTAAGTAAGTAAGTAAGTAAGTAAGTAAGATGAAAATCTAGAGCCATCTTTTTATTCCGGAGGCAGCAGGAAGACAAAGATCTTCTTTGGAGGGATTTCGGCTAGGTTTGCCGAAGGGATAATTTCTCCGCCGACACTAAGATTAAGTCTTTCTAAGAACACATTCCCACAACCCCATCATATGTCTTTGAACCATCGGTGTAGAAGTGGATCGATTCACATTCCAGGGGAGCATCCTCATCCCAAGATGTCTGGAAGTTTTTGTCAAACTGCAGCTGAGGTATGGTGGGTAAAGTCTATGTTTCTAGAATAGAAACTATTTTGCTATTCACAAACAAAAGAATAATTCACAAACTCCTCTCAGATTGGCCAACAAACCATACTGAATTGGTCAACAAACAATCAGCTGAAAGAAATAGAAAAATGTAACGAGAAAAACACCGGCCTACGGACTGCATGTATGATGTGTATTGGTTTGGTACCACATCTGCAATGAGAACAACACCTATTTTCTATCTGCCACCCTTCGACCTATAAATCTACTACCAGAAACGCTCTGATGTTCAGTCAGTCACATTAATGCATGAATGGCTCTCAAGCTCATTTCAAGTTTTCACATTCTACATGTCTACATAGGATAATCAAAAGGATTGTTTAACATCTGTAGTGTCTGCCAAGCGAAGGGCCTTGTAATCAAAGATACAGCTGGCCTGCTGCCAATCAGGGGAAAACCATATTCATATAAGCCACACAGCAATGAAGGCATCATCGTCTGTCACCGATATGAAATCCAAACTTGTAAAGTGTTGTCGCAAAGAGCTTATATGGTTCTCTTAAGACTCTACTGGATAACAGGATAAACAGGAACGTTCAAGACGATAAAGACAAATATGTACCAGGTGGACCTGTAGGTTGCCCAGTATGTCCCGGACTTATAATTACGACTTTCGTTAATCTTTAACAGATATCGCGATAAAAAATTGAAACCCGAGCATGTGGCAAACCATTTAAAACCATTTTATAAACGTGAAGGAAAGTAAGCTGAATATTAGCTAATAAGATGTTGAGCGTTATGAAAACTGACGCCCCACCGATTGCGATCGGGTATTTAGGTTTTGAAAATGGTTATCATCTGACTAACTATTATATCTATCTACAATACTTATAAAAATTTACTTTTTCCCAGTGCAAATGGGAATGAGTAAGTATCTTACCTTTCTTCCTTTACTGCGGGTGCTGTAGAAAATGTCATATGAGCAAGAAAATGGTTTCTTCACAAGCTCGTCGACAACTCTTTCCACTATAACTGATTTTCCCGATCCAGATTGACCTGAAAGCAAACATCAGCAAAATCCTTTTTTTTTAAATCAAATTGCCAAAATTTTACCAGCAATTAGTATATTTCCTTGCCGTAGGACAGAGTTTCTTTGATCTAAGCAAAGATTCATCTTCAATTGCTCCACAAGTTGGCTCACAATATCATCAAACTCTGGTAGCCTGATTAGATCTTTCACACTCAAGACGGTATCCTCTTTGACGTCTATGTCCATGACTTCGTCAACGTTCTTAGTCAAGTCAGCTGCATAGATCTTGCACTCCTTTAATATCTGACTGTCTACGAGGCAATAGCGGAAGTGCTCTGGGCTTATAAGAACTGTAACAATTAGGCCCTCGTCCAGTTTCACCACCTCATCCTGGTTCAAGAGCAGCGGCGACAGTTTTGTCTTTTCGTTTATGAATCGCTTAAAGGCGTTCTCTATGATTTTATAGTGAGTCTTTTTGTTAGCGAACAGCTCTATCTTTTCTACAAAATTCATCACCATATGCTTTGGATTTAGGGTAACCTTCTCAAGATCTCGAATCTTTAGCAGCTGCATGAGGTTCTCATTGATCTCGATGGTTTGGTGGATATTATTGGGAAAGTTGTCACCCTCACCCACAACTTTTACAGTGACATAGTAGTCAGTGTCTTCAGCCGTCTTTAAGCAGTAGATCTGCTCGAGATCCATAAACTCTGGAAGGTTGTTCTTGGTCACGAAAATGTCAGATATTTGGCTATTTTGCTCCCATTTGCCTGATATTACGCGAAACTCAAACGTTCGACTATTTTCACGCTTTAGGTCCTTGATAAGACGACGCATTTTGTCTAATCGGTTGACCTTCACTAAAGAATCCTGACGTTGCAGAGCTTTGACGTTGCTTAGCGTGGTTGAGCGTGACAAACCAGAATCGAAACTGGCCACAGACGACATTGTTTGACTTTTAGCAAGGCCATTAGAGCTGTGGCTGCCATTTACGCCATTTAAACCGTTTGTGTAGCTCTCGGTTTTTGGTGCGATGATTAGCTCAGTTGTGTGATTAATGCGTCCATACGAAACGTTCGGCCGAATGCGGTCTAGAAGAACAGAGTGACAGCTTAGCACATAAATTCAAAATTGTTATTCAAGAGTGATACTAACCAACAGTCAGTGTGACCTGCATCGATTTGTTAATCCAAACGACCAGAATTTGCGTGGAATTAACTATTCTTGTTTGTTCCAAGACGCTGCCCTGAATTTTCTCACTACTCAGCTCCTGCAAGGAAGAATCATTGAGACATACAAAACATTTGGCAATGAAAACAACAAAAATGATTGGCATTACGATTATTTCCCAGTCTTTTGACGACACAGGTGTCACATAAACACTCTTTAGAAGCATCACATCGTCCACAAGAGCGCACTTTACCAGATCGTTTTCCTTCAGACCTAAAAACAAATCACACACCAGACCATTAGAACCGAGGCATATAACACTTTCGACATCTTTTTATCGCAAAATGCCAACAGCTTACCTATTTCCTTAGCCACCCTGGCATTGATCCCAATTTCAGTGTCTTTGACGCTGCCCGCATGCGGCGCCCATATCCCATAGTGGCAATAGTTTCCGTAGGTCAGACTGATGCAACCATTGTCCTGGAAGATTGTGTACAAAAATTAACCACTTCGGCTTATGTAAGCTTTGCACCAAACAACTGCATAATCTAATCTTGGTTGAGGCAGTGCAGAGCTTTGAACTCACGTAAGTGGACACAAGCTGATAGTAGTTATCCGGCAGGAGAATGAAATTGTTTTTCATCGGGCGGTAGGTGACTTTAAATGTGCGTCGGAACATTGTGACAAAGACACGCAGATTACTGTGCAAATTATTAATAAACAAATTACTAATCACTTTTTCGTTAACGCATTTGCTACACGCACGGCACCGAGCAGAGATCTCTAATTTTTGGCTCACACGATGCAAGATCCGCGATGTCGAAAGAAAGAAATGCGAACGAGGAAAATTTTTAAGCTATTTCTGGCATGTTGACAAGTGAAACGTCAGAAAACAGCTGTTAATTGTTGGCCTGTTGATGGTGGTGTAACGCGCTAAGACAACAACAAAACGCGTGTATAAAAAATGTAAACAACATGGCTTCTTGCTCTGGGCGCATGAAACGCTACGATAAGCAAAGAGATTTGTGGTCTTAGGTTCGAGTTCATGCTATTTTATAGGACTAGAGATGTGAGACCAAAGTGCTGCCACTTTCCAGTTGCTACTGGTGAAAAATATAATAATAAAACCAAAAGGCTTCGTAAAGATATAACCTTTTCGGTTGGCAATCTGAGGGAAGGACCAAGAACGCCCTAATTCGGGAATAAAACAACAGCCAAACACGTTCTTGATTTTGAAGTTTATCTTGTATTGTATCTATTTATGAAACCAAATCTAGGCTGCTAGGGGCAAATAACATTTCTCAAACTTATGAGCTGTATGGTTGTGTATGTGGTCAGAAAAGTGTATACGGCCAGAAGCAAATGTCCCATGTTTTCAGAAGAGAAACAGCCAAACGGGTGTCTATAAGAACGGTTTTAGAAGAATCGAGCATGCTTCCGGCCGGAACCGGACGCTTCTGGATCGCAAATCGAAAAGGCCAGGAGTACCTGTCTCACTGCGCACTCTAATTACTTTTGCCAACTTTTTGTTATGTTGGATGGTTTATAATCTGCAGCCCACCAAACACTGATCTTTCTTACCTTCATAAACGATCTTTTGTCTGCTTCTTCTGATCCAATTCTCTTTTTATCTGATGGCAGTAACCTCAGTTTTTCATGTTGGCTCTGAGTTCCTCGCCCTTGGCGCTCGCTTGTGGAATAACAAGCGTATGTTAAACTCATTGAACTCTGACCTAAGGCTCCATGAAAGGGATTTTTATAGATACACAGTTAAATTTAATGCTTTTAAAACTCAATGTTGTCTTATGCCATAAGATCAGAACCACCAAACCGTTATCTATCAACGGCACTTACGCATATCCATGAAACCGAAACGCTTTCCACTCTCGGTTTGTTACGTGTGTCGAAAAAAACCCTTACTTGGAATAATCACATATTCGATGTCGCATTGCTAAAAAAAGGCTACGAAATGCCGAGGTTTGCTAAAAAGATTTAAAAAAACATTTCACCCTTTCTGATTTGCTTAAATGTATAAAGCCTGAATTCACCTTAAGGTGGAATGTCTCGGCTGGTGCTCCAAAAGCAGCATTGCACCTGCTAGAACAAAAACGATACAAAATGGTGCGTGATTACATTATTGGAGAACTAAATATTGCGAACTCAATCGACTAATTAGAATATCGACGTTATGCCTGTCAATGTAATGCCGCTTTTTTTATAAGTAGGAAATAGCCGATTTTATTTCGAGCCCAAAGACATTCAAACTTAATACTCCCAAGAATTTTTTTTACAAGCTGTACAACGGGAACGTGGAATGTCACGCACGATCAGCTTTTCCTGCTCAATACAACCTGCAACAATTCAAAACAAGAGTGTACTGGCACCTCACCTCATTTTCCTCTTCTTCTAATGTGAAAGGGTAGCCAATGCCTAAAGTATTAGCGGGTACATAGCAAGTTAAAAAATTCAAAAAAAAAAATTGATAGGAGCGGCGGTTGCATTGAGGCGGCACGCGGTCGGGGCATGTCACCCGCAGTTCGAGATGGGATAGTCGTTGGTTATTTAAGGTCTAAATGAATAAGCGCCTCCATTTACTTATTTAAGGATAGGTATTATTTATTTATTTGGCGCTTACCCCGATGTGCTTCGGCGTTCGAATTGTCCTATTCGGAATTTTGAGCCAGTATAACTTGAAGATATAGAGTTTAGCCTTAAGAGGTCTTGAGACCCTTGACACTGATCAGATTATAAAGAGATAGCCAACTCTGCAACCCCCTGCCCGCTAAAAACCGCAAAATCACATACAGGGAACGAAACGGAACGTAGCGGGACCTGCCATGTGATTTGCCTTTGATTTCCTGTCTGTGTAAAATACTCGCCAGCTGAGAATGTGGTAGTGTGCTAGGCAAAGCACAGAACACATTTCGTCACCTGAAAGAGAAACACTCGTTCTTTTTCACGGTCCCCACCTTCGCGAGAGTTTGACAAGTCCTCGAAAATATCATGTCTTAAAAAACTTCTCAAAGTTCCGTTCGGATTCGGCAAAAAACTGTAGGTTACTTTGTATTGGAAGAATTTAGCACACACAGCATACATTGTTGAGAAGTTGGCCCTGGTCTAGCTTGAGCTGGTGCGCCACTTCAATTTATTTACTTTGTCTCTTCCATATAGACGGCGATGGGCACCATGTTATCGCCAGGTCAGGATAGGGTAGTTGCTTATTTTGAAAACGCAAGGTCACCTTGTATGTGTTCTCAACCATGTACATATGTTGAACATACAGCATACAGGGTTGAGAACCAGGCCCTGGTTACTTACTTAATGTGGGGCACAAGCGTAATCTCTGCTTCTCGACAACGGCTCCAACTAAAACAAAAAAGGCACGGGGAAAGTTGAGTTAAGGAGAGTACCATACATACATCTATCAGACTGATATTACTGGGAGGATTCGGCTAAGTTATTTGGGCGAACTACAACATTCATTACCCCAAAGAAGCAGGATGGGAAAGAGTTAACACTTGTTTGTTTCAGCGCTGATATCACTGTCTGCATTCAAAATGAACCCAGCCATGGACCGGTCCCTAACTTCCACAAAGAAATAGTTCCTTGGATTGGTCTCTCTCCTTGATTATATTATGTATGCAGCACATAGGTACTTGGTTCTGCCCTAATTGACTGCTTCCCATATTCGCCAATACTATTCTAAAATTCGCAAAAACTTCAATGACTTCTAGCTGTGGTCATCCGATTATGTAAATGTCGTCCGCATAAACTAGTAACTGTACGGAGTTTTTGGGGCCAGCAATACTTTAGCTGCACTCCGACTATGCATACGCGTACATTTAAGGTCACTAGCGTCAAAAATAAATGCTGCACTCATTTGCACTATATCAAATATGAAAGAGCTATAGCTATTCCTTGTTTTCTTACAAATGTCAAACAAACGCATGGCGTAATCTTTATATTCTTTCATTAATGGCTTGTCTCTATAGATGCGGCCTTGAAACCGATGAAAAGATGGTGGTTTCAAGGCCGCATCTATAGAGACAAGCCATTAGCCTACTATCACTTTGTAGTTCTTGGGCTTTTTCCAAAGTCTGCCGCAATGACAATTATGTTTGCCATAGTGGACTTTCCTGGCTTAAACTGCTCTCATATGGACCCTTCAGACTGTTCACAAAGGACTTAGGGCGATCACACAGTGTAAAGAAAATAGATTTCTTAGGCGATGCTAAGGAGACTTATGCCTCTCTTCTTCAGGGGGCATGATTTTCTTTGACCTCAATTTACAGATGACCAGATCATCGCCAGGGAATTGAAAAGTTGAGCGACTACACCGTTGGCTTCAGCTTATTTTCCCTCTGTTTATTACTTCAAAATCGCTTTAATCGCTGCATATGCAATACATACGCAGGGCCTTAAGCGTCTGAATCATATCATACAAATGATTGGTTATGCAGTCGGATGAACGGTACAATGTTTCACAGGAGAGGAGTATAAAAATAGCGTCCCTCGTTTGAGAGCGAGAAACGGCAAAGTTCATTTAATAAAATCCTTTTTCCGTAGTTGTACGCTAAGTACCTACAACTAAATATTTAGGTTTCTTGGAAAAATATGATCAAATTATAAGTGCTGCACCCAGCAATAACAGCGATCGTTGAACAAAGAGATTAGTTGCTGTTAGAATTTAAATTCAGAATTTGCTTTGAAAGTCAGTTTCTAGACTTGAAATAAGTTATAATTTATTCTATTCCTTTATCCTTTTCCTTTCAACAAGCCCGCATAAAAACCGCAAAAGAAAAATTTTTACAAAATTGGTCCACAACAACAATCATAAGTTTAATTTAGTTCTCGGCGGATCATTCTTAGGGGCACAAAAGAGTCTATTTCATAAGAGCTGTGAAACAATTTTTGACGAAATATCGTATTTTTAAGCTTTAACTTTGAAACACTGAGTTGTTATTTTTAAAGATAATCTAAGCATTTTTAAATGTTATTCCGTAAAGAAGGTATAGTTTTTTCGTCGAAAATGGGACATAAGTCCCAAATATTCGAAGAGAGTTCAAAACTATAATATCCGGTTTAATTAGGAATCCGATTTCTTCCGACCATACTTTATGGGAAAGGGATTTAACATTTTTATTCATCAGGTTAGTTTTTCAAAAGTCTGACATTAAGTTTGAAGCTTTTGGATAAACAGTGTTTGGGTGGCCCGCTTCGCGGGTTCAAAGGATTTAAACTCCCTTTTTCGCAGGGTATAGCCCTCGCGCGACTTCGTCGCTCCGCTGTAGGTGCTAGTTGTCTGGCAGGCGCCTGTATCGAAGTCTGGGTATGTTGAAGTTGCAGTCTTTTTTTTTTTAACCATTTTTGCCCCTTACTTCTGAACTTGTTGAGCCCTTGAACTTGCTGTCTGCAAAAAAAAAACTCCTTTGGATAAAACAGTCTTTGGGTGGCCCGCTTCGCGGCTTCGCGGGTTCAAAGGATTTAAACTCCCTTTTTCGCAGGGTTTAGCCGCTCACGCGACTTCGTCGCTCCGCTAAGGGTAGATGCTAGATGCCTGTGGCAATTTGGGTATGTTAAAGTTGAAGTCTTCTTAGTTCTTTGCCAGTTACTTTTAAAAAATTGAGTCCGAAACATATTCGGAATTAGGACGCTGAATTTTGGCATTTGGCGGAACAGGACATAATCCAAAATGGCATGCTATCGGCTGTCTTATCATTTGACATATTATATCTTACCATTAGCGAAAAGGGGCAAAATCCGTTTTTGGCTAAATGGTCCCGCATGCTTTGGGCATTTCTATAAAATTGTGTTAGATGGGACATAAGCCCCAAATTTATTTGTTGGGGTTTATGTCCCACCGATGTGAGACATAATCCCCAAATGACGTTTGGAGCTTATGTCCCTGCGCCATTTTTTTTTTTCAATATAATATTCAGTATTTTTAGGGTTGGAGTCATAAATATGCCGAGGTCAATATTATTTTTTCAAAGTTCTGCTTTCAAAATTCTGATTTTCAAAATTCTGGAAATGCAACTTTGACAAAGCAACACAGTGTAATATGAATGGAGGTCGTGCATCTGCTGTTTCCTTGTTTTTTTTCGAAAAAGTAGAACTAAGACCCGCTCCCTTATTTTAATATATAGGTAAGTATACAAAAGGCACGCCCACATTTGGAGGCGTTCTTCAGTTCCTCAAAGGATATTTCTATATAAAAAAAATGCAATTCTCATCAAAAATTTTAGCCAAATATAAAAAAAAAAAACAAAAAAAAATTTTTGTGAAATTAGTTGATACCACGCCCGCTTTAAATAAATCTTTAAATTGAAAGATTTTTTGATTTTAATTTTTTTGATTTTTTGATTTTTAATTGAAAGATTTTATTGAACATTTTAAATTAAATTGAAGTCAATATACCTATATATTTATATATCACTTAAATATTTCATATTAAAAGTGATTGTGTTACAATTTGGAACTTGGCAGGGGCCAAAAGTGATGGGATATTCAATGATTTGCATAGGGCCTAGGCGATAGGTAAAGTATTAACCGTTCTCATAAGAGCTTCTAAGGCCTCACTTGGATGTGGAACCCGCCTTTTTATAAGTGGATCCGATTTCATTTTGTTACGACTCTAAATTAATTGTTAATACTATGCCTTCACCGGCCATAAAATTGCGATTGACGGGAGAAGATTACGAATAAATTCCGAAGCGGCTCCACCGAACAAACATTGGATTAATCTGACACGGTAATACTTTGCTAAAAGCATTTAAATTTGTATGGTAAATCTCGCGATTGTACATTAGTTGAAGATTTTGGTGGAGGCATGGCGTAATTTGCTTGTTCCGGACGCATTATCGCTCTTTTGTAATATAACCCTATGGTGGCATGACCCTACATTTTTTGTTTTTTTATGTTCTCACTGCAAACAAATTTAAAAAAACAAAACAAATATCCAGTGCGAGTGAGTGTGTGCACAACAGTTACAAAAACTGGAAAAATTGTGTAGATACGTAAACAAAATGAGCAACATGACGGACGTATAAAAAATGAAGAAAAAATGGGTGCATGTCTCATTTGTTGTACAATAGAAAGTAAAGCTTTAAGTTTTGGCCAGTTATTATTAACACATACTGTACTCCATAGTTGACAAGCACAAGTTATATAGGGCAAGAAACAATGACAAAGATACTAAATAAACAGACTGGCGATGCTAAGTGTTACATTTACAGGCAACAAAAACTGAATATCCATACGATGACAAACAACAACATAGTTAAAAACACAGTCCAATACTGTCGGAATAAATTTTTATTATGAAGAGAATCGACCCACGATTTTTATTTCATAAAAACTTTTTTCTGAAACTTCTCCGAAAAAAATAATTGAAATCACTAAACAAAATAAAACAATCCTTTAGTTTTCGATAAAGTTATTTTATTTGAAATTTATTTGTATTTATTTAGTAAACGAAAAGAAAAAAAAAAAAATAATAAAAAAATATTTGATAACAATAAAAGCTATAAAAGCTACAAATCAAACCCCCCTAATACGCCTCTTAACTTATCCATTGCTAAATAATTGACTATGCAAGATAATTATAATAAAACATTACAAGAAACTGTATTTCACGACGTGAAAAAAACACGAAGAATGTTTAAGGAAAAGGCAAATAATAATGTTAACAAAAATATACCCAGATATGCGCACACTTTCTTCTACACTTAATATAAATACTTTTGTTAATAATTTCTTTATTATTTTTATACTTAAAAGTACAATATGCATGTGTTTTTAGCTTAAAATAAATTTAGCCAACTTTAAATAAACTAAAGTTGTTTGAATAAAAATTTACAAAATTAATTTAGTATGCATTTATTATAATTTCAATTTTTATGTACAAAAAGACTTACAAATGTAGAAAAGAATTTATTCGGTAATATCAAAATTTGCTTTTGGAGTTGAGTTTGCTTTCCAAAAAATCTTGTTCTATTCCCGGTAAATATATACAAAAAATTGTAAAAATACATCGGCAAAATGTAGAATGCTTGTAAAAGTTTAACTGTGTTTGAATACTGTTGTATAAATGCTTTTTCGATTTTTTTTTTCTTTAATTTTTGAAAATGGCAATTTTCGACACGAAAATGAAAATCAAAACTTTTCGTTTGAAAATTTGTTTTTTAAACAGAAGGCCTCTTGGTTTTCTCTGTTGGTTTTTTTGTTTTGCAAAAAATTTAAACGTTCCAAAAAACGTTCTTTCTAAACTTTTCTTCAAAAATTCGTTAGGTTTTCCCTTTTTAATCATCTTTGTGCGTATTTTCTTAAGCTTGATTTATATGTACACAATTTTCGACTACACACACGATCAAAAGAGGCCACTTTTGTTTTTGCAGAAGAGAATCCAATTGGTTATGCGACAGATACTAATTCCAGGAATGTAACATGTAGAAACATTGCAAAACGGGAACAAGTTTTAAAGCTTAAACGTCTAGCTCCTCGAGTGTCCGGGATAAGCGATTGTTGTCGATGCGTCGACGTTGACTACGTCGAACTGCGTCTGCACGCCGATAGGGTTCACTCTTGAGACCCAGGAGAATGTCCTCTAATGCTCCATTGTAGACTTCTTCCTGGTTGAGCAGTTTCTTTTCACGAACGGAGTTCGCTTTGCTCTTTAACTCATTAATCACTGCTTCCTGTAATGAAACCGAAGTCGTCTGAGAAGAGTAAACAAAGGGGAAAGGGAGGAAAACGAGGGAAAAAAGGAAAACCATATTAGTATAACCATGTCACCATATGAAACCGAAGTATTAACTCTAAAATTAAATACAAAATATATTTTTAAATATTGTTCAAAATTTTGTTTTAATTGGAAAAAGATGCAGAAAAAACATTTAGCTTTTTTTTTTGGTTAGTAAAGACTTTGGAAAATATGATATAT
The DNA here is from genome assembly GCA_947623515.1 of Neoascia interrupta. NCBI lineage: Eukaryota > Metazoa > Arthropoda > Insecta > Diptera > Syrphidae > Neoascia > Neoascia interrupta. The sequence goes on from OX392463.1 coordinate 136,224,897, forward strand.
TGTTTTAATGGGGTAAGAAAATGAAAATTAGCTGCTGACTTTGGACACGTTACATAAAAACAAACACACACGCACACAAAACATACTTTAGACAGCACATTTATAAAAAAAAAAACATGGAACGGGAGGGAACGACATATTTGGTCGAAAAATAAATTGTATGAGAACCATGAAACAAACATATAATTTATATGTAGGAACTCATGTATATAAAGGTATGTACTATACTGTTTCTGTAAAGGATTTGTGTTAGAAGATTATCTGGCTCTTTACCACAATAGTATGAAGGGCCACATTTAAGAAACAATTTGCTGCACAGCACCCTGCGTTCCGTTGGTTATTATATTAACAACCGCTAAACATTTCATTTAATGAGTTGCAAAAGGCTTTCAACAGTGTCAGCAGATTTTTCCTCAAGCGTCCTTCACTAAGGTATTAACATCTCATTAAATTTATAGTTTTAATACAAAAATCAAGTAAGTAAGTGCAAGAGGTCATCTGTAACGAACTTTAAAATTCCTGATTTTCTAAAAATTAGAGTTTATTTGTCCTGACTTGTATTCACCCGTGGACACAAGACCGCGGCGGGGTGGGCTAAAAATTAAAATCCATTAATTTTTATTTCGTTAGAATCACAATTAAATGCGTAAACCAAAAACTAAGAAGAATAATATCTCCAATAATTTTGGCATGTATTTTTTTTCATTTAAAATGAATTTCGCCGAAAAATCAGGTTTTTTAAATCAGGTCCACTTACATATATAAAGTGGACATTGTCGATGGTCTAGCTAGACTGTTGTCCACTTTATGAGTAATGAAATACTTCTAACCACTGTTGCCCTACACCACAATTTAGTTCCCACGCTTTGTCTAACTTGGCCAAAAAGCATTTGAGTAAAATGTTATTTAAGGTTGTCGGAGATTCAAGCCAAGTGTGAGCAAAGCTGTTGGCGGAACTTATCAATTTTCATAATTTGTCAGCACAAAATGAGTCTCGGCTTTCTAATTCGATTTTAAAGACTTAAGAACTTCACGCACACGGACAGACGGACATGGATTAATCAATTCATCAGTCCGTCTCGATCATAAGGGCCTCTAAGTTTTTCGGTGCTGAGTTAAGCTTAAACCAAGATCTGTTAATCCCGGAACAAATTGAATCTAGAGTTGAATCTTGAGTTGAACCCAGCGAACAGTTTTTAAGTGCAAGGTTAACTCCGTCAGCAAACCATTTAGCATTTCAAAAGATATAGTTTTTTCTTAGAATTTCAAAAGACTACGTCAATTATTTATTTTAAATTTTTGGCTATATCCGTTTCGAAATAGGGAAGAACATACTTTTTTATGGCCTTTTTTACATATTAAAAAATTTTAAATCTACAAAACAGCAATTTACATTTTTTCTCAACTATCGTTTAAAAAGGGTAAACCTTTTTTAATTTCTACATCAACATTTTTCAACACATTTCTTAAATTCTGCGGACATGGACTTCTCAGAAAACGGTAAAACATCTTGTTTTTTATTTCGTTTGTTTAAATGGCCATAAGAACTTGAGGTAGGAAACGGCTTTTTGAAACGGTTTTAATGCAGTTAGCTTGCCTTTTATATTTTCACCACTTCAGCAAAATTTAATCCAGATCGCCATAACAGTTAAGGGACTAGAAATCTTTAAAAAATCGTTTGCGAAAATTTTTTTATGTTTTGAGCCAAATCTTCGACGTATTTGAATATTTGCAGTTTGCTACAGTTTTGTATAAGACAAATTATACTTTATATTTTTTGAAAGATAGAAAGGGAGAAATACGTTCTTTTGACCTTTTTTATAATTTCTTTTTTTATTTCTCATTAGAATCTTTCCAATAGCACAATTCTAGCGTTGTATATTTTTCTCAAATTCTATGCGCACCGGTTTTTGCGTAAACGGTAAAACAAGTTCCTTTGTTATTTCGTTTTTTGAATAGGCTTCGAAAAACTAAAGCAGCTCGTTTTTTAACCAATTCTTAACAAGATTGCCTTAACAGTTAAGATACTAGAATTGTAAATTTTTTGTTTTTGAATGACGGTTAAATGAAGGTTTAAAAACTTTAAAATTCGCTATAGTTTTCCTTTAAATTATGGATGATTTCTGATGCGTGTGATTTTGTTCGTTATCCCTTGCACCTTTTTCTTTATGCATTTTTTCGATTTTTTTCGAAAATGCGTTAAAACGGCAGTATTTAAACTTTTTCTGAAAAATATTACTTAAGCACTTGGTTTACTTTGAGTTGCTTTATACGTGTGTTCAATATTGGCTTTGTGCACAAAGCGGTTCAAAAGTCAAAAAAAATTTTTCTCTTCATTTTTCAAAAACTTTTCAATATTTAAAAAAAAATGTAATCTTTACATTAAAGTTCAGTATCTACTTAACATAAGTTTTGTTTTTCTAGTTATTGCCTACTTAATTTCTTAAAAAGTCTTGAAAAACATTGATTCCATTTCCCATGAAACTTCGAACTGTAGTTAAACCGTTATTTATGCTTAAACTTAACTTTTTTCGCAGGTTAAAAGGACAATTTTGTCCTATTTTTTATGACTTATCGTTCTGAAATTATAACTCGATTGGATGGACGGATGGACGGACAACGTAGTGAAACCATAAGAGGCCTTTTTTCCATTTTGGGTCGGACCACTTAAAAACATTAAACAAGAACGACTTCGGTTTGGGTTTAAAATGAAAAGATTGAATTAAGATAAAAACAAGTCTTTACGTTTAATAAAACTTTTGTTTATAACTCAATTTTGTGTTGAGACTAAAATTCAACAATTTCATGAACTTTTACACCCAAGTATTTCCTTCATAATATTTAAATTAGTATTTATAAAACTTTAAAAAAAAACCTATCAATGTTAGTATAAATAAACAGAAACATAAATGAAACATATCTATCTAAAAGGGACACTACATATAAAATACAACTAAAACAATTATTTTAAAAGGACAAAGTACAAAAAACCATTTCCACAGAAAGCTCAACAAAGTTTACAAAAAATATTAAACGCTCTCACTTACATATAATGTCGAACGACTTAAGCAACCACTTCCAAATAACAGACAGAAAATATTTACAAGCTTTACGTTTCTATGTGCGTGTATGTGTGTGTTTTATATTTCTTTGGTTTTTTTTTTTTTTTTTTTGTGTATTGGTGGACAATTTTCTACAGTCTTTTGTTATTTACTAGTCAACCACACCAAATGCTCTCTTAATATGTACTTAATGTGTTCTTTTTCAAGCACTATGTAACATATTATAACAGTCGTCAGCAAGAGTAAAAATGCCTTTCATCTTCTCGGGCCGAATTGGTTAGTGCCTTGTGTAGTAAACTGCTCTCCATAGTCACGCAACCAAGTTTCTAAATGAAGGTGTTTATTGCCAATTCGATTGAAATAATATTTTCGTTAACAAATAAATAGAATAGAGAGTTTATGTGTGTTCAGTAGTAGTTGCCAATTGCGGGCGGAACAGTGTGAGAGAGAGGGGAAAATTAATGTTAAAAAAATATAAGAGAGTTTAATGTAATCATGATGTAGAAAAAAACATTTATAGCGACTAAAAGCCAGAGACAGAAATAAAAAAGCTTACCTGCTGTTTCTTCTGATTCATCTTGTTCCTAAGGATTACCTGTTCGTTTTCCTTTTTACTGGCAGCCAGTGCAGCAGCTTGCTCCAATCGGCGACGCTGTTCGTTCTCTTGGTCATGCATCTTTAGAAAAAAGAAAAAACATTAGTTTCGTAGCATATTTCCTTGCTTTTCACTAATTACCTTAAAAGCTCGAGTAAAGCGAACGATTAACGCAAAGAATGCACTCGCATCGGCATTTCTTGAAGATTCGCCAAAGTATTCCACACACTCTTTGAACGCATCCTGTGCATTTTTCAAATCAGACCTTATCTTCTTCAGCTTATCCTCTGAGTTGTTCAGGAAATCCCTGAGTATATGTGTAGGTGCGCCCTTGACCCGGAGATCAGCTTCCTTCTTCACAAGTTCCATACCCTTTTCTAGGTCATGCATGTCGGTGACGATGTTCTCCAGCGACACCTGAGCCGCCTTATCCGTACAGAAAAGTTCTGTATCAAAGTTCAGCAGTTCAGGGAATTTCTGTCGTATTGTCGCCACAATGTAGTGCAATAACGACATTCGTTTGTCGGTTGATTTCGTATCGATCAGTGTGTCCAGACTTTGCAGTTTGAAACCATAGGCCGGACCACGTTTGCTGCTGTTGAGATAGTTTCCAAAAGCGAGCACTATCTCGAGGACGGCTCTGAATTTACGCGATTGTTTTAGCGAGTTGGCAGCTGTTGTTATCGCTGTAATTTGCTGTAGTGAAAAAAACTTGTAAGCTTTCTTTTTCGAATCTAAGCTTTTCTTTCAATACTTACAGGACTAATCAAATGCACGCAATCGAAGAAATTGCCCATGTAGTTCATGATGGACAATTTGGACGATATCCGTTCCACTTTAGCCAATTGCAGCATAAATTTATCCTCTTCGGTAAGGAGACTTTGATCTTTACGCTCGCCAATGTATTCCTTATAGGATTTAACTTCGACATCCGTTGGCACCATTTTTTGCAACAACTCGACATTCTCTAGAGAGAGTTTCTTTAGATCGAGACTATGTATCGCAGCTATCACTTCATCGATTGGCATATCAAGTTTTCGACGAGATATTGCTGAACATTTCGAACAAAAACCGAAAACACTAATAAGCTAAATGGCTCTATGCAAAGTTGAAACGTCTTACCAATGTTTCTTAATCTCGTGTGTTCCAGCAATGAGACGTGTTCGGGCTTTTTGAAACGTTTGCTCGGATATGAATGTAGGCCACCATCGACTTCGGAATTACCATTTGCGATTGGACCACCCATGCCAATTTTGAAGCGTTCTTCAAAATCGATGAAGTCGATCTGTTTGTGAATTTTCTCATCGTCGAGCTCGTTGAAAATTGTTCCTCGAACCTAAATGAAAAAGTCTGACATGTTAATAGGTCCGGAGGTGTTGTAATTTAAGTAGGCCTCAAGCATGACTTCTTTTGAATACACAAAAACTAAGCTTTCATCCAAAAATTAAAACGGGTTACCATGGCATGTGATATGGTATTTCTTCTGGTCCAAGTGTTTGTCGTCGGACTACCTTCAGCATTTTTAACATACAACGAGCGGATAGAGAAGAGAAGGTATTCCCCATGCAAAATAAATGCTACTGAGCCAGTATTGAGCATGAAAACTCTGCACAGAAGCACCATTATTCCCGCGATTTTTATGCCAATAAGGAGAAAAACGATGGTGTGTATAACCATATGGCTGAGTTTCAGTGCAAACTATCCAGCATATCATTAGAAAGTACGCGGTGCAACATGCAGTCTGGGAATAGCTCCTCGGAACTGTTTCAAACGAGTTCGGTTCGATCTATAGTGGCGAACAGACGTGTGCTCTTGATTCCGAATTAGAAAACTCTTTTAGAGAAAATCCAGTGACTATATAAATCGGCTTAGGCCGTATATCCCCTATCAAACTTAGTACTTTCTGAGATAGTGACTCTTAAAAGTGGCATATTGCAAAATATCTAAAAGTGATCCTCCAGCTCTTATGCTGGAAGATAAAAACAGTGAACATTGTAGCAAAGCACAAAATTGTGCAAATGCTAATACCTTGGATGGCGTGAGTCATTCTCATCACCACCGAAACGAAAAAACCACTCTCTCAATAGAGAAGCTGCATCACATAAGCGCAGTCGATGCACCCACTACTGCTAAAGTAATTCACGATACACACCTCGAGAGCATGTCAAATTGCAACAACAACACCAACAGTATGGACGAAAGCACTGATCACTCCACATCGAATGAGTGGACAACCGTAATCGGCAATCTTAGACACGCCGCAAGCAGCTACCAATCTAATGTATGGAAACGAAGGAGAAATGTGCGTGACGATGAATCATTGCCTAAGCGAATTGCTTCGCATAATCGATTCTCAGCACTCGCTGATATCGAGCATCAACAACCTGAGCCAAACACAAGTGAATCAATAAACCTTGCCGCTGAAGTTCATCAAACCAACATTCCGTCTGTTGAAATGCATAATCAACCCACTGCCATTACACCTTAAAAAAATTAGCAATGCATCTTTCTGTCCACCTATATTTATATTTGGTGCTAATTGCGAGCTTATCAGCGAAGTTATTAGACTCGCTGCAGTTCAGTGCAAAATTACAGATGTAAAGCATAAATTCGTTAATCTGAGCTACCGGAAAACGAAGGTATTTGTAAATAACGCCCAAATTCACTCGATTATTATTGATAAATTACGCGGTACGGGTATAGGTGCGTATTCTTTTTCACCCAAGGAAACGAAACGGGTTTCGATAATGTTAAAAGGTCTGGATGGTGATACACCTGTTAATGTTATCGAAAAAGCTATCAAAGCTGTGTCTCCTAATACTAAAATAGGTAAAATTACACCTTTTTCCACAGCCAAAGCAAAGGAAATGGGCGTAAAACTTAATATGTTTATAGTCCAATTAGAACTTGGTGAGTCCATTAAAGATTTAACTAGCATTAGATATTTACTAAACCAACGGGTATACTGGGCAAAAAAGATTAATAAAGCGATCATTCGGTGTTACAGGTGTCAAAGGTTTTGACATTCCGGCCAATGTTGCGCCTATGATAGTCGATGCGTTTTGTGCGGCGACGCTCATGATTCAGAAGCCTGTATTGCATCCTTTAAAACGCTTAGAGAAACTAACCAGAATACTCCTGCTCTAAAATGCGTTAACTGCAATGAAACTGGGCACGCTGCTAGTTACCAAGGCTGTCCAGCTTATCTAAAATATAGGGAAAAATGGGACTTATTGACCCAAAGGGCAAGACAGGTTGCGAACCAAAATAGATCGGCAGTGCAGAATGCTATCACACTTACTGATCAGCGCATATCACACTTACTGATCAGCGCGTGGTGAATAATACGCTAAATTTGTCTAGCAAAAAAGATTTTCAAAAAGAAACACAGACCTTCACGACAAATATACAGTCTGGTGATCTTAGCAGTTTTTTGAATTAGGCGAAAAATCTTTTTAGAGTACCTTTTAAAGAGCTGATAACAAAAATAAGACAATTTTGGCCCACCTATCAAAAATTATCTTCTACGGAAGATAAAATGTTCGCATACCTTGAGTTTGTGGCCTCTATAGTGGTATAATGCAGACAACAAACCTTAAAATTATGTCGATTAATTGTAACTCTATAATTTCCCTTGAAAGAAGACTAGATTTATACAACACACTAAAAGCCCACAAGCCTCAAATATGTCTCCTCTCGGAAACAAGGCTATCCCCGAAGCATAAGGCCTCTTTCGATGGCTTTAATTTTATCCCAGTCCACTCAGGTCGAGGAACAGCGGTTGTCTTAGATCAAAGGTTTAAGTACACTGTAGTTCCTTTTCAGAGCGACATCTTTTCAGTTTGCCTGTTAACTATTACAATGCGTAGCAGTTCTGGGTCACACAAAAATATATTATTAGGAAGCATTTACATTCCTTCCAATGCCAGTCAACGATTACCAAATGAGCTTGACAGACTTTATGCTATTATCAACTCATTTGATGGATTTATACTTGGAGGTGATTTCAATGCACGTCACCCGGAATGGGGTGACACACGCCACAATTCAAATGGCAACAAAATATACAATTGGTTTTACAATGGTCCCTATTTGAGTACAGACCTCGTCGCTCCCAACAGTGCAACTTTTCCCAGATCATCCTCCGTTCTTGATTTCTTTCTCATATCCGCATCCCTCACTAGCAATAATCTGAGTCCTTTAGTTTGCTTAACCTTCCCAACGAATTCGGATCACTTTGGGATAAAAATACAACTAAACTTAGTCGATTATCTTCCAGTTTTGGTACCACCGGCGACGTATAGATGTTTTAAAAACAATGACTGGTTAGCATTTAGATTTGGACTTCACCATCGTCTTTCCTCTCTGAACATCCCGACTGAGAGAAATATAGAGAATGAGGAAATAGATAACTTGATAACGAAAATCAGTGATCAAATCAACGCCAGCGTTCAATCGCACTCCTATGTCCGCGAAGTGAAAAATCAAAATTATCACAACATTTCAGAGACCACAAAAAAAACTAATAAAACTTCGCAGCTCTTGGCTAACTCAATTGAAAAGACTGTATCACCGACACCTGAACACTGTTAATCATCAATATCGTGAGCTTCATGCAAAAGTGTTTGAGTAAAATCATTAAGGATAGGGTGCGAATAGATAGCAATACTGCTTTTAAGCAAAGACTAAATAAAATTAGGCCTTCACCGCAAGCTTTAAAGAAATCGATAGGATAACGGGAAGAAAATTTTTCGGAACCAATATTTCGAAAGATATATTAGTCCACAACGGAGAGAATCTAAAAGATGTTCAAAGTAAGTTGAGTGCGTTTAAAGATTTTTATTCCAATATATACTCGGGTGCTCACCTCCAGGAAACACCTCCAAGTCGAACCGAAGAGCATGTTGTCAACACGACAGTAGAATCATTTTCAAACACTGAGTTCAATTCAACAATTACTAACTTTTCGCCTTCAAATACCGCAACAACCCCAAACAACGTCCAGATTTTTGCGTCCCCAAACACGGTCAGCCTGTTGAGAGCAACTCTGAACAACAAAAAATCCGCTGGTGTAGATAGTGTATCAAATTATATTCTCCGTAAATGTCCTAGTTCCCTCGATGTGGCGCTTTCGGCTATTTTCAACCATTGTCTGAACAATGGCTATTTTCCCTTAGCTTGGAAGAAAGCAAAAATACTTCCAATAGCTAAATCAAAGGGGGCAAGAGATATTAAGGACTTTCGTCCGATCTCCATGCTATCCAATATGGGAAAGTTATTTGAGAGGCATATAGCAGAGAAGCTAAATAACTTTTGCGAGGAGTCTAGCATAATACCAAATAACCAATTTGGCTTTAAACGGGGCCATTCTACGGAACATGCGTCGTTGGTGTTGCACAACAAAATTGTTCACAACCTAAGGAACCGAAAATGCACCGTATGCTTTGATATAGACCTGGAAAAAGCCTTTGATTCAGTCTGGCACAACGGTTTGCTTTATAAGCTTATTACGCTTAATTCTCCAAGGTTCTTAGTCACCATAGTTTCAAGCTTCCTTCGAGATAGATTAAGCTCTGTCATTATAAGCTCTGAGTACTCCAATTGTTTCACAATCCTCACTGGTGTGGCCCAAGGATAGATACTAGGACCACTTCTGTTTAATATATACGTTTATGACTTTCCTTTCCACAACACAATACAAGATGATCCTAGTGTTATCCTATACGCAGATGACACCATGATATTAGCAAGTGACACAAGACCACAGGTTGCACTAAACAAGATAAAAGAGAATCTACCAACTCTTTAGAGGTATTTAAAAACGTGGAAATTAAAAATCAACACCAATAAGTGTGGCCTAACATGTTTCAGAAATGCAAGCGGAAAGGGCCATTATCTTGCAGTACGAGATAGTAAGTCTCTGAAACTTCAAATAAATGGAAGTGATATTCCTCTTCGAGATGATGTCAAATATCTTGGTATTACCTTTCATAAAAGACTTTGCTTCAATAAGCATGCCCGAGAAACGTTGAAAAAAGCAAAAATGGTCACGGCAATTCTTAAGCCAATGCTTAATTCCACATAAGTAACGCTAAATACTAAGCTGTTAATGTATAAGACTTTGGTGAGACCAATATTGAATTATGGATTCTGTACCTGGTTCACGATTTCACCCACTGTAACCAAAGAGCTTCAGATTTTTGAAGGGAAAATCTTAAGATTCTGCTGCGGTAAATTTAGGAGACCGGATAAAAAATGGTTTTCCAACAAAACGGTTTATTCCGAAAACAAAATCAAACCTTTAATGGCATACCAAACCGAACTTTTTCTTAAAAAACTCGAACGTGTACGTGAACATCCTAACCCGCTTGTCAGGTCTTTAATGGACACAAATTTTAACGATAATGCAGACGAAAATTACTACCTTTCACCATTTAACCTTTTAAATCCGAGATCTTTACCCATGCTAAGACCAAATGAAAATCGAAACCTTTCCGTTCCCTTTTACGAAAAAGCATCCCCGGCTAATTTGCGGCGATAACTTTTTCTTTTTCCGGTAGCTTATAGATTTTTTTTTTCTAACCACTACAGCTTGAACTCTGCTTTTGTCCATATTATCATTATAATATGATGTTCCTTAAGCAGATTGCAAGCTAAAGTGAATTACTTTAGGTATATATACACATACATAACCAATTGTTAATATTTCCTATACTATTGAACTAAAGTACTAAAAAGTACTAAAATATATATATATTTCTTCTTTTTTAATATCTAGTCATATTTTAGTCTTAAGTGCCCTATGAGGCAACGTTAAAGTTACGCCGGGAGCAAGCGTACGTATAACATTATTAACGATTTCATGTTACTCTTAAACAGATTAAATTGTTAAAAATTCAATTTTTATATTCCTTTAGCCAGACATTATATTAGTCATAGCTATAAGATGACATTGCGCTTTACCAAAAACAAACTGTATTGATTTAAGAAAGAAGCCTCAATAAAAACTAATTGTAAATTGTAAATTGAACTGTTTCAAACATACACCGAATTTCGGCAAGGAGATGCCTTGTTATGTGGAATCTTCAATCAAGTTCTGGGGATGGTAATGCGCAGGGCAAAGGTTGACACAGAAGACAAAGGTTGACAATGAATATTCAACAGATCTGGATCCCTCAGAATGCTGGGTTACGCGGCAACTTCGAGAAAATTAAGGATTTAACCTACTTTGGAGTTAACATCAACTCTACAAATGACACCTTAGTGGAGATGTGACGAAGAATAACCCTAGAAAACCGTTGCTATTTTGGTTTGGCATTAAAACAAAAGGGTTCAAAATTCCTCGCACGAAAGACGAGGCATTCTGTCCAGTTCTGCTTTACTTCGCTGAGTGCTGGACGATAGCAGAGGAGTAAATTTTATGGTCTGCTATTTCGAGGGAAAAATTCTACGTTTAATTTATGGCCCTAGGTGCGAGGACGGGAAATAGACAAGAAAATACAACGGCGAATCATATATGCCAGGATTTGTATGTAGCCAAACCATGAGACTACATTGGTTCGCTCACATCGAGAAGATGGCTAAAAACGCTCCAGCCAAAAGGGGTTTTCGATTGCAAGCCCCTTGGTTCGAGATGACCACCCACTGGTTTAAGCACTAACCCAATCCAGAAAAAAAAATGAAGACATTTAAGTACTCATAAAGCCTTTAAAACGGACATATTCTTAAAGCTCTTTGTTAAAAGTCACAAAAAATTCCACCGAATGTAGCAACTCTCTGTTTTGCTCACACTTTTAGTAAATGGCAGCTGGATTCGCCTTCCTCTGTCCACACTAGCGCAGTTTTGTTCTCTGAAGGTATCGTGGCTAAGAAAATGTGCAGGCTGGTCTTGAAAATAAATGCTCTTCTCATAAGCTATGTACTGACAATTAATGTTGAACAGAGTATACCTTAAGTATATCCGATGCAACAAAAGAGGATTCAATTGCAGTTCATTTGTCTTCTCGAATGCAGGAACTATAGCGACATTCAATGCGACGAAGACTTTTAAGATATGTTTTTGGCTCGCTATACAGAACCATGGTTGACTTGAACAGCTTGGAATTTTTGGCTGTACGGAATCAGAAATCGGAAATGACTGAATTATGAAGGTTCTTTAAAGGATCTCAAACCTTTACGGGTCTAAAAAGTTTCATTGACACGCAAGCGAACCAAAGTTTTGTTTGTTTTTTTAACAGTTTGTTGCCGGATGATGCAACGCAAGCCTCACACTTATACACAAAAATTTAAAATTTGTTTTAAGCTCTAAACTTTAAACTTGTTTTAAACAAATTATGACTGCACACAGTAATTGAGTTCTCGTACTGACTAACAGATATATATAACGTTGTTGCATCATTAATCAAAATCCTTAACCACATCCCAAGGATTCATTCCAAATGGCAATCCATTTAGTTCTAAAGCACGCACGCATTAGGCCACACGCTATGGCCCAAATCATAGTCATCCCTGGATTGTGTACGTTCCATAGAATTACTTAATTACGTATTTCGTCACATTAGCCATGTCCAACTGTCATCTTTATGACTAGAAATAAAAAAAAGGCTTGCCTCGCACAAGGCTCCCAACTTTTACTTACCTGGTTAGGTTTCAGCGCAATCCAATTAAGTGTCGGCAATTTGTATTTGGTTTGCACCTTTCGCTTGATGGTCATCGCTCCATCTGGGGCAGGCATAAAACCAGCAGCGGGTGGTGGTGGAGGTGAAAATGTTGACATAAATGGCAAAGCAGGCGCAGGCGGGGGCGGCATGCGTGTCGTTAAATCGTGAGGATTTACATTCGAGTATGTTGCCTCGATGCCATTGAAGCCACCGTTCATGCTGGGTGGTGGTGGTGGTACCGGTGGTGGGGGCGGAGGTGGGGAAACTGCAAAAGGCAAAGGGGGTGGTGGAGGTGGTGGTGGTGACACTGCGGAGCTGTGTGAATCTGGTGAGCTAGCTCCGCCATTTAGTAGAATGAAGCCACCTTCTCCATTGGAAACAGAACGTGGCAGGGATTTCGTGAGTGTCTGAAGTTCGAGGTTCTTGCTTTGCAGCATTGACTCACGCTTTTTGAGCTCTTGCTCGTTGTGTTTTAGAATTTTTCGCAGGGTAGACACTTCTTCGTCGAATTTACACTTCGTTGCGAGCAACTCCTCGCGCTCGGCTTTTAGTTGGGCCATTTCGGTGTCCATCTCTGCCAACTTATACATAAACTCACGTTCTAACTCGGCGTTACGATCCATCACTCGACCGAGGTCGTCTTCCAGCTCTTGCACTCGTTCGAGAGCTGCAGTCTTTGTTTCGGAATCCTCCATGAGGGCGGCCACGTCGAACACATTATCCAAATAGGCTGAGATCTGCACCTTCAACTCCTCCGATTCGGTGAGACGAAGCTTTTCCAAATACTTATCCAAGCCGAGCGCTGTGAACTCGTACTGCAAATGCACCCGGTAATTCATGTCCTCCACGGAGTGCACAACAATATTCATAAACTGCATACAAGCCACCATAAAGTCAATATTGAACGCCTCGAAATTCATGAAATACTCCATGAGCGTCTGGAAACGGCGCTTCTCTTGGCACACCTCTTTGAAATTGTCAAACGAAGACAAAATGATCTCATGGCCACCCTTTACTAAACATATGGCCGCCAGCAGTTCAAGCACCAGCGCCTTCGTCCGCAACGACTTATGAATCAAACTCAAGGCGATACAATTTATTGCCTCTCGATGCTGGATCACCATATTGAAGCCGTACTTGTTATTCATAATGGCACGCAGGCACATAATGCACACATGGATGTCATCCGTCGAGGCACCCATATTCAGTTTGGCAATATGACGCGACCGGCGCTTAATGCTCGGACTATCAAGGACATCGGCCAGCGATGGTCGCAGAAATCCGTTCGACGAATTGTGATTATTGTGCCTCGACGACGACGTGTCATGGTGGTGCAGGCTGTTGCCTAAAGTCGAACCGTTTCCACCCTCAGCGTCACTACCCCCAATCGATTGGATGGTCGTGTTGGCGAGATTCAAGCGTTCGTCGGATTCAGTGAGCGCTTCTTGTATTCGCTGCTCATGGCGCATCATTTGGAGTCGAAAGCTTAAATAATCAACTAGAGCGTCCAGACCCTGGTTGGTTTCGTCCAGGAACTCCTTTACCCACTCAATGTGGTTGGTCCGCAGTGAGATTTCTAGATCACGTAACACTTGCGTGGACGTCGACTCACCGACCATTTTTCGTTTCTGGCAAAGAAAGTAGAAGAAAATCTGTAAGTACATCAGGCGGGGGGAGAACGGGAAAAACACACTGTGAGTTGGTTAAATACTGATAAGGTTTAGTTGCTACTACTAAAAATACAAAATAGAAGTTGAAAAATTTACAAATATAGTAAAAGTGAAAGAGTGTAGGTAATGAAAGGAAAAGTGAAATTATGCGTATACAAGGTTCATGGCAGCAAAGTATTGACTTACATTTATATTGAAATATGTTTGAGTTTAACTACTTTTCGTGCATGCATAAAAATACTAAGGTACAAGATAGGTATACAATTTAGAGAAAATTAAAGATTAATTAAAAAAAACTAGGAGCTTGCAATATATTTTAAATAAATCTATCCCCAAGACTATTGAAGTGATTGCAAACGAGAGACACGCCACCGAGTTTGCTTCACAACTTGCTAAAATGTTTTTTAACCCATTATATTTATTTTAAAAGGTGATTGATATTCGACGCTCAAGAACAGTGCCTCCATACCCCAAAACCAGGGTAGGTACTACAGGAGATTATGTAGTCAAGCTAAGGTTGTCGAAATATACATACTGTCCCAACAGCAAAAGGAAAACCTATCAGACAGTGACAGCTATTTCCCGATCGAAATCTTGACAGAAAGTCTATGCATCGGAAAATAGAAAACTAGTCGTTATTTGAAAACAACTTTGGCTGAATGAAGTAATCTTTTGCGCCGTCAGCCGTCTTAGCGATGTCAATTGGGCAGCCACGATTTGACCACTTTGGGTTTTTTTTTTGGAACCGTCAGAGATCAATGTTGACGATGATTGCCAATAATCCGGACACGATTAAAGCACTCAAGGCGTAAGCTACAGACCGGAACCATTAACTAGATCTTGGAAAATTTGAGTGACAGAATACGCTTCATTAAAGCCAGCCGAGGCTTGTATGGCGCTATGTTTCATAATGGGAATTTTACCTCTTATTGAATAGCGGTTGTAAGACCAATCCTAACTTACGGTGCAGTGGCATGGTGGAAGGCGACAGAAAGAGAGTGTCATCTCTCTAATCTCACCAAGGTTCAAAGAGCAGGCTGCATGGGAATAACAGGGTCACTAAGGACCACACCCACCGCAGCACTGGAGGTACTACTCAACCTCATACCCTTGAACATATACGGCAGCAGCAAGGCAGCCAAAACAGCTGTCCGCCTAAGGGAATCTGGGCTTTGGTCCTCAAATCTTGTGGATACGCTTCTGTTGAAACTAAATGGGGTGCCTCCATAGATACCCCAGCCACGAATTACCTTTATATGACATTCATTCGCTTTCAACAGGTGATTCGCTACTAGAATACCTGAAAGATGTGAATGGGAAGAAAAGACTATCACCAGAAGATCACGAGATCATCGAACACTGAAGGCTTTAAGATTTACGTCGGAACTGGCGCAGGCATCTTCTGTAGAGTTCTGGGACTAAACAAATCTTTCCGGTTAAGTGACGAGTTCAGTATTTTTCAGGCGGAGCTGGCAGCCATAATCCAACCTGCCACTGAGCTGAAGAAACACATCCTTGTAAACAAGACCATCATTTTTATATACTCTGACAGCCAAGCGGCCATTAAAGCCAGGGAATCAGGGCTGTGAAACTATGCAGGGAAATTCTGGACGAGTTATATCACTTGGCAATACTGCAACTCTGTGTTGGGTGCCAGGTCACACGATATTCCGGGACACGAAGAAGCGGACAAGCTTTGGAGATCTGGGTCAGGGATAAATGCATCTCTAGCCCTAAAATCGTTGAGTAGAACTGACCTAGGTTGGGACAAACTTGGTACGTACAGATACACAAGGGAGTTATGGCCAGCCGTAAACAAAAAGAGATCACAGAGATAATGATCGGACTAGCCCGCAGGGGTATCCGAGTACTCACGGCAATCCTTACGGGGCAGTGCGCAGTGGGTCTACACGCAGATTGGTTAGGTATACTGCACATCGATTACTACAGAAACTGCAGGGACGTTGAAGAAATTGAATCTGGTCGTCACCTGCTATGCGAATGTCCAGCCCTAAACAGCATTAGGCGGAGTTCCCTCAGTTTCTTCTTCAACGAGCTCGAAGATCAAAGTAATGCAAATCTTAAGGACCTCCTGAGATTTGTACACAAATCCGGATGGGTACAAGAGGGCGGCTGCCTGAGCTTTTAACAGCGGTTTATTTCTGTTTCCATTACAGATGCCAAGAAGGTTCCCAAATGGACACAATAGACCCCCACTGCTGGTCTAAGTTAACCGTGACTATTGTCACAAGGGCATCCATCAACCTAACCTAACCTTTCCTAGATTATTGGTACCCTAACCGTACCAAGATTGTCGAAGCCGCATGTAAAAACATAAACACGGACGTCTAAAAAAATTTATACTGCCAGACGAACCTCAAGGCGGTGTGTTTTCCCCCTAATGAAATTCCCTAATAAACTCTCCAGTAAAAAAAAAAAATATTATACTGGCTCTTTTTCACAAGCGGCATAAAACGCTCTCACTTCGATGAAGATCCAAACTGAACTAGTCCTCATACTAGCGCCCCGAACCTACTTTTCAAAAGACAGTTTTGATATTAACCAGTGGATGCATATACCCAACCATTTTGTGTCCAAAATAATTTTTCGGTTTATTTTTTTGTTTGGAACGTCAGAATTCAGAAGAATACTATACAGAGACTTTCACTCAGGAAGTTCTACTTGACCGAACTTGGCCGAATTCGGGATAGCTGATCAAACTATTTCTGCAAACCATGATACAGACAATAACATGCGAAGTTAGTTGGTTTTGAAGTAAACGAGTTCGACACGATTGAGTATTCATGTTATTTACCAGACAAAAAAGCCCACAAGGGCGCTTTACTTAGGTAAGGCGACGAGTTCAGTTTTCACTCATACAGTTTTGCTTTATGGCGTCGAGTGGGTCAATTGCAGACAGGGAAAAATTATACCCAACGACTAGTTTCGGTCGAGAAAAAACGGTAAATTAGTGGTTTTATTTCGAATGATACACATTATGTGTGGCCCCAGATCTGCGGAGCTTCAAACTTTTACGTCTGTTTTGAAATTTCGAACCTACAAAGGCCACATACCTATTATGTAGGAGGGCTTAGTGTGCCAAGACGGACAAACAAAGCCTCATTTGATTCGATTTCGATCGTGTTAAAAGTCTTGGCTTTTGCTGATTGATAAAGTTTTCCTTTTTTTAACTTAAAAACCCCGAGCAAACATGTTTAGAAGTCAACTCGTTTTACTACAGAAAATGCTATAAAAAAATTTACACTTGAAATTTCATATAGAAATTTCATTTCTAAATAGGTACCGCATGCTTGGAAGTAATTATTTTAGTTTTTGTTTTAATTTAGAAAGATTTCCAAACCGAATTCTCATTCATAAGTTTTATTAAAATACCTGCAGCCATATCTTTGTATTTAGTTTTTTTGTGAAAAGAAAAAAAATATTTATAAATAATTATACAAATTTTAATTCAAACAAAGCAAAGTATAATCAGTTTTAAATACATACTCTGTGACTCCGTGATGCCTTCGGATCTAAATATGTTCTTAATTTATTTAAGTAATGAGATGGTGGATCTTTCGCCTGTACCATTTCCTGAAAAGAATTAAAAAATTGAAATGTTTTCAATATATCGTGAAAAAGCTTGACTATTAGCTTAACTATTTTAAAAATAAAAAAAATGAACGAATATATTTACAAAAAATTTTATAACTATATTTTAATGTTACAACATCTTTTTAATGATCCATTAAAATTCCTTAAAACTAACTTAAAACTACTACACAACTTTCGAAATTACCATTATGCCAGTCATTTTTGCAACGGTCCCGTCTGCATAGACGGAAAGTGGAGGAGGAGATATAACATCGAACTGTACGGGCTATACAGCGATACCGACCTAGCCAAAAGAGTCAAAACACAACGTCTACGATGGCTGGGTCATCTAGAGCGGATGGACACCAACGACCCGGCCCGGAAAATCTTCGATTCCACACCACAGGGACGGCGCGGTAGAGGAGCACCGAGACTCAGGTGGCGCACGCAAGTGGAAGGGGACCTCAGCCAACTTCGCGTGCGAAACTGGAGACGGCTAGCTCGAGACAGAGCTGGCTGGCGAAGCTTGTTGGCTTAGGCCCAGGTCCACCCCGGACTGTAGCGCCACCTTAAGTAAGTAATAATAATTTTAAAATAATAATGACTTACTCATTATTGCAATATTTGTTGAACTGTTTTAATTTTTTATTTTCCGAAATTCATAACTTTAACAGACAGAATTTTGAAGTACGTAATAAGGTAAGAATTTCGTTTGGCTTTGTCATAGGAGCAGCCCCCAAAAACCAAGAAACAATCCGGTAATCTTTTTAAATTTTTTCAAATCTCGATTTTCGGTATCCCAAATTTTTACTGTAAAAAAAATTAAACCAAATCAAATTTTTACTAAAAAAAAAAAGTAAAAAAAAAAACTTAGGTTCTTAAACCCAGACCAGGTTGTGATAACAGGTCTCGACTATGGCTTCCGTACCAAAATAGTAGCGAAAACAGCAAAATTCTGCGATCTTAGAAAAACTTCAGCTTTTTCTGATTTTTAAACAAACTTTTCGCTTAATTTTGTGTTTTTTTGTTAAGGAAAGTTAAATACATTTTTACCCTAAAAGAAGATGAAAAGAAGAAACTTGATGGGAGGTTTTACACTGCACAATTCTCTGTAAATATTTCATTGTATTGTTTTGTAAAACTAAGAAAGAATTTTAAAAAGCAGAATTATGTAAAACAGAATATTGGAAAGCAGGATTTTGGAAAAAGCATTTTGACGCACTCAGAGTTTTGACATTAAGATATCTACAAGACATAGCTCTCTTTGATTTTATACTACACAGAGGACCTGAGGTTTACATGCACGCACTGTTGCGCGCATAATTTTATGACACTCAAAACAAAGCAGTACTACTTATACCACGAGCAGCATTTAATATTTTCGCAGCATGCTTACCAAAAGTTTTGAGAAATTACAATTTCGCCAGCTAAAAATGTCGGTTTAGACTTCCTGTGAATTTTGAATATGCAAAATGCCCAGCCTAACCTGTTATAAATACGAATATTCACATTTTTTAATTTACGGAATCAAGAATAAATTACTAATTAACGAATGTTGTTTTAAGGAAATATCAGCTGCATGACACTTTTTCCTGAGTGATAACTTACTAAAGTTGAAAATAATCAAAAAATTAAACACAATAACCGTGACACAAATCCAGTAACATTTTTTTTAATATCCTATATCGAAACATACCACGGTCGTCTACATACCTGCAACTTATGCTATAATTATGCAAAAATCTTGCAATCCGGATTCTCTAATTGTGTAGTCTACTTCTCTATAGAAATAATTTTATAGCTTTTTACGGTTGTCATTTCTTGCCCATATGTTACCTTCTCAGGTTGGAAAAAAAATATTGCTCCAATAATCGATTCTCTTCCCCTGAACTTTAGTATTTAAAGTGCATAAATTACTCCCGAATTAAACGAGTCAATTTCTGGCTGTTGTTAAAAAGACAGAAACTATATCAAATCACACATGCACGCGCTTTTGAAATTTGCATTTTTGTTATGAAGGTCAGAGTTTAAGTAGAGTTTCCTGTCTATAAAAATATAAAATTTAAAATAATCAATTCTTTTTTATCTGTCTTGAATGATCAGAAGAAGTCTGTATTTCTGACAATTAGGAGGGTGTGACATTGTAAAAGCATCAACTACGAGTTGCATGCATTTTTGAATTACTGTCAGAGAGTTGTGTCACTTCCGTTGATTGCATGATGACACGACTACAGTGAACAATAAAATAATGAAAGCAGGAGGCACTTAAGATACCCAGCAGTAGCAGACAAACAAATGTGACTTTGTTGGCTGTTCTCAGTCAATTTTAATATTTTTACGATCAATAAAAATGCAAATCAAAGAGAGTTTAATAAAAATTTAAAAACAAAGTTAAGTGAACGACCGTCTGATGTTTAAGTTAAGAACTTTAGTACTCGTGATCTTCATTATGTTAATAAATAAAGTGTCACTTATAGATAAAAGAGCAAAAGTAGATTCGAAAAAGAGGTTTATGAGCGAAAAAGGTGCAGATGGCAAAGGCTTATTTCCATTGATATCAAAAAGCAGCCATATTTTTAATAAAAGAAAGGAAAGGCGAACCAATAACACAGACCAGTGCTCCGAGATGTTAATAGATATTTATTATTTCTACATATAAATAGTTGGAGTCTAAAAGTGTAAGGAAGTGAATTCAAAAAATACTTGTTCTGTAGAAAAAAGATAGTTTTGGAAGAGTTTAGTATGCAGTGTTTTAAGGTTAACATATAACTGATGAGCGGTTGTTGCCTGCCTTGCAGAACGTGCTAAAGTAGAATTTTCCGGAATCAGTCATAATATCTGTTATAAAGGCACATATCGGCAACAAGTCGACGGTAAGTTAAGGATTGCAACTGTGTTATCTAGATGTAAGTTAGGAATATAGAAATTGGGCTATTGAAGGACACTTGAAAGGGGTCTTAATTCTCCTCCGTTTTTAAACGTCAACCTAAAAGTTATTAAACTGTGTTGCATGTTGTTTCATACCAAAGGAAGAAATGCGACAAAAATTAAATTCAACTCTTAAGCAAAGCTTCGATCTGAATTGAGGGATCATTCCGTTACTGGCCAGTTTGGGGTTCGTCGATTGGACTTTAAAATATACTAGGTATTTAGTTTTGAACATATTAATCACTGAGGCTTATGAGTTTTCGGTCTTCCTCTCTCCCTTAAAAACAGTGATCTCCTTAAAATTGCAAGCTGCCGTAATTGCAACTTTATATACAAAAAAAGGACTGTTGTTCATTGGTTGATTAGATTCTATGTACTCAAAAACTGTTTCGTAGCTGGTGAAGGGCCAAAGTAAATGTTATTGCAGGCAGAAAAATCCAAATTATATCGACAATGATTAAGAGCTTACACAGAAAAAGAAAACTTTACAAGTCGATGGCGTACGTGAAATTAAGCTCCACTCTAAATTAAAGACTACTTTTTTTCTCAAGTACAAAAACTTCTTATGACATTAGACAAAATTAAGTATAGTTGACAGTGAAAATTAAGTATTAAATGGTCAGAAAATTTCCAACCAAAGTTAAAAATTATACAAAAATTTGTTATGCTTACGCGAAACCTTTTAATTTAAAAAAAAAAATTGTCTAAGTAAAAAAAGTTTCTTTTGATTATTTCGTTTGTTTTGTTTTGTCGAATTTATGTTTTAGCAACATTTTATTGTATTAATTATTTCGTTGTTGTTAGCATTGTGGCTGCAAGACTCAGGTTCAATTCAATTGTCCTGATAAGAGAAGTCATATTTGCTGGTTTTTAACAACTTAAAATAACATATAGGAGGTTTAGCCTAATTTGGCGGACACTTTATTGACCCAAATTGGGGGTTCCGAAAGAGAACGAATTTTTTTTTTAGATGAAAAGGGTGGGAATCATGCCAATACCTGCCGCGTAGTAGGCACAGTAGTCTACTGTCTTCTGTTCCCGATACTAGAAATTTAAAAACTATGAACTGCAAACCGATTAAGAACAACCAATTCCCACAGGTGCTAATGGACACCATGAACGAACTTTCTTTTTAGGTTATCGGATGCAGGCAATTTTATAAATTAAGAGTAACCATATGCCCAACCCAGTCCCAATTTTCTATTTGAATCGATTGCATTGCGAAAAAACGAGCTTCTCGCTGCTCGAGCACAAGAATTTCAATTCCAAAACCATTCAACTCGAAACAATGAATTTGAAGTTCCGGTCGACCGTCGCGTTCTGATTGCGAAATTACCTCTTTAATCCGTCCAAACGACCAGCGAACTGGTTAAATACGAGTCATATCATCAACGTCGCCATCATCATCATCATCTGCCCTCGCCTTATGGTAGAACCATTGATCGTGCAGTGCTTACTGATTATGCCGGCGAATTTTTAACACACATGTGCGCACACATAATTGACTTTTTGGCTCGTTTAAACTCTCCTCCTCGACTGTCAATTGACATCATTTTATGTGCACACTCAGCGTCGCTGTTGAAGCCATTTGGCATGGGCATGGGCATAGGCCGCCTATTACTTTAGTCTATGCGAGGCGAACTGAACAGATGCTCAATAGTTTAACGATTCACATTTAAGATTATAATCTGAGCTTTATGAATGAGTATGCCGATCGTAAAGAAATATATTAATTACTTTTGCGCATTATTTTTGACCCACTCGACTCACCCGCAACCTGTCTATCTTTTCGTCGGCTTTTGAAATGAACCTTAAGGCTGTGAAATTTGTGTCCTTTGTTATCAAAACAAACTAAAATTTCATTTGAATTCCTTCTTGTACAATTGTTAAGTGACCGTGAATCCGATTTGTTGGGGATTTCTTAAAGGTAGACGACTATAATTTTCTTTGGCGCAGACAACATACCGCTGTGCTTTTTCTGGGCCCGTTTTTTGTAAAGGCTTTCGTATATATTACGTGGAAGATTAATTACTTTTATACGCTACTAGCTATTTGTGGTGGCATGAATGAGTGGAGTGCGTAAAGAAATTCGAAAATTGAATAATGATACGTAATAGAATTATAACATTCCAAACATCGACATTCGATGGGTGAATGGAATTATTGGGCCATGACCGAGTGCCGATTCAACGTTGAGTATGTTATGAAACCGAATGAATAGATAGGAACAGCGGGTGTTTTAGGCTTTGTAAATAGCGCAGTGTAGTGGTTTATATGTAGTTTGGAATGATAAAAAAAATGCAAATAGAGTAGAAGGCGCAAGAAAATAGAAAGGATTTACGATAATTTCTGACAAAAGAATACACAGAGCTTAAGGAAAAAAGACGTCAATCAACCTTAAGTAGGTACCTATTTGATTCTCGATGAAAAACTTGAAGGCAACAGGTTTAAGGATGCAGTCTTCAATGATCACTATACACGCCTCGGAGTCCCTTTTTCTTTCAAGGGATGTAAGTTTTCTGACCAATCTCTTAAAGAAAAATCTGATCACGCTGTAAGATTCATAAAACTAACTTCTGACAGCCTCGTTAATAGTAAGTTTAAACGATCATGGGCAAACAAAAAAAAAAAACCGAAATAAGATGAATACCTACCAAAGGTTGTTTTGTGTACATAATTTTTTACTGGGGAAAGAACGCAAAACCACCGGAGAACAGAGAGAGCCAATATGTACCTTTATACCCAAAAAATATTTGCTTATGCAAATTTTTTAACACTGAAACTTTGGTAACAGAATGAGATTTGATCAGCAAAAACACTGGAACCATAGTCTTACACCATGGTTCAGTCAATAAGGTCGATGAAGTCTGTGTTTATTAAAAATTCTAAAAATTAGGAATTTTTGATCTAGTCGGAGTGTAAGGCTTCAGTTTTTATATTTAAAGTATTTATTTGCGAAAGTGAAAGCAGCTTTTGTGGTACTGCCTTTGAACAAGCAAAAAAGGCATAAACTAGTTCAGTAACTAGGAGTACTAAAATCAAAAAATATTAAACCGATAATTTTACCGTATTGGCTTGGAGCTGCCACTAAGCGAGCCGTAAAACATAAAAACTTTTGGGGAAATTAAACGCAGCCACTAAATTCGCGTTATCTCTATCGGGGTTTTTCGCCTAGGTACACCCAATTTGCCCATCATCCTTTGATGTTTTTTTTTCTTGACATAAGGTATACAAAGCATACCTACAAAAATTTTGTCGCTAAAGTAAAGTTCTCGTATAAAGAAGATATTTTTTTTCGCCCTCATCTAGGAATCTGGCAGGGATGTAGTTTAAAATCTAATGCGATATTCCAGATAATCTATACCTACACGTTTAAACTATTTCCACTACAAAAGCGCATTATAGGTTTAAGTTTCTCTTAGTCAATTAGTCTTGCTACGCCCTCTAAATACCTGAGCTAAATTGCACTCAAACACTAATCGGTCGACTCGAAAGCTATCGAATTCTTAGCAGTTTGTCCCCCTGGTATTTGCTAACTAACTGTCAAAGGTTGATTAAATGACCTCAAATATTTGTTCGCCTTCGAGTTGGATTTTGTTGACTTAAATGTTTAGTACTTAAGGAAGGTGGTAGGTAATAGGTATAAGTATGGGTGCATCATTAGTATGGCCTTACAATACATGCAGCATTGTGTTTAATGTACTGTATTGGAAAAAATGTGGGTTTCTGTTTGTCTACCTTATTATTCGGTTTTTTTTTTCGTCTCGATTTAAGGTGTATTACACATTGGAATCAGAGAACTGAAATTTACCTGTTGACGTTGATTCATCTGGCAGGCGTCATCAATGATCTTTATTTACCTTATAGATATTTTTGTTTGTTCAAATTTGTCTCATCATTTTGAAAAAAAAGAAGGAAACCTAAAGACGAAACATCTTAATATGCATACATTTTGATAATGAACGCTCTGTTACACTTCCATAGCCTGGAAAAGTTAAGCCCAAGAAACTTTCTTGCACACTTGAAAAAGTCCTAAACAAAATCAATACGATTGGCGCTGATCGTAAAGGTTTTTGACCTACTTTTCGTGCCCATGTTCTTTTTACCCCAAGATATGTTGAATTTAAACCAAGGCATACCCCTTAACCTGCCTGATGAAACTATCGATTCCCCTAAGCTCGATCCAAAAAGCCTTGCGCAGTATTTTCCTTTTTTCGACTATCCAATATTGCCTCGCATTTACGAAGTTTGTGTGTTATGAACAGCTTTTTTTTATACTCGCGAACAAGGGATTAGGCCAACCTTTTAATGTTTGACATCTCAAGAGCGGATAGGCTGAGAAGAAAGGGAAAAGAATGAGAGGTGCAGGCACACTCTTGTTTTGAAAATCTGTATCTTATAATTATTGGGACAGACTGATGTGACAGCAAGTTCCACATTCGCGTTGTACGGCTTATAAAAGAACCTCTGAACTTCACTGTTCGAAAGTGAACTCAAGGGTTAACTGGCGTGCATTCAACCTTTGGGGAGATATGAAGGTATAGATGGTTGAAGGTCTAACAGGAATGCTTTTTATCAGGAACATTTCGTAGGAAAAGCGATGAACTATTAGTGAGAAGCAAGAGACTTTGCGTCGGTGTTCCAGTGAGTCAATTGAGTTTTCTATATTTCTTTCACTAATCAGTTTTAATGCATGTTTTTGAATTCTATCCAGAAGGTTCAGTACAGCTTTTGACGGGAGTTATATTGGAGTTATATTCCAGCATAAGGTGAATGTACGGTTTGTAGAAAAGAGCCATTTCAAAAGGGTCAAATTATTTCTTGCACCTTTTACGATAACCTATATGCATTTTGCGGCATTCTGGGCAGCCTAGAATATGTGATTATTCCAACTTAAGTTTTTGTTGACGCGCACATATAGCGGGCAAGGGTTACGGTTTAAGCGATATAGGAGCCATTAAAGTAGGTATAATGTTTGGGTGTTGCAGTTTTGCTTGAATGATACAAGACAACATTGAGTATTCAAAGCATTAAACCCCACTGTGCTAAGAGAACCCAATAAAAAATGGTATTCCCCGTTAAGGTCGGACTTAAATGAGTTTGAAATACGGACACTGTCATTCCTGTTCAACGTCCAAAGAGCAGAGGCGAGGATCCGAGACCGAATATGAAAAACAGAGGGTACTGTCATAGGCAAAGGAGTAAATTAGATTAGTTGTAGCTTGTAGCAGATCGTTTATGACAACAAGGAAGAGAGTCGGAGACCAAACAGAACCCTGGGAAACTCCAGCGTTTATTCCATAAACTGCAGACCTGAACGGTTTGAAAGGTTATTTCTTACGACTGAATAAGAGGTTAGTCACTACTGAATGCATTCAGTTTCGACAATAGTGTCAAACTCTGTCAAATGCTTTCAAAATATTAAGTGCAACAGTCTTACTTTTAGATATGCAAATGCAAGGATATGCCATCAGATCACCAGTGGACCTTTTCCTACGAAAACCGTATTGCCGGTCATTAAGGTGTTTTCGTTTTGAAAGAATGAAAATTAGTGCAACTGGACGATAGATATATGGACATGGAGGTAGAAAAAGAATCTCCTTTTCTAGGGACGGACTATGGACAAATGCTGTTTTCAATCTACTCGAAAAGAAACATAAGGAGCTGATACGCACTGGTTTTGCCAGCCAAAGGGGTTGAAGCTCTCAGTTTGTTTACCATATTAGTATTTTCGCTGGTGAGCCGAAAAATGTTAATGGTTATGGGCTTCTTTATACGAGCAACAGAAGTGTGGCTGGACGAACATTTTTACCAAACAGACTTGAATAATATTTGGTCTTATGAGAGCGAAAGACCAAGGTATTACCTTGTTAAATCTTGTAGAAAAAAATCCACGCCGATTGTGTCTTCATCATAGTGACCGGCAGTGTATTTTTCAGCATCCAAAGTAGTTATTACCTTATAACAAGAATACGAGGGGCTTTTGTTATATAGTTGCGATCGAGGGAAACTTGTGTTTTTCCCGATTAACGGTTTTTCAAGGACAAACCATACTTTAAATATTTGCTTAGTCTATTTCCTATTGCCGTTACACAGACCAATTTTTTAGGACAAGCGCGTACGAAAGCTTTTTGAACGGCTCGTCTGTGAAACATACTATTTGCTTAGTATGCAGAGAGCTTCTGTCTTGTTATTATTACAACATTATGTACAACATTATGTAAGTACAAACGCCTTCTCGCATTAGGTCGCCCAATGCGGGTGAGAAATCTATGGAATTTTTGAACTCCGATGCTTGTCCTAGTCCATCGCTTAAGGTGCACTTAAAATAGAAGCCTCAAAAAATTAACTCAAATATTCAGCACAATAGTTTGGCCAAAACGAGTCAGAAACATTCAAATAATTTCAACCTGTTTCACAACTAAAAACACAATTTTGTGGTGTCGGATCATTTTGGCTGACGAGTCGCAATCACCTGGCGCAGATCGGCGATAAAAGAGATGGTGTGTACACAAAACTACATAGAGCCCAAACACCACCCAGCTATGTGAGATGGTCCTTTTCCAAAAAAGGAATTCAGAAAAATTGCCCTTGCTGCGGTGTACACGCAAAAACTTGTAACTAAGGTAAAAAACTTGTAACTAACTTAGAAACACGTATGAGAGCTATAATCGATTACTGTTAGACGAAAATTTTTGCATTTGACTTTACAGAAGCTTCGATATTGAAAAGTTCATATACCTATATCGAAAATTTTGGAAAAACGCACGAATGGTTTTTTCTTAAACCTTGTAAAGTTTTGCCGGATTGTGTACAATTATTTAACTTTCTTTTGAGAGGCAATTAATTGTTATAAAACATCAGAACGATCTCAGTTTAAGTATAGAGGGTATTCAACCAAAATCTCTTTACTCTCGGCGTTAGTTTTGTATACAGAGTGTCCCGGAACTGAACGTCAAAACGATAACGGGTATCACAGGAAAGTTTTACCCATACTGGAAAAAATAATAAAAAAAATCTTTTAGTTTAGTTTTTTTTTTAATATGAAGTGTCTAAGTTGGCCCTGGTATTGATTTCATTATTTTTCTAAATATTCCTATTAAATATTACTAAACCAAGCAAAATAGATTTTTTCTATTATTTTTCCCTATTTTGACGTTAAGTTACGGGATACCCTGTAAAGAGTTTTGCCCACTTAGAGCAATTCTTTAGATGAAAATTTTCAACACTTTCACTGTACAACAAAGTTCGCTGTTTAAGCAGTTCAAATTTTTATACATGGGGGAGTGCACTCGAAGGTTCGCGTTTTCACTTAGTATAGGACAATGTTACAATAAGAATTAGTTGAGCGGAGTTCCACACAAGCTCTGATGTTGATAACAATGATCAATCTACAGAATTAGCCAAAAAAGAGTCAAATTTTTATTTTGTATGGTCTTCACACCGCGCCGGTGCAGTGGTTAGTGTGTAGGACCACTGTGCGCGATGTCCCGGGTTCGATTCCCGACCGGGACAATAAAATTTGTAATGGTGTCCCACCTGCGCGAGGGTCGGACAAACCCTCCGAGAGTATCAATTGTCATGAGAGACCTCTCAATTCGCCGTTCGGAATCGGAAAAACACCTGTAACGCTCACAGCATGCAAGAGTGGTCAGGTGATGGTTCGTCTGAGTAGCAAGTGCCGATTAGTGTTTTTAGTTAGTTTTTTATGGTCTTCACATCATTCAAAGTATATTAAAGCCCTTGATTACAAGCAAAGCGGGTCAATATGATTGTCGATTGCTATTGTAAATAGTTAAACAGACATTCAATAAATAAAGCGTATATATACCCTGATAAAAAAGGTCATCACCATTTCCATCGCATTTATCATAATAATCTTCTCAATTTGCATAGAACTTGTGCGCACCCTGTAATCAGTCATTTCCGTTTCCCTCTTTTGTTTGACAAGATGATACACCCCTCTCTGATTGCATTTTTTTTTGTATCTTTGTGGCACAGTCCACAATGCTTTCGACCAAAGTTAAGAAAAAAATCAAAGAAACAATAAGGGCTGCATGTGATGTTACACTCTGGCTCCCCCTTGTACGGCTACTAGGTCTAAGAACTGAGATTAAGTTTGAGTTAAAGTATCTTCAAAAGCGGTTTGTTTTTGATTTAACATTCCTTTTTGTATGTTTCTCTTTTGTTATCTTAAAATTTTGCAGAACAAGCTCAAATATGTCCACATCACAAACTCATTTTGTGTGTGTGGCAATGGGAGTTGATATACAATTTCGCTTCCTCTACTTCCAATGAATAGATAAATCTATGCGGACAGCATTTGATTAGAAGTTCTAAGGCCTGGCCGCACAAAAGAGAATCAAGTGCATTGAACTTGCTTATATTTTGTTGTATTCTGTTCTAGTTACTACAGTTTACATCCTCCGGCATGGTTAGTCAGTCAATGGTACAGGAAACAACCCATTGAGTTTTTCGTGACTTAAGGAAAACATTACGCGAACTGAGCAGAGGTTTTTTTATGCGGGAATTTAATCAAAGTGTGCACGGGACATTGATAAAAGTTCTAGTTAGAAAAGACAAGAACCCTGACCTGATAAAATGCAAGGCATAATGTGATTTTAAATCGTCTCTTGATTTTTGAGGTAAGTAATGGCATACATGACATTTATTTGGCGTTCAAACGTTATCAAAATGTCGGAAATCGTATGGAAATATGAGTTTGACCTAAGAATCTAAGGACATTCGGGTGGTGTCCTTAGAATGTCATAAAAGCATGGGCACGATGGGTATACTTACAACGAAAAACCTTTGTTCTGTCAATGCCCATAGACAACGACCACAAAAAAGAAAGTGCTACTGACATGAGAAGGTAACATTTCCTTGGAATTACCAAAACACCCGATTATTTGATGAAGGATTGAGTACCAATTCAATGAAACACTTATCTCACATGAAAACATCTGCTTCCATCGCCATTGGAACCAATTCACTGACCCCTGTCAAAAGTACTACACAATGACTCCCACATACACGAACATGGTATTCGAGAAGCTAAACAGACCGAGCAATTGTTTTCATCATTATACACCACTATGGAACAAGGTGAGCTCTCCAAATTTTCGGTTGACTGCCGAGCAGTAAACATAAAAGAACCGATTTCGCATGCCAATGATGTGTGGGCCCATTAATCGGCTCTTGACAAATAGAAAAGGGGAAAAAATTAATGTTATGTCGAATATGGGTGAAAATATAAGGGTCTTGTGGATGAATCTTAAACAACTATCCATTAACTTTTAAAAGGAAGACAGAAAACAATGACACGTAAATTACATAAATTAAAACAATCAAGAAATTATAAAATAAAATAACTTAAAAATTGTCATGAGGACAAAAGGACCTCAACGTTATAATTATAACCAGATTTGGTACGCGGGTTGTAGCCGAAAATATGCAGAGATGGAACTTCAAAATTTGCCGGTCATTGCAATACTATGGGCGTTTTGCTTTTTTCGTTCAGAGTGGAGAACTGAATAGAGGTCGAACACTCTGAGCGTGCTCTGAGCCGAGTGCGAGTACTCTGTTCCGATTTTGTAACGCACTTGGGCACTTTTTTTGTTTATCTGTCAGAATGCAATATGAAAGAAAAGAAAACTTGAAAAAATTGGCAAAATGCTGTTACGAGCCGAAAATAAATATTATTGCACCGAACCAAAGTTCATCAAATGCTTTTACTCGGTCTTAAAAGAACAAACTTCCCCTTTAAAAATTTTTTTTTCAAATTTTAGCTGTCATTTCGCTGTGCTCAGCCATTAGCTCAGAATGCTCGGTCAAATTATTCCGAGCACATTGAGCGCGCTCTGATTATGCTCTGAGCGAAAAAATAAATACAAATCTCGAGCTCTGATTACTCTGAGCATAAAAAGGAACACAAATTTTTGTTTGACAGTTCGAGCTCTGCTCTGAACGAAAAAAGAAAAACGCCCTATATCTATTAGCATTTTCTTTTCTACGCTGAATAGCGAAACTATTAATTCATGGAGCAAAAGTGGTTATTTTATCGTAGGCATGAAAGGAGTATTAAAAGTTCGATTTTGACTTCATTTTTAATATGTATACAATTCCTGTCTCATTGTTTCCACTAAAATTGCGTTCAAAGAAAAATAAAAGCGGAAATAGCTTGGTAAAAATTAAAAAACTTAATTTTTGTGGAATTTTAGTAGTTTAAGTAGCCATTTTAGTAGTTGCGTTCTCTGAAAAATAAAACACAATAAGAAATAAAAGCTGCTCCTAAATACCGGAAGCGTTTTTGTAGTAAAAAGTATCACTTGAAAGAAATTTGAGAGAGACAAAAGAAAAACAAAAATATCTGTTGTGCTCGGGAGCGGGCCATAATTCAATTTTAAAAATCTCCATGTCGAAATTCTGGTGAATAACTGGTAACTTTTTTCCAGTGAAAAAGGAACAGGAATGCAAGTATACGGCACGCCCCTCATAGATATTACACTGCTTTCTAAAAGTGACATTTCCAGAAAATTTTAAAACAGAATTTTGCAAAGCAGATCGTAGTCAACTGCTACGCCTACACAAATGGTGAAACAAATAACATGATGCTCCCCCATTCCTTTC
Source organism: Neoascia interrupta (assembly GCA_947623515.1). Classification (NCBI taxonomy): domain Eukaryota; kingdom Metazoa; phylum Arthropoda; class Insecta; order Diptera; family Syrphidae; genus Neoascia; species Neoascia interrupta. The sequence continues at coordinate 136,256,035 of OX392463.1, forward strand.
CACAATGTGTCGTGCCGGTGTTTACATTTTATCACAGATAGCAAAAAGGGAACAATAATAATGCACATGTTTCTAAACGCTAAGCTATACAAGTTAAAGGTGAAAAATGTTGACGTTCTAAGGTCTAAGCGACGCCATGATGAACACCAGTGAGAACGAACTAATTATGCATTTTATAAAGTGTTAAAAGCCTCATAACCTGACCCGTGTTGTATTTATTTAAAATGTAAATAAATTCTCAGTGACGTTGGAAAATATTTTTCAAAGCATATTTTTACTCGTTCTTCAGACGGGAACAATAAAACTACGAACAACGTTAAAGCGGCACTCGCGCAAGGCTAAAGTGATGGCGGAATAGTAGTGTGTCTGCTAAGACAATGGCATTGTTGAGACATTAATTATGCATAGTGATGAGGACGATGAGTTATCAAGTGCCAAAGAGGTACCCTTAGATGACTGGCGTTGAATGGGCTTAGTGAGTGCCATCTTTGTGTCTTTGTTTAGGGATGTTAATGGATGGCGTTCTTATGCTAATAGCAGATAGCTATTTGTTTATGTTTCATGTTTGATTGATCCGCAAGTGAGGTTGCTAATAGTTCATGTACGGTCTTTTATTTGCTGTTAAACTGATGTTTTGTGCAATTGGAGCCCGCACAGAAGCTAGATATATTGTACGCAACAAGAATACGAAACATACTATAAAGTACGAGAAAACCAGATTAAATAAATAAGTAAAGGAGCTGTATTCTCTTGTTTAAATTGCGCGTACATCTACACGGTTAACATTTTTGGCATATTTTTTAGTACACCTTTTGTATTGCAGCTTTATGCAACACAGAGAAAATAAATATTTTATATTTCAAATATATAAAAATGTTTCTTCAATAACATTGTGTTACTTTTTAGTATATTTGTGTAGAAATCGCAATATGTAAAGCAAAACAGGTTACTTTGTAGCCTACAAGTTTAAAATGTAATTTTTTAGTATTAAAATGTAATCCTTCATTTTCTAACTTGAATTTTGTTAGTGTTTGCGTTTTAAAAGTAATGTTAGAATTACACTTTCCAATATTATTTCTTAATATTCAGTTGCTATTTTTGGAGTTTATAGAATTAAAACCTAATTTTTGGTTATCATAAAATCAAAGAGGATTTAAAGTTAACACATAATTGTATTAAAAATAAATATTTGATTTCTAATAAGCCAAGTTATTAAATTTGAATTGGACAACATTTAAATCGAATAAAATTGTAATAAAAAATAGTTTAATTAAATTTAGTTAGCGTTTAGTTACCATATCGTCGGTGTCTAGGAAGCCATAAAATATTACATCTAGTTCAGTTGGATTTACTTCATAAAGATTTTAATTTTTAAGTATTTTTAAGTGTAAGAAATAAAAAGATGAATAGCTTTTCGCACGAGAAGTCATTCGCAACACAAGTACATGTTTCTCTTACTTCTGTCAAACACCAAAGTTTTTATTGCGATCGTTAAAAATTTAGATAAAAAAATAAGTGTTTGTAAGACCGTTAAGTATGAAGTTTGATACACGGTATATTTTTTTTCCTTTTTTGCATTTTTTGATTTTTTGAAATCCATAAAAAGCCTATTCAGAATTCAGAATTTTTTGACTGCTGTTTTTTTTTATAGTTTTTTTAAATCGTTTCAGAAATTTTTAGGTAAGAAACGGCCTTGTAGCATCGAAGTGGTGAGGACAAAATTTTTTTACGATTCTTTTTCTAAAATACGTTAAAGGCGCAGTTTTAAAATGGTTTAACAAAAATTTGATTTTAGCCTGCGGTTGTTACATAGTTGCCCAAATTCGGCTTTTTGAAAAAAGTGATTAAAAAGTTGTGACCTTAACCAGGTTGCAAACGGCAACATATTTTCAATTCCTTTTTTCTCAAAAAATTTAAATATTTTTAAAAAATTCGATTTTATTATTTTTCTAAAATTCTAATGTTTTGTAGATTGTAGATTGTAAAATTGAAACTTTCATATTTCTGGATGCAAAACTTTTCGGGATAAGCATCAAAGCACTTTTTGCCTTTTTTACCTTCAAAATTTTTTTCACGGACTTTAATAGGCATACTAAATTTCGTCTTTCCACGACTCATCGTTCAACAGTTACAGATGCGGACGGACGGACAACGAAGTGACACCATAAGAGGCAACTTTTCCATTTTGGGACGGACCGTTAAAAAACTAATTTTACGAAGCAGTTAACCTTTTACAAACTTTTCGGTGGTTGCAATAAAAAAGTTTTATTTAGGTGAAGATAGCAAGACGATTGTTGGCAATAGATAAAGTACGGAAGCTTTTTTTGGGGAAAAGTTTGTTTTCATGCATTTAACTTATTTGAAAAAGGAAAAAAAATGGTTGCTGAAGCATTTTAAGCAATACTAAATTTGATAAATAAAAAAACTAAATTTGTTATACAAGATTTACATTGCAATGGTGATACACTGGTATTCACCGCAAAAAAAAATGGAAAACGGTCCTTTAATGAAGCCGTCCGAATTTGCTCTTTACTCTATGTCACTGATACCGTCGGTAAGTCGGTGCTTTCTTTTTCTATATATAAAGCCAAGGTTCTTTTAGTCCACCAATCCTTTAAAGATTTGACTGGAATCCCAGTAAAGTTGTAAAGCAATGTAATTTACAACGACATACTTCAGATAAGTGCGGGTTAGGTACGTGTCCCGCTTTTGAATATTTTTGCTTTTTGAAGCCCCCTTTATATTGTCAGTTTTTTTTCAGGTGACGACGCGACGGCAGGATTCGAACCCAGACCTCCGGAGCACACACACTTACCACTACGCCACGGCACCCACATCCGTCTCTTTTTGATAATTATAATTCTGGCTTGGCGTCTTTCCGTTCTGGCGTACCCCACTAGCGGAGTGGGGGGGTAATGATCCCGCAATACAGATCTAATCTTCCAAAAAGAAGAAGATAATTCCGCCTTGACAATCATAGGCAATGGCCGAAGTTGAATGCCTGTAGGTAGGTAGGAAAGTGGCTTATTGAACGCACTTTGGCCAAAAAGTGGGCCCATTGTACCGCCACGTGGGTATATGACCAAGGGAGTAGGTTGGCGTGAATTCTATGACAGCCAGCCAGTCTTTTCAATGAATTTTAGTAGCTTTTTGACCGGTGTTTTACAAAGGTCGCTTAGGTAGTCGTAGAAGTAGGAGCCTAGAGTGGATTTCCTGTACGACGCGAGAGCCAGGCAGCAACAGAAAAAGTGTTGTAAACTTTCCTCCTCTTCCTCATCTAGGCAGCTACTACAGAAGTCGTTTGAGAATAGACCTGCGTGAAGACCTAATAAGCAGTGTCCGGTGATAATTCCCACTGCAATCTTGGATCTCTTTAGATCCAAGAGATCCAGGAGATCGAGCTATCTGATCCTTTTGAATCGAGGCGAGGTCAGATTTACTTGGAGGTTAAACAAGTGGTGCCTGTTTTACTAACATTTGGCGTTAGTTTCTTGAATGCCTGTAACTCCCTGCTTGGATTTTATTTTCCCTTTATTTAGTTCCCTACAGTACTTTTACCATTCTTAGATTGGATGTATGATATTAGGTGCTAGATTAAAATTTAAAGCACTGCGTAGAAATAGTTCAGAATTCCAGAACGAGCTTAGGAATGCAGGATTTCGTTCCTACGCTCCGGCCGGAGCACACCCGTCTTTTACAAACAGGCGATGAGTCATGGTATCGAAAAAATAGCTATTATCCATTGATTCCTAACTGAACCAAAACTTCAACCTAGAAGCTTACTACCTTCAAAGGAACTCAATTAAGTACCCCTTTATTATTCTTAAGCTAGGTCTCCGCAGTAAGCAAATGACTTTGAAATTTGAAAAGAAGGAGATCATATGCCTTTTATTTTGCTTAACCTACTCTAGAGTCTTGATGCATCGATGATAAAGTCGGCTTTTTTAATGCAATTAAGTTTGTTCCGCTTTGAAAACAATTATTATGCTTAGGCACCGAATACATTATACCATTATGTCGAAAATGTCGAATAAATTTAGAATTCTAAGCGATTTGTTGGCTTGAAGAGTGTAGGGCCAAAGGGAAGCGTTACTTACATATTGACTTACGTTCAAAAAAATCTCATTTGATTGGAGTTTCTTTAACCCTTAGATTAATCATACTGCCCAGCTGGAAGTGCTCTGCTACAAGTTAAGCTTGAATATTTACCCATATAAAAACACAACTATGGGAAATAATGTATCTTTGTGAAAAGGCAAAGCGCCCATCAGATCCTCCTTCCGCAGATAACTTTTAATCGTCAAGTTTGTACCTAATTGAAAACTGCCTTTTCTTAAGCGTGATTTCATAACATTTAAAGAGTCCCATACATATTTAGAAAACAATATGGTACAATGAATTTAGGCCATACTTTATGACACATATACGAATGTGCTGCTAAGTTCGATAACTTCCCTTCATTGCGTTTGCACACAGTCATCGATTGATATTTTCTTCCTTCAGACATACACTTCAAATCCATTTTATCTCAGATCATTATCACATAATTTCATAGAAGCAGAGTGGGTCGCTTCTTCACGTACACTTCACTACTTCACTTGAAGTGTAATTGCAATTTTATATTTAACTCTGATGTAATTGCAGTTGCGTTCGATAATCGAAAAAGAAAAACGGGGAGCGAAGGTTCACCAAAGTTCAAGAGAAGTGTGTAATCATGGGGCAAAAGATTTGTTTTTCGTTCAGAGAAAAATCGAATACTATTTTTATTTATCGGAGCTTTGCTACGTCAGAGAAATTGGAGTAAATTAATTTCAATTAATTTTAATGTCAGAATTATGAGGTTGGACAATCAACGCTCTTTGGATCTTGAAAGCTAAAATAATAAAAGATAATATTTTCTAAACTATCCTTGATTTTAATCTTTTAACAGTCCCATCTAAAATCAAATGTTCAGGCCTTTAGCTGAAGTTAAAATTTTCGACTACGACCTTACCCCCTTTGCATTGCTTTTTTGATTTCGAGACGAACCTCTAGAGCTTAAATATTACAACCAATTGACAGCTGCACAAATTCCAGCTTTGTTGATTTATAAACTGACTATCCTTTTAACCTTCCGGCTATATTAGATTGAATTTCGTTGTTTCTTCAGTTTATTACTCTACGTTTCTCGAAACCACAAAGCACAGTTGCCTGCATTCTCAGTGTTTTGCTTGCAGCTATTAACCATAAAGTAACTAACTTATTTCAGAGGCGTGTCCCAATGTCAGCTACACTACAAAATGAGTGGAGTACTTTAGCACACTTCACATTCTAAGTGGAGATGACTTTATGCCAAAGCACATATACCGACTCTCCGACAACCAGTTTTTTAAAAGGCACCAGACAAGTAGACCTCTCGTCTTCCTGCTTTGAATTTGACGTTGCGCACATAAAATCGTGGTGCACAACAAGTGAAGGATTTATGAACCCCACAAGTTGTCTCCGCAAAGCTTATTACATCGACGACGTTGGTTATGGTGGTAGACGCCTCCTTGCTTTCGAAGAAGATGAAAACTCAATTTCCTGTCGGGAGTTTTCATTAATTTTTGTGTAATTGATCGTGAGTTCGAGGAGTGTGGCGAGTTGCGACCACGACAAAGTGGCGTTTGTCATCCTAAACACACATACGGACATTCCTCGAACGCTCTGAAGCGCGCAGCTAGACATGCGGCCGTGTGCCACGGACGTCTTAAGCACACGAAACTCGAGTTTATATTGTCTTTTCCTTTCCATGAATGATTTATGCTGGAAATTGCTTAGCATGGCGTGAAAATTCTTTCTCGACTTGTAGTGTGAGTTTGCCTTACATTTTCGCCCCAACCTAGCTATACGTTGACGTTGAGTATAGTTGTTTTAAATTGGTAACAAATTTCAATGAGTTGCCAATAATTATTGGTCAGTGAGTACGGTAATTCGACTCTTTCCCTCCCCCAGTGCATTGGAAATTACAAAATTTTGACAAGCAACTACGGAGGGTATTGCATTGGAAATAGTTTTGAAATCCATGATGTAATGAGAATTGAATGGACTTTCTGGATGGATAATCAAAAGTGATTGCATCATTGTTTTTCATTACTAATTGCGATGCGATTTATGTAATTGCGGAAGACCATAACTCATGAGAGCCACAGAGCGTAGTGGGTTTTGTGTGAATGGCAAAAGCACGAGAGCCTCATATGGACCTCGTAAGCATTGTGACTGGGTTTCTGTTTCTGTATTATAGCCTCAAAGTTCATCAACCGGCTTGAGGACACAAATCTTCTTTATGTATTGGTTGAATGTTGAATTAATAAGGCAGAATTGTGAATGGGAAAGAGGTAGGTACCTACCTTTGGAGTAGTAGGGAAAGAGAGTACAGCAAAGTTTATTGAAAGATCACGAAGCAGCGATGACCTTTAGAAAAACACACATTTTTCTTATAACTTTGAAAACTTTGTGAATGCTCTGTGGACTTGACTTAAGCCATTTAGGCAAATTGAAAAACATTTCTACTCATATTGTTGTTTAAACAATTCATGTTGGATTAAATAATAGCGCAATGCTCATCGAATTAAAATTTTAAGAATTGTAACGCCTAGTGCGGGGTTATCTGCCTTATATTTTTGCGTCCTTTGTAAAAAGCGTAATCGCTCAAATAGTTTCCGCGAAGGTTTTTATGTACCTACCTCAGCTCTGAGGTACAGGTAGCTGAGGCAGGTACACATCAAACAATTTTTAAAATGCACGATCCAATATGTAGGTCATAGATTGCGGTTATAAAAAAAAAGATTTGTACATTTTGTAGTTGCACTTAATTTACGTTCCATATCCACAGAAAGGTCAAATGAAAGACTTTCTATCGTAATTTAAAAACAACACACAATTGATGTTAGTCTGATTTGATTGCCTCGCTAATTTTACAGTTAATCTACCTCTGTCTATTGTTGTTGGAAATTGCAGTCCCAAGATTAAAAATAATAACTAAAAACCACGTAATGGAAATAGAATTATTCAAAACTTATACTGATGTCCTTATGTGATCGTAACCCTATAGGTATAGAGTTTTTGAAGTCCCAACAAATCTGCCCTAAAGATTTATTTATCTAGTCAAAGATTTTCAGAGCCCATCCTGGGAGTGACATCCATAAAAACGAAGTTGTAGGTACTTGTTTTTGTTTCTCAAGTCGAAAACAAGACAATACCAAAATGAACAAGACAGACAATCGAGGGTTTTAAAAAAAATTATAGCAATCGTTAAAATTCAATTAAAAATGAAATGCGAATGGAATGAACACGCCAAAAAAGTTAGTATCCATTAAATTGTTGTCACGAAAATATAATCCACAAGAAGATGTTTTGGCGTATCTTTTGTTTGTAGTTGTGAAGTTATGTGAGCGATGTAAATGACTCAGGTGGATGCTTGTGGAATCTGAGAACACGCATGGAGTTACGTAGGTACATCAAATAGCGTTATTATAGACATGGAAGCGCTTATAAAAAAAAAATAACTAATTGATTCCACTGCTCATTATACTGTTAGTTCATTTCCGTGATAGCCTGATGTTCGTTCGTGCTTTGCAAACCCCTAAGATTAGGTAAGTTTTCAGTGAATTAAATTAAAACTTATTCTTATACAAATTGTAGGAGTCATCTGCTTAAGTTTGGTTTTAAATTACGGTAAAAATGCACCACAGTTTGACTACATTGATATATTAACAAAGTTTAATATAATCAAATAACAAAAAATTGCTATATGAAAAAATACGAAAATAAGCGCGTGCTAAATAAGCGGTATGCGATAAATGAAGAAATGCGAAAATAATGACTTGTTCGGGAGTGCGAAAAAACTTTTGTATCCACGCGACGTTTTCGAAAACGCGCAGGTTGTTTATGCCGATGTGTTGCTCTTTAATAGTTGGCTGCGTCGGTCGCTCGTGAAAACTGAACCAAATTTTTCGTCACCCCTGAAAGTTAATAATCAGCGAAAAAGAAAATATGGTCTTATATTTATTCCTAGCTTCATCGTTTCGCCAAGGACAATTACAAGCCAAAAGAAACATGATTCGAAAATACTCATCGAACTCAGATTTCTTATGGTATCAGATAAAAAAGCATATCTTAAGACAGGAGTCGTGGACTGTATGGTCCCTAAAGCAAGATGAGGGAGATTATTGTACAAAAACAGCATGAAACGTGGTCTGGACTTTTTCCCCATGGGCCAACGTATTGACTTTTTCTCCACAAAGCCAACGTATTGGCCAACCGACAGGAATAAAAAGCCTGACCTTGTCGGTTTGTTCATCGCTAAAGGGCACTCCAAACACCTCACGCGTGTAGAAGAATGTTGACCTTTGCTCAGACCACTCAGGAGTAATCTTGAAAGATGAGTGGAGGACTGGCGAAAATAGAAAGAGCTTCTAGATTAGCTAGCAAAAACATGTACTGGGGCGCCTTTAGAAAGGAATGTAAGGAGGGTTGAACGTGGCGTTGGGAACTCCTTTCGAGGTAGAAACCGCCGTTGACACTTCTTTCCAAAAGACAGAAGTAAGCACTGACGTTCATGCACGCACAACATATCCGCTCGAAATCAAAGAATTAATTCGCGAAAAGAAAATAGCACGTAGAAGATTGCAATACACGAGGACACTCCCAGACAAAACCTTCTTGAACCACCCATCAAGCTGAAAGAAAGGCTGCTAGATTATAAAAATCGTAAGACAGCTGAATGCCTGGAAGGCTTGTCTGCGGATAGGAGGAAAAACAACTCGCTGTGGAAAGCAGTTAAGTCCATCAAGAAACCTATAATCCACTCAGAACCAATAAAGAAAGCTTACGGCGAATGGGCAAGCAGACAAAGAGGAAGCGAATTTGTTTGCCGAGTATTTAGAAGCAACATTCAAGTCGTTCGACGGTCCGCCGTTGGTCGATATTCAAAATAACAACGCGGAACCTGATAGCTTTAGAATGGAAAAAGTGTCATAAGTCGAACCGCGGTATACCCTATTCCTATTCTCCTTTCTATTCCTACCTCCCTTCAATTCGTATTTTTTCTTGTTTTCCATCCTCGTCCCGTTACCATTCATGCATCTTTTTAAATTGAAAAAAAAATATTCCTTATAAGTTTTGTTTAATTATTTTTAAAAGGGGCGTGGCATGTCAAACTCCTTTAACCAAAAATCAATATTAGCATAGAAATATCCAAGTTTGGGGCTAAAATGTACGCAAAAATGTAATTTTTTGGTTCAGTCATTAATTTTGTGAAATTGGCCTGAAAAAGATGGGCGTGCCCAAAAACTTTGTATGAACGAAATCTTAACTAGTTTCCGGTGTAATTTATGTGCTAAATTTTCTCTTATTCTTTTCTTAGTAAAGCTAAAAAGCAGTCGAAATCCATGATTTTCTGGAAATTTATAGGTTTTTCTTGAATTCTGCCTCTAAATATGGGCATGGCCCAAAACTTTATAAGAACCAAATCTAGAACCAAGTGTTTTCTATATAATATATTAAGCAAAAATTTTCCGATTTGGAACAAAAATATTGAATAAATTGCATTTGAAGGTTTGCTCTTTAAATCGATGCCACGCAGACTAGGAGCGGTCTGCGATTTCGTTGTTGCTTTTTATATCTTAAAATCATTAGGAGATGCTAAATGTCAAATTTCATCTTTTCACGACGTCTAACAGTTTTAAAAGCACTGGAAGTAGTTTTTTTTTTTTTATAATTTACTCGCGAATTAAGGGATTGGCTAAGCTTTTAATGTTACACATCTCACGAGCGTAAAGGATTAGAAATAGAGGAAAAGGAGGAGAGGTACCGATGCACTCTTGTTTTGAACAGTTGCGGGTTGTAGCGTGACGGAAAGACTGAACGTGGGAGAACATTCCACATTCGCGTTGAGCGGCTGCACATTTAGACCGATTGTGGGCGTGTCTGTGGGCGGATTCGAAAAATTTTAACACTTGTAATGCTTTTGATGACAGAGGGCCGACGTATAAAATTTCAGCTTTCAAGCTCAAAATTTGAGGCCTAAAAATGTTAAGGCTCAAATTAAGGGTCTAAAAAAAACGGATGGACGAACATGGTTCATTCAACTCAGAATTCGGTCTCGATCATAATCTTTTAGGCTAACATCGCTTCCGCCGATAATATCAAAAGTATTCGAGAAACTTCTGCTGTAGCGATTACAGGCAATAATTGCAGAAAGCTTGATTCCGGATCATCAATTCAGTTTCAGAGCTAACCATACTCCACAATAGAACAAGTCTACAGAATAACGCATGAAATTGAAAAAGCCTAAGAAGGGAAAAAGAAATGTTCAAGTGACGTATCACTAGCCTTCCACAAGGTATGGCATGAAGGTTTGAAATGCATAAAAGCTACAGAAAACCTTGCCAAAAGCTAATTCGAGCTGGTGTACCCCAGGGAAGTGTTCTTGACCCGATCCTATTTCTGCTCTACACAAGAAACGTACCTCAAGATCAGACGACTATGGCCACATTCGTGTACGACGCGGCAATGGCTACAGGCGAATCAGTCGAGTCATCAACGGAGAAGCCTTCAACAAACATTGGACAGAATTTGTGTCTGAACGAAGACTTGGCGAATCATTCTTAACGAGAACGAGTCAACACATGTCAATTTTACGTACAGATGGGTTAACAATTAACCTCTGTTCATAGGCTCTGTATACCTTATGCAAACGAGGCGAAATATTTAGGAATGACCCTAGTTGCTCAGCTAAGGTGGAAGCCCAAGCCACACATTAAAAAGACGCATGACGAGTTCGAAATTAGGCTCAGATAAATGCATTGGCTTATAGACAATTTTCAAAATCAAGCATATAACAAACTTCTCTTGTACAGGCAGGTCATAAAGCCGGCCGGAACACGGTATACAACTTAGGGGTTGTACCAAACCGATCAACATGTCCATGTTGCAAACTTTCCACAATAAAACACTGAGAACAATTGTGAATGCTCCATTATATGAGGAATAGTGATATTTTAGGGATTAATGAATAGCTACTATGAGCGAAGAAATAACAAACTTTGCTCGAAAGCTAAATGCTCGTCTTCATGTTCATCCCAAAAATCAAATAATCCATACTCTTTAACGATACAAACAATAAGCGACCCTTCGACCTAGCGATAGGGCGGTCTGGATAGGACGATCTGACAGTTGTTTTAGTAGGAGCGTTCACTGGATTGCAACCTACCTAACGCGATAACCTCTACGGAAGTGTAAGTTAACTTAGTTGCAGTCACGAGGAAGTATGAGAGAGCAAAAATTAACTACTGTGACATGCTATGTAGAATGTCGCACTACAAAAGGATAGTTTTTCAGCATAACCAATATCAGCTACTTCGGTAATATATAACTGCTATAGTTGTGCATATTGGTATCTTTTGTAGATTTTGGAGTTTTAGCCTCCGTTCACCCCAGTATTAAAAAAAAAAACAATTGGAAAATGCTTCTTTGTTACTCCTAAATAACTTTATAAAAATATAAATATATAACATTATAAAAATATGCAACGAGACATACCTATGTCCTATCTTCCAGCCGGTAATGAAAGGGCTCGAATAAGGTAATGCATTTGAAACAATCCATTACAAGAACCATTATGCATTAGCAAACTGGACCAGTTTCTCAAAAAATAAAACAAAAAGCGAACTTTTTTTTTAAATAACTCATAGTCACAATCACTTCTAGGTGGAAGTATTTGCAGGTGCAGTACCCATCCGCCTTCAGATCAAAATGTCAAGTCGTTGACACGCCACCAAACCCACACAGGTACCTACCCACGTCAATCGCAAAATATATTTTATATTCCACGGTTTGCCACATCTAACATAAAATTGTTGCATGCATATAAAAAGTTATAATTTGACCAACTACCCAAGCTCTTTGCACGTCAAAATAAACGGTTTCTTACGTCTATGTCTATGAGAGGAAATTTCTTAAAGCACCAATTACCTACATTTTCCCAAAATAAAAAAAGAATCCCAGCGCATCCTACGCACAAATAATGAGTTACGTTACCAAACCGGGTCGTGATAGTAGGTATCCCCTTTAAGCAATTGCAATCATAAGTTGTTTCTTATGCGATGCAGCCGTAAATGTTGTTTCACAGCTGTTACTTGTATAAGCGATCTGATTCTCATCGGAAACAGGTTTTTTCACCTTTTCGCTGCCTGATAACTCCAACCATGGCCCAAATACAATTTCTGTAGAGGCGCATTTAAACCACAATGAGTATAGAAGAGACGCAAGCACTACACCGAGAGGGAGGATAATATGCCTGCTAAGCCCACACTGGTTAACAAGTACAGCTGGTTTGAATGCAATTGTAGTAGGTGCAAATGTTACCAATATGCCTTACCTACGTTCATCTATGAATAGCAGTAAAAATGTGATTGTTATCATCTGAAGAGAGTGAGGACTATCGTTTCATTTGTGTGGTGTTATATTACAACTGTGCTAGACGGTATCCTGACAATGCGAGATTGATGGAAACCACTCAGCCAGGCACTTTACATACTAAGTTGTCTATTTTGGCTTCGTCAATTCCTATAGAATTATGCTGTTTACGAGGAACAAATTCCAATTCACCGTTATAGGCAAACAAAAATATCGATCGACTGGCCGGGGTTTATGACTGCTGAAACAATCAGGACAGGATAGGTAGCTGCTATACTAATGGATTGAGCGAAAGATACGGAAGCGCCTCTACGAAATAGGATATTAAGTTTCCTCAACAGGAAAATGCTGTTGCAGACATAAAATGACATGTGGTGGGAATTGGCAATAAAAAGGTAATACGGCAGCGCATCGAAATAGTAACGGCATTAGATGGGGTTGTGACATTGTAGGCAGAAAAGTAGACGTGGAAAACATAGAAACTACATATAGTATGCTTAAGTCTGGGTTGGTGACATTCGTTTTTGATGAGAGGATTTGACTTTTACTAAGAATAACTAAAACCATAAAATAGAAATCAAAAATAGGACAATCTCATTGAAGAGGATATTGAACCCGATGAATATCAAAGGATAATAGAATACACAGTAAAGAAATACACATGGACACAGAATTTTTAACCGGTGAGGCACGGACCTATTTTAAAGGTTTTGGTAGGTTGGTAGGTAGGAAGATAGCGTCGGCGGGGGGTGGTGGTGTGAGAGTGTTTTTATCTCATTCACGTTTCCGCAACTTTGGCAGTATGGGTTGCATGGGATACTGAGTTTGGCCGCATGGTCTCCAATTTGCCAATGCCCCATTAAAACCGCTGTGATTCTGGCAATGTCAGAGGTTTGGCAAATTGGTACATGGAAAATTTCCTTCATGAAGCCAATAGGTACTATGGTATTTTTACCATTTTGTCCTGACTGCTGTAGCAGTAAAAAAAAACAGTCATGTAAAAAAAATTCCAAAAAGAATTTTTTATTTGTGGACAATAAATAGGCCGAATAGGGGGATAAATAAAACTGCGCACTCCAAACTCCAAAACTGCTCAAGTCAAGAGAAAACTAATGGCGTGACCTGCTCTGAACAATAAAAAGCAAAGCCACCTAGAGCCAATTAGATAAAACGAATTTATAGAAATTTTTTGGTTCATGTCCAAAAAGAAGTTTGGAGACCACGAGATACATTATGTGAGACCTCCCAAAGCGATGGAGATCGAGTTCATCATGGGTAAATCTACCACTGATGCAATCCAAAGTAATCAGGAGACAGAATGTCGATTGTCGTGGTCTGTGGGAGCCGAGTGTGGATATTAATTTTTATAAGTGTAAAAGCTTATGTGGCTGAAAACTGTAATCGCCTGAATCAAAGTAATTTGCACGCATCTCTCTTTGGTACCAATTCCACGCTTTAAGATTGTACAATGCCTCCACCTGCGCTTCGAATACTTTGTGGGGTCCATTCATTTTTGACTACTGATACTCGTACAGTAGCAAGATTTTGCTCAAGCCATACAGTAAAAGCCAATACTTCTTTTCCTACCAGCTACCGAGCAATTGCACCAACATCCATTCCTTCCAAGATCATGGAAACGTGAATTATATTGAATCGCGGAAGCCTCTTTAAGACTGGAAAAATAGCTTTTGTAGAAACAGCTCCACAGATGTTCTGATGGCTTATTTCACCTAAAAGTGGAACCACTCCTTGCATCTTCTGAGTGAAAGGAAGGAGTGGTTGACTGTTGCTCTCGATATTTCAAAAGCGTTTGGCACAGGTTGTTATCAGGTTGTTATCATGGTTGTTATCATGTTGTTATATCTCTTGTCGAAAAAGATGCATTTGGAATCGACGAGTCTATTTATTATACGTTGGGTAAGCTCAATTCTTTCGAGCAGTTCGTTCAAAGTGGTTCGGAACGTCTTCAAATCCAACAAAAATGCTGAACTAAAGTTCAGTTTTATTTCCAACTTTTTTTTTATCAAAGAGGTTGAAAGGGAGCCACAGAAGAAGGAGTCTTCTTAACATATCATAAAAGATGTTTTCTGCTGTACTATGTGAACGCCTGAAGCCGTTTGTCAACAATCTGATGTGGCTTTATGCCAGGAAAGTCCACTCCACCATCGATCAAATATTCACAACAGAAAACCCAGGAATCGCAAATCGATACCCACCACCTTTTCATCTATTTCATCTATAGACACAAACTATATAGCACAATGTCTAGTTTTGGCATTACTGCCAAACTCGTCAGACTGTGCAGGATGACGATGGAAAACTCACGCTGTTTCGTCAAGGTCGGCAAAGACCTTACCGACCCCTTTGATTTCAAAAAAAGCTGTCATGTGACTTCCTTAACATCATACTTAAAAGAATTGTGCAGAATTTCCGCACCAACACCAGAGGCACAATCTTTTAAAAGTCCGTTCAACTACTTAAAGTTGAAGACTGAGTCGTCTTCAAACACAGACGACATTCATATGCTGCCATCAAGAAAGTACACCCACCACCGACGTCTTGGCAAAACATCACCATCGACAGCTACAACTTTGAGCTAGTTAGGGACTTTATCTACCTGGGTTCCGCTGAAATTCAGACAATGCCACCAGCGCTGAAATCAAACCAAGGATAAATAACTCTTGCCAATTGCTCTTTCTGCAAAGCCCCTTCTCGAGCAAATGTTTATTTATAAGACCCTCATCATACCAGTCCTGCTTTAAGGTGCAGAAGCATGGACCCTGTCAAAGATATATGAAAACACTTTCGGACGTCCGACAGATGGAGAGTGAAAAAGAAGATATCAAATCGAACTGTTAACACTTTGAGTCAAAATACAAAGGCTATGATGGCTGGGTCATCTAGAGCGGATGGACACCAACGTCCTGGCTGGAAAAATCTTCGAATCCACCCCGCAGAGACGGCGCAGTAGAGGAGCACCGCGACTCAGGAGGAGTGCGCAAGTGGAAGGGCACCCCCAGCTAACTTCGTGTGCGAAACTGAAGACAGAGCTGCTTGACGAAGCTTGTTGGCTGATGTCCAGGTCCACCCCGGACTGTAGCGCCACCTTAGACAAGTAAGTAAGGTTGAAAGGGAACGGCGTATATTAATTTTATAAAATTGTGTCCTTAAACAAAAACATTGTGGAATCTTTTGCTTCAAAAACTCAATGGTGTCTACTCAGGTATTTCGCGGCTTCTGGTCTCTACTTCTATTCTTTCCGATAGTGTTATGTGAACTTATTATAAGGATATTTAGAAAACCTTTAACGGGAGCAAAATACGGACCAAAGTTGCAATGTGGTGAAATTAAAGTTTTTAGTAAAAAAAATACCTTGAAATAAATTTTACGTAGAATTCGGCTGGGACTTTGAGATACCTTTTCGTAAATATTAAAATCTTATTCGTATTTATCTAAATACGGAGAGTAAATATCTTATTCGGTTTTTTATAAACAACTCGCAGATCCATTTGCATTTCAAAGAAATCTTACGAGTTGGCAATGGCATACTCCTTTTATCGATCCAGAAGCTAGAGACCCCATTTCAATCCAGTACGCTGGCTTTAATTTCTTCTCTGTCGCAACCGCAGTAATGGAGAAGCTTCTTAAAAGCATATCACCGCAAACTAATGGTCAAGTAGTTATAGCCATATTGTCTTGAGTGCCACCCACACAGTCACTTTGTGTGCAGTTGCCGGCGACGACAGATAGGGTTGTTGGCGCGACAACTTATTTGCCTATTTCGAGCACTTTTTGTTGTTTTCACGAACCTAACTTTCAGCGGTTTTGCAGACAAAAGTCTACAACTCCGACAATAGCAAATTATATAAAACAAAGAAAATGAAACACAACAACAGAGTCGTCTGCGGCCGACAATGGACATTTTTCGCTTGACTTCACATAATCCAAAGCTGGTCTTGGTGGGTTCATTTTTAATATCGACCACGACAAGAAAAAGGATTTATTGCTACATAATAAAGATATGTATTTGCTAGTAGAAATCAGACCCATATATGTCAGCTTTATATTACTTGGTTTATAAATCATAAATAATACAAGTCTGAAATTTTGTACTGGATTAGTTTTAAGCTTACCTGGTCGCATATGATATCCCATTTCTTTTCGTCGTCATAGTTTTTCAGAAGCTTCGCTTTATCCGGTGGTAAATCCATGGAGGCCTGAAATGTAAAAGAAGAAAGGAAAATCGATGAGTGTGAAATAAGGGAGTTAATGTTGAGGCTTAAATTAATTGAATCTTTTGGTTGAAAAAAACGGCAATTACTCACTTTGTTAAGTAAATAAGTTTATGTAGTAATCACATTATTTTACACAATAAGAGCGAGACAAAACGAAGTATAATGAGCGGTTCAACTTTCATTTTGCTCACTAAACAAAGATCCCAAAATAGTTACAACAAAATTACAGAGCATCACATTTGGATGGCAATGGCAAGCTACGAATAACGCCTTAATATAGTTATGATTGTTTTATTTAAATGTTAAAAATAATTCGATGATAACTGAAAACAAGACGATCCCCAAAAAGGGGGATTGGTATAGCTGGGCTTACATCAGTAGCTTTGAATGCTTAAAATAATAAAAACCAAAAAATGTGAAACCTCAACAAACAATATCGCTGACCTTGTTGATTATTATCACAATCACAAAAACTGTGTCATCCTATCATTCAAATCAGGTGAAACTTGCAAAACACACTATGAACAGCGTGTAATCAAGTTTTTTTTTTGCTGCCTGCAGTTTAACGATGCGGTACCTAACCTACCTATAGCCAAGATCGTATCGCTGAAATGAATAGGTACCTAGTTTGGCCGAATCAAGTTTAGCTATTGGGTCAAAAATCTGGTCACATAAGTAAGGCCCCAAAGTGTAACACTTCACAACCAATAAAAGTGTTTCAAAAGCGCGATTCTCCACTTGGATTTCTAAGAACTCACTTGACGGGCACAATGATTGCCTATCATCATCTCGGAATGGCTAAATATTATTCTTCTTTTGTTATGATTAGCATTTTAGTGCTGTTTGTAGGTACTCTTTCATCACGCATTGATGTGCACTTCAAATTGGATTGACCATGAAGCCGGAGTTGTCAATTAAGCCACAATAAAAGGAGAACCACTCACGCGACTGTCCATGTCCAGTCTTATAAAAAAAAACCCATACATCAACAACTTATGACACAATTGTGTTCATCTTAAGGCTGTGATGAGATAGATAGTATTTCATCCTCCTTTCTGTACATGTATACTTATTGAGTGCAAATGGCCTGAGACGGCGATTGACATGATGTCTTTGAATCTGTCATTTCATGTGTAGAGGTACTTGGTCGGAAGAAAATTCTGAATTGCTTTGGTTCGTGGCGATTGTTACAGCAAAACGTACTCGAACGCATGTGTTGGCACACTGCAGCTGCTGAAAGGTAAACATCTGTGAGGTAAATCGAATGGTTATCCTCGAGTGCCGGCTGGCCCTGAAATGCTGGCGGAGTTTTCCTTTATTTTTTCAACTTAAATTTGTATCAATACAAACAAACAAAATGACAGTGTGATTCCATTCGATCGATATTATCATCAAGGAAATCAGTTAGGTACAATGAAAGAAAGGGCGAAGTCATTGGCATTGAATGCATTCACCCACACGAGACGCTTTTTTTGTTATTTAATTAAAAAGGTGCGGTTATAGCTGTACGGCTGTCAAAGTGAAGGTTCCGTTTGACAAAACATACGATTTTGGATGAAAGAATAGAAAGTTCTTATAACTGCACACAATCTGTCAACAATTAGGTGTGGGTTTTTATGTTATTTTAACACTCTGGGTGTGATTTCTTTCGGGGTATAGGAAGACAGCTCTATAAGTAACTTTTTTATAATAACATGCAACAGATAAGTAAAATTTTATGTGAATCATTAAATGCGGAAATATAATGAAAGTAACTTGAAGAAAGTCAGAGATTTAAGGAAGATTTTATATTTATAGTCTTATGTTAAAACTGGCTTTTAAATAAATTATAGAAAAATTATCTTTATCAGAGTTAAGAGCAGCACTGGTAATTCATGCAAATATATAATAAATTATCACTAACACTTTTTAAAGGTCTTTCATGTGCCAGTCATCCACTAATTTTCTTGTCGCTTTCCTTTAAGTGGGTAAGGCGGAAGGACCGACTTCCTTTATACATGATAGGACTTTCTTAGTAATACATGTTTGATGCAAACTTAGCTCAACTAGGAACAGGGAGTAAGTTGAGTTTTGCACTGCAAAACTCTGACTCTATCAGACCTGTCTGCCTCTTTAATTATCTTGCTTATAATACTATCTATTGTCATTTCACCAAAAATCAGCTTTAAATAAAAACTTTAGGTATTGATCCATATCTTTTTAACACTTTTACCACCTGCCACGCCCCTTTCGACCAGTGAATGCGTGCGGCAGGCAACTCAAATATTATTAACCTACCTTAAGACTACACAAAAACACAAAAGATATTCTTAAAGGGATGATGTGACTTTTTTGGTCGCTGGCTTTAAGACTATAAGATCCATAATTTGTTGGGTAGGCCTCGCTCTAGCAAGGAGGAAGCTCACGCGTTGACGTGACTTCACATTGCGCTGGGTGACTTCTTGTCTGGATAGCACGGGCGGATAAACGCTTTACCATCTATGTGGAATTGCCCACCGTAAGATTAAGCCACCAAGGTGAGCAACTGCTCACGTTAAGTATTTTAATTTTTTCTGTACATGGTGGCGCATAGAAAACGCTAATTTAATTATTGAATATTTGGAAAAAAATAAATAAATAAATAGAGTGGCGCAGCTCGAGGTGAACCAGGGCTAACTTCTCAACAATGTATGCTGGTGTGTTGATTTCTTTACATACAAGGGGACCTACAATTTTTTGCCGAATCCGAACGGCACTTTGAGAAGTTTTTCAAGACAATTAATACTCTCGGAGGGCTGTCAAACCCTCGCGGAGGTGGGGACCGTGAAAAAAACAAGTCTTTTTTTTCATGTGACGATGGCAGGATTCGAACCCATACCTCCGGCGTAGTAAGCACACAAACTAACCACTACGCCACGGCACCCCACTAATATTTGGAAAAACTTGAAAAAAAATATATATATCAAAATTTTTCCAAGAATATTTGGATAAACTTGGAAAAATTATGATGAAAAGATGAATCACCAGAGATCAAAGAACCAAAGAGGTTCAGTTTTAGTTTGAAAGCCGACATTCAATTTCCGTCATCGGAATTTTTTGTTCAAAATGCGCTTAGTGCTCAAGGCTATCTTAAAAGTTAGTTAAGTTAGCCAAGAATCATACAACAGCTTCAGGCCAATATCCAAAAAGTGCGGGCACTGGGCCCCAAAATTCTAAGAAAGGTAATCTATAATTTCTGGAAAGTGTATGTCAGGTTGAGGCAAACAAATTTGAGATAATAGAGACACCATAAACACCATTTGAGATAATACGTATATATTCACATATGTATTTTAAAACTATAATATAAACTCTAATAAAACCCAAGGTTAAATAAAATCCGATAGAAAAATGTTTATTCATTAAATGTAAATTTTAGCGTTTGGTATGCGACGCCCTGTTTAATTGTTAGTCTTAGTGTATAACATGCGATAATTTACTTTTAAGTTGCTTGTCATTTTTTTATTTATTATTTGTTTTTAATAATTTATTATAAAATATGTTTCAATTTTCATTTATTACTTTTAATTAGGTTTTTGTTTTTACATATCTGTCATATTTGAGTATCTAAACATTTATAAATTTAAATTTTTATTGTATTATTTTTTCAATATGTATATATACTACATAATAATTTCAATAATCATTATTACTTGTTTATAATCTATATTATTTCTTACTATGTATCCATTTTTTATTTTTTTTTATTTAAAATTTTCTATAACAGCATATTTATAATTTATTGTTTCTTTTGTTATTACCTATTTTATTATTGTGATTTTACGAAATATAAATATGTATGAAAATTTTAAATGTGATTTGAAAATAATAATAAATATATCCCTGCAGATGTATACCAATAAATAAATAAATTATCAGTGTCATCGGTTGACCATCGCCAATCACCCCGATTCACATCGATAACTCACAGCACTACACAGCACTATTTTTTCTGGCAAAACACATTGCCTAGACTCAAAATAAATTTAGTTAAAATTCAAAAAAAAAATCTTCCAGCCCGCGTTTCTCATCGAATACCTTACATACTAATTGTTGCGCAGGGCACAGCATCCTGCTTTAGATGTCGAATTCAGTTTTCGTCTCCATTTGGGAATTGAGTTTTCGTCTTCCATTTTTATCAATATTCCAAGCGAGTGGCAATGCTTCTTCCTTGAAGCCTCTCCTAAAACTTAAAACTCAAGGCACACCACATGCTTTATTTCGCCGAACTTGTCAACCAACCTACGCGAGCTCAGTTTTCGAAAACTCGTTTAGCCATTCACACTTCCTAAGCGCACCGACTAGAATTTGTTTTCGTTTTTCATTTATTTATCAGTTGTCAAATTTTACGCTGACCTCAAAGCTACAAGCTGATTTCAGATAGGAAATTCGGTTTTGGAGATATTAACATCCAAAGTTGGGGCAAAAGTGGAATTCTTTGCAAATTTAATTGAAAATTCTAAAGGCAATTTGATATTCGTGACTTTAAAAGTGATTTTGAATGGAAACTACTAAAAAACTGGGTTTTCGAAAACATATAATTTACAAAAGGGTTGGGGTCATAATTCTGAATGGACCAAAATTCTGTATGCAAAATTCTGTATTTCAAAATTCTGTTTTTTAAAATTCTGTTTTTCCAAAATTCTGTTTTTCAAAATTCGGTTTTCCCAAATTCTGGCTTTTAGAATTCTGTTTTTTCAAAATTCTGGAAGTGCAAAATTCTGTGCATAATTTACAGAATTTGATAATGTAAAAAAGTGCGCTTTTTTTTACATTATCAAATTCTGTAAATTATGCACAGAATTTTGCACTTCCAGTATTTGACAAATTAAAAGTGTGCGCACTTTCTTACATTATACGATTCTGCAAATTAGCACCAAAAATCATTTTGGCAGCGTAAAAAAAAAATTAAAACAATTATTTGTACAGATTATTATACATACTAGATCTTCGCATATGTATGAATTTGAACTCTTGGATTTGAGTCATACTGCTTATTTAAAAAGAATAGCTAAGAACTTAATTTTGTACTAACGAAGTTGTTTAATTTCCGTCCCAATGTTTTTTTTCTGTTGTAGTTGCTTTTTTGTTAATTTTTTTAAGTTTTTTTGATTGCACAATTTTATTTTATTTTATTTTTTGTTATTATACAGTTTAATAGAATTTTTTTTACAGAAAGTAGCATTTCCAGAATTTTGGGAAACAGAATTTTGGAAAAACAGAATTTTAGAGAACAGAATGTTGGAAAAACAGATTTTTGAAAACAGAATTTTAGAAAAACAGAATTTTGGAAAACAGAATATTGACAATACAGAATTTTTAAGAAATTTCCAGAATTTTGTTAATACAGAATTTTGGAAAACAGAATAACGCCCCGCTCCCTTTACAAAAATGTATGGGAAAACTCATGTTTTTGAAGAAGTTTTCGCGTGTTTTCACGAAAACACAGTTTTGAATTCGAAACTTAGAGGCTACGTTACACTTTCAAACAGACTAATAGCTTAGGGCTATAAAACCAGCAGCAAAGCTCCTCGCACCTTTTTTTCGACCAGCTGTCTATATTATATATAATTAATACAATTTAAAGTCTTTAGTAACGAGGAAACGAGTCCTTTTTAGAAATAACCATTAATTCTTTCTAACCGGATGACTCAAATAACTCAGTGTTAACTATAAGAAGCAGATCTTTTGCAAAGCTGTAAGGGAATCGGCTGTTTGGTGATAGGCATGTTCTGTGAACGGAAGATTTCTTCAGTTAGATTTCCGTATTTTTCTACCGTCGAGGTTCGAAAAATAAATGCCTTATCCTATCCTTTTAGTTTTTTAATGGAAGTGTTTATTACAAAACTGTATGCCTCGTTAGACGGGCAGATATCAAGCAACTAGGGAACAACTTTTTAAAACTAAGAGTATAAACTTAGTGTTGAGAATAGTGTGAATGCTGTCAAATATGCTTTTTTAGCTAAAGCTAAGCAAAGACACATTTTTCCCTACCCGACTGAGCTAATTTAATGCAAATCAAATAAGCACATTCGTCCGTAACAGACTCCTTACCAAATTAGTATTCCGATATGGTTCCGCATTCTTATTTTTTTTTTTCTAACTACGCTGAGTGACATTTTCTTCTCAACTTCAATTTTTCATGGCGTTTATTGGTAAAGTTATACTCCCGGCATGAGCAATTCTAAACCGCATTCTTAAGTTAACCATACAACAAAGAGACTGCTGCGACACCATACCGTTTTTTTTCGAAATTACAAACGCCACCATGCCTCTTTTCCTGATGCTACATGAACATGGTGTGTCTACTTAATAAATTAACTCCACCTTGATAAAATGCAAGGTAAACAAGAATAAAGCCCACGACGGGACGAAGAAATAGAATATGATAGCCTGGGGGGAAGCAGTCACACAATAATAGGGCACAGACACATTACTGCCCGAACAAACGCTAAGCGACTCGAAGTTGTATCGGGAAACCGAAACGCGGCAAACTCATTTGCGTCATCATTAGCACTGCAGGGTGCAATCTTGCAGCACTTGAGATGCTTGATGGTTCTCCTCCTGGTCTCTCTGGTATGCATTTCCGATTGCCGATGGTTTCTATATTAATCCATCATGGATTAAAAATGCAAAAAAAAAAAAATACCAAAAACGGAACGTGTCAAGAGCCATTGAGAATGAGAATGTTTTTTGTTCTGGCAAAGCATAATATGGGGGAAATGCTTTTAAACGTCTTTCATTAAATATCGATTTAAGTCTTGAATGCAGAAGTAATTGAAGGTCCATTAAGGCGGAATCCACATTCCTTATGCGGAAAAGAACTGTGAAGGAAATATTTTTGGCACGTCGAAAATGTTGAAGGGCGTTGTCGACACAAGTTTTAGGTCATTGGACAGATACGAACGTATTGAAATGGTTGGTTGGATCAAAGACCCAGAAAGGGCATCAGTGTTACAATCTTTCATAAAATGCTTTCGCCATTATCTTCCTTGCTTCATAAGTTTATGTTTGTGTGTTTTGATTCGATACATTCAAATACTTACTCTTACGAAGAACTGGAGGGAGATTTGCCACTTAATGCTTGCATCATTATTATATAAAGGAGCCTAAATTATTATACCCATCCCATAGGATAGGAGGTATATTAATTTTGATTCATAGTTTGTAACATAGAGAAATTATCACCGTAGACCCTCAAGACCTTAAGGGCATATGATCGAGACCGAATTGTAAGTCGAATGAGCCATGTCCGTCCGTCCGTCCGTCGCGTTCGTCCGTCCGTCTGTCGGTAGTTTTTAGGCCTTAAATTTTGAGCTGAGGAACTTGAAACTTGATATCTGTTCTTTCTAGGTCCCGAAGCAGTACAAGTATAAAATTTTTTGAAATCCGCCCACTTTACTTTTTAGCATGAAAAATCAAAGTTGTCGCAGGAAGCTGAAATTTGGTATGCGGTATCCTCGCTTAAGTGTATTGTGATTGGCATTTAAAAAAAAACGAATACCGCCCTTTTGTAAGTGTGGTCATACTTAATATGCATTCTAATAAACGGTTTTTATTTGATATATTTGCTTTAAATCCAAAAAACTTGCACTATCGAATGTTCAGATATGTGCGCAAGCTATCAACTCAAGTGAATAAATTTTCGCCACGCTCACTTTTGGGGGCGTTTTTAAGTATAAACCAAATTATTTATATGAAAATGCAATCAACACGTGTATACCACTTCTGATAAAAAATATATTAAACAAAAATACGATGTTATTGAGAAGGGGTGGATGCCACGCCTCTTTCTTAGGGAGAAGATTCTTAGCTGAGAAATTCTAAATACAATTGAAGTTAAATGAAACTGAAATTTAACAACCAAGATTTATGACACAATTCGGAGCTTGACAGTGGTCAATTGGGATGGGGTATCCCAAGTTTTTTTTTCTGCCAAAGCCAATGTATTTAAGTAAAACCTGGGTTTAAGTAATAATGGACAAGGCTCGAATATTTTCATAAACAAAGGGTGAAAATAAAACTGGCCTGCTAGTCTTGGGCAAAACTTTCAGAGGGTTTTATACTGTTTTTTTTAATGCCATACCTCCTTTTAATAAAACTTGGAGATTCTCGTCATTTGCCTTTCTAAGTTGATGTGAGATATAAAAAATCAGAAGTAGTCGCACCGGACTCCTAGCACAAATGGGATCTCAGAAAATCTTCAAAGGTAAGACGATGATAGCTTATACGACTCACAACTTGGTCTCGATTGTGACGCATCTAAGGTCTATATATGAGGGGATGTGGTGTAAGTGTCATTGGTGTAAGTCAAAGTGATGTTAGTCAAAATTTTTAAAATCATATTAACTTCCTTTCTACTCAGTTTACAAAATGAGGCATTTAGCGAGGAAGCCAAGTTGGTACAAGGTTGGTACTGCTGTCAAGCGGTGAGTTTTATGATTTTAAATATTTTTGACTAACACAACTGTCAATCTGAGCCCCTCATATGAAGCTACCTTTTCAGAGTACATTACATTGCCTTAAAGTCCTTAGGAAAAATTATTTCAATTGAAAGTTACCGGGAAAGACATAGGTAAGCTGGGAATAAAAGCTAAGGTTTCAGTTTAAGTTTCTTTTTTTTCCAATTTTTATCTGCTTATGAGATTCGGATAGCGAGGTTAAGTATAGACCTTAGAGTTTCTGGTGATATGGAGAACTCTAAATTCAATTTAGAGTTAAAAAAAAACTATTGCAAGAAACTAAATCTTTCCAAGTGCGGCTGATACGGACACCCTATCAAGGTTATTCGGCGAATTATTTTTTTTATGTTATCGTTGCCTCATGGCTGCACTGTTCATGTACCACAAGAATACATTTAGAGCTCATAATATTGTAGTCGTCCCCCTATCTTGTTTAAAGACTTTAATCAAAGTCATTTACTGCGAAGACCATGACACGATTTTATACAAATCTAAGTGTCTCCACCGGACAAATAAAGGATTCATCTGACAAGAGCACATTTCTTTTACCAAAATCGTTGAAAAAAATCTAAATAAAAGTAAGTTATTTGTAACAGATGCGTCATGCGTGCACAGTTCCAGTACCATTTTTCCAGTCGCAGACTGTGCGAAATGGGTTAAAAGTAGCGTAAAATAGGTTTATGAAAAGGGTGAATGAGTATTATGAGGAAATTTATTTTAAATTTCCTAGTTGCCAAGAGGCATAATGTATTTTCTTTATTTTCTAAGATTATTAAATTATTTTCTTTTTTTAGTTAAAGATTTATGTTAATCGTAGATAAGTCCGGTGGAGACATTATAAGAGACACATGAAAATATTGTTTGATTGACTGATTGATTATAAGATTGTTTCTAATTTTCTCTCTCTCTTGTCATTTTAGAAACTCGAATCACTCGAGCGGTTTGCTTATTTTATTTATCCTGCTGGACCTAAGAGCTGATATCCTTAATTGTTCGAACTGAGATTGACTTATTATTAAGTTGATACTTTTCCAATTTCAGCATTTATTTCCATGGTCTATGTAAAACTCTAAATCACGGTGAAAAAGTACCCACCCCAGCCGCTGTCATATCAACCCCATAACAGTGCTTCGTTTACTCCTTCCAAGCATTTCTCAAATGATCTCCATATAACCAAACTTATGATGTTTTTTGTTTTAATTTAACATATCATGCATTAACGCTGATTATGTCACACTTGTATACATTATTCAGTTTGGCAAAGACCACCAGGCACCAGTTGCCAAAAAATAGCTACAAATATGCAAAAGAAAGAATCGCTGGAAAAGGGCACAAACAATATGTTAGTTGACTCTTTAAATCCCAAGTAAGAACCGAAGAGAATATTCCCGCCATAGAATATTCTATTGAAAAGAAGTTTTAAGTAAGTCGATTCTCCCGCTGCGCCATATCACCCGAGTCTGCTCTATAAGTCTAGGGCCACACTTAATGAGCTGGATGGGTGAAGTATACTTCGATCTAGAAAAGAAAGGACTCAATAAGCCACCCTTCTGCAACTCTCTTTGTTGCTCTCCCCGATTCGAATCTCTACCAGGGCTTTAAAAGTCTACGGTGAATCCCCCAGCCCTAAGACTTAAAAACCGACTAAAAGTCAGCACCATTTATCTTGGTAAGCTTCTGATGGCATATCTGAGTTTTGAGTTCATTTTTTTTTTCATGAAATATCATTTTACTACTGCTGGAGAAAGGTTAGATAAGTATTTGAGCAAAGGGTTTCAAAATTTCAATACTAGGTGATCTTAGAGTAAAGTAAGAAATAGCAGGCACGGGATTCGTTCACTTCGTTATGATAATTTTTCAATATTAGCCCCTGGATCGCTTCGTTGGGGATAGTTGTTGCTAACTTGGTGAAAGTTTGATTCATATAAAACCATAAATCATAAAATCATACCTATCCCTCGTTTACGTTAGTTGCGAGTGATAAATTTTTTGCTATACATAAAGAAATTTGTTTAATCCTATCTTATTTTTCTAATTCATATCCTAAATGTTCTTAAAAAGCTTATCTACACATAAAGTGTAAAGCTCCTATAGCTCAAAGTTGAACGCCTAAAAACTATCGACGCGCTTAAGGCACAGAAGTCCTTATTCCATAAATAAGTTAGTCTGTCTGTCTTTAAAACCTATTGCCTTTTAAGAAACATATTTATTAGCCTCCGTCCCTAACAGTGTTGTCACACCTTTAATTCATGAAAGAACCTTTTCCTCCTCATGATTGTAATCGTTGATTTATGGTCTTTTCCTAGCCAACGTTAAGCATATTTGAACTGACACAAATCCCACCCGTAGCTTAGGGATACGCTTAGTCATATGCTTGTATTTCAAATAAGCACGACGGACTGAAAAAAAAAATGCCGACAAATCGTGTGCGATTAGGTTGCACGGAAGACGAGCAGGGAATTTCGATTGCTATGTGTTGAGATTATAATTTTTGCCAGGAAATGGGAAGTTATATGACACCGACAAACAACATGACATGATATCATGTTCTCCCCACCAGGAATGGAATGAGTGTCAAATGAAATTGTGCTCCGGTCAGGGTCAGTGGGAGGAAAACTCATAACGAAATACTTTGACTCGTTATAATGCCATTAGACAAAGTGACTCAAAATGTTAATGAGATGACAAAGATTGAGTATTCAATTTATGTCGAGTTTTTGCTTTCGAATTTAAACAAATTTAATGTGGGTTCTTCACTTTCTGGAAGGCTGGAACAGGGTAGAAGGCTGTGCTCAATCTGATGTGTGATTCATTTTCCCGGTAATTAATTTTTGATGTTCAAATGAGTCTCAGGGCGGGATGTAACATTTAAAGGAACATAAAGCATTTAGTAGGACTAATAACTGCTAAAAAAAATGCCCTATTCCTTCAAAACAAAAGAATAATGGCTAAACACAAATTTCATGTTAGTTATTTTCTTTCAATGTTTATTTTCAAATAAACCTGCGTTTTAGTCTAATAACTCATCGCCCCTTGTCGGACTGATTCCATTCGAATATTTTATTATTTTATGCTCATTGCAGCAATTTTATGGTCAAAACAGAGCGGACCACACTCGCATGGAAATGTTTTAATTTTATTTCCCTTGAATTTGAAATAACTGACAGCGGACAGACAGACAAGAATATTGAATGATATGGGTCAACAAACTGACCAGCTTGGGTGTCTTTTATTGCTTCATAAAATGAACGTGCGCAGCAAGCACACAACGGTCTGCTTATGAAGAGGTATTCTTAGCTATTTTATACTTGAACTGATTGTAAACGGACTATGATCACACATAGTTGAAAGATGATCCTTTGCCCCAAGCTGAGATCGCTGAATAAATCAATTTAGACAGAAATGATCTTGTCATAAAGTACTATAATTTATTAAGCGAGCTTCATTTAGACATAAACTTTTTTTCATAAAAAAAGGATTTACACTTTGATCATAAGATCCTCTCTAAGCCTAGTAAAACTTTGTAATTTCTCGCAGCAAATTTAATCTAATGCAACTTTTTAGGGTTACTCAGGTAGATATCAGATAGATACTGATTACTGAGACAGATATCTCAATTCATTGTATTCATCCAACGTTTCCATGACCTTCACCAACATCCTCAGGGGAATATCATTTTTATTGGATTTTATACTACGGCACATATTAAGTGTTTGATGGTTTAGGACGAATGACGTTAACATAAAAAAAAAACAAAGACAGACTATTAAATTACTTGAGACACAGAATTTATATTTAAAGACAACATGAAAGTTCAGACCACACCCCTGTCCTATTTGTGAGTGAGCAGTTTATGGTTGGTATTTTTGATATGTTTCATAATCTCAGCTGATAGCTGTTTACCCAAAGTATACCACCCACCATCGAGCAATTAAAGGAAGCACATGCGTGTCACAAACACATTTCCTTTTGTTTTCACACCCAAATTTGGTGTTTTCGCTGTCCTATCTAATTTGCCAACCGCGACTTGTTCTGATGAAAAACCCATTGATAACACGTTTGTTGATCGCATTTGCGTTTCTTTTCGTCGTCCTTATCATTTAGGAAAACAAGTGTGAAATGACAGACCTAATCGGCACCACACTTTAAAAAGTATTGTGTCAAAAATAGAAAGAAACGTTATCAGAACTGAGCAAAAAACCATAACGACAAACTAGTTTGGTAACTCAGGGGCAGCTCAAAAATATCGTAACGTCTACAGGGGGTCCTTCTATTAGTGTATTTTGAGGTTATCAGAACTAAATAATGAGCATTCCATATAGTATAATGTGCTCAGCTAAGGAATCAGGATATCTATTGTGTGATAATTATAATTACTGTTGTCAGAAATAGTGTTTCATGTCATGCTTTAGTCAGGACTTACAGGGCGACGTTTTTGAAAGACATTCTTATCAGATTTGTAAAGACTTAGTGCCTACAGTGAATATTAGAGCCCATACACTTTTTTATAAGATCAGGATTGATGGTATCGTAAGCGCAACGCTTGAAATAATGCATAAAATTTGTACATGCTTTTCTTTCTCGTGTGTCGAGATTCTGCGCACGAGGTGTCGCGTTCGAGTCCCGAACGGGGAAATAAAAGTTTTTTCACGCTCCTACCTCCACGAGGATCACCTTCCGAAAGTAACATTTTTCATGAGAGGCCTCTCAATTCGTCCCTCCATCTGTGTATTGGAACACTTTGACACTTTATAAAAAGCTCCGTCACCCATTGAAGGAAGGTGCCAGGGTCAACCCCTCTATATATGATATGTTTGGAAAGATTTTTTCTCAGTAGGGTTTCTCAAACCCTGGCGTATTTATAGGACCTTGAAGAAATTATGTTATCTGCCTCAAAGTCCTACTTCTATCTTAGCAGCTTAAAGCCCATAGCTGAATAATTAACTTTTACGTGAAGAAGCTTGCGTGGTGATACTAAATTGAGTAGTCTTTCAGGTTTCTTTTTATCACCGGGACTAGCGGCAGTGATTCATAAACTTTAAGTTTTGAACTTTGTTGTAAGAGGTGGAACCACTTTAAGGTACAAACTGTAGAGAACTTCACACTGATTAAGAATTGTGAGGTCCCAGACGTTTTGGATGTCGCCGTCACTCTGCCAGGCGTGACGGCCTAAAAGGGTAAGAAAAAACCGAGTTTTGGTGTCAGCAAAAAAAAAACTTTGTTTTTCATTTATTCGTCAATTGTTAAAAATATTATTTTGCATACAAACATTTTTTCGATATACTGCAGTCTTCATTGAATTTTGGTTATCTCCGCGTAAAGTATTTTTCAAACTCCAATCGTTTTGTTGCCTGCAGTATCTTTGCTGGCAAAGTTGATAGTATCGACAATGTTATGTGGGTTAGGTATACCTACGAGAGGTACACATACCTCTGGGTATCCACAGAGCCAGAAGAATTCAAGCCTTTAGTTCGTTCTACTTTCGAATCCAGTCCTGTACACGCAAATATTCATAAACCATAACAGTACAAGAACAATCTTATCGGTGCGGCGCGCGTGTTGTTTCCAAAACATCAAGAGCTGTGCTACCGCGCGCCGTGGCTGCCGCTTTACCATCATGCAAAGGGGGGGTACATTTCCAGACTGAATTCATTTCAAACTTTAGCAGATCAAGCAAGTTCAGAAAAGGGGAGTCACGATGACTAAAACATCCCACTGCTCCATCAACAATGGATGCCATGGAATGATGCTTTCCGTGTGTTTTTTATTTATCTTTTATTGCAAATTGTGAGAAAAAAACATTTGGAAATGAATCTGCGTTTCTCAACAGAATAAAACTAAACAAATTGCATCTTTGAGAAAAAGGAAAAAATAAAAGACTTAAAACGAGTGTTGTATTTCGAGGCTAAGTATTATATCTGCAGAGTTCACTCCCGAGGATGCTGTGTGCCACGGGTATGAGTCATGAAATAATTTTACATTTTGCTCTCTGTCTCTGGCCTGTTCTGGACGTGGTCTACTCTTTTCGAACTGGCATTTCGATTTTGCATTCTTTTTGGTGAGCAAAAGTGGATTCGCACATTTACTCAAATAAAACACAAAAAAGGAAGTGGTTCCAAATGGAAGCAGAATGCGGACAGCATTAGCGTACTTTGATGTAGCGACACGAGAGCCTTATGATGATGACGCAGTCAAAGTCACAATAATAAATCGTCTGGGCATAATATGTGTACATGAAGCGAGTTGGAACGAGCCAAGCAAAGAAAAATGCCATAAAGATAAAGTAGCAATTGAGTTGTTTTATACAAATTGTATAATTATTCAGAAATTAGCTATGATATCATTGTGAGATGAAAATTTTTTTTCCGTCGTGCATTCTTAATTTACTGCTCAAGGTCGAGAGGTTTTATGAGTCTTGGATTGTTCTTGAAAGATTGCGTATTTGAAAAGACTTGTTATCGGTGAACAATTCAATGCAATCTTGTGAGAGAGTGCGGAATTCAAAATATTAACACCGTTTCGAGATCAGGAAGCTGAATACGTTCTTCTTTGACTTCATTAAAATTTTCGTTGATTTTGAGTCTTTGAAGTGGATAGTAAAGTAGAGTCCAAACTCTAACACGGTGAGATTCATTTTTTAACGATTTTTTCAAAACATAAATTCATGTGGTTCACGAAGTTCAACCCAAATCGAAAGAAGAAGTCCGTTTAGCAATTTTTTTATATCCTGCACGTCAACCATTATTTTTATCGCTTTTGATGTGCTCAATTCGAACACCAATAATCAAATTCTTCCTTCATTGCCACCCATGCTTTGTTTACGCATGTTTGTTTTACGTACGTTTCCATTGGAGGGAGATTTTTAGTACCTGTTTTCTTATTCCGAGAATATTCTAGTAACTACAAGAGTGATAGTGGGTGAGTTCAGTGACTCTCTTAATTAAAAACCTTTCAAATAATCTAAGCTTTTGGTTCGAGTTTGAACGTTTCTAGAGACAAGGTTGCTAAAGATAGTTTTAGAGACAAGTTTGTTCTGTGTCGTGTGTTTTGACACTTGATCTGTCTTCTCTCAATTTATAGCAAATATGCTTATGCTATAAAATCAGTCGGTGATTCTTTACAGGAAGTCAAGTTCTAACTGTTACGAGCAGTTTTAAAGTTGGCTATGTTCTACATTGACTTTTCAAAGCGTGCGATTTTATGTCATGTAAGAAGCTGTCTGTCAATACTTTATGTTACAAAAAAGGATTTATTAATTAATAATAATTTATTATTGTGTGTTTTTATTGTTTACTATTTAATATTTATTATTTACATGAATTTATACTTAATATTATTTATGCTTTATCCTTTATTATTTAACAGTTATTATAAATTATTTATAATTAATAATTTATTATGTGTTTTTTGTTGTTTATTATTTACTTTTTTCTATTTTATTTTTTATTAATTATAAATTAATAGAAGTGGAATATAATAGAATTTATAAATAATAAATTATTTATTATTTATAATAAAAAATAAATAATAAATAATTTATTATTTATTATTTATTATTTATTATTTATTTTTTATTATCTATTATTTATTATTTATTATTTATTATTTATTATTTATTATTTATTATTTATTATTTATTATTTATTATTTATTATTTATTATTTATTATTTATTATTTATTATTTATTATTTATTATTTATTATTTATTATTTATTATTTATTATTTATTATTTATTATTTATTATTTATTATTTATTATTTATTATTTATTATTTATTATTTATTATTTATTATTTATTATTTATTATTTATTATTTATTATTTATTATTTATTA